>PVLA01002570.1:127500-232347 GCA_004027455.1 Hydrochoerus hydrochaeris | reverse complement strand
GGCATGAATTTGGGTTTTTTCTTTGTTTCTCTTGATAAGGTTAGCTAGGGGTTTGTCAATTTTGTTTATTCTCTCAAAAAACCAGCTTTTTGATTCATTAATTCTTTGTATTTTTTTTTTAGTTTCAACTGCATTGATTTCTGCTGTAATCTTTACAATTTCCTCTCTTCTATGAGCTTTGGGTTTATCTTGCTCTTCTTTTTCTAGAAGCTTGAGATTGAGCATTAGGTTGTTTATTTGTGCTCCTTCTGTTTTCTTGATATGACAGTTTATTGCTATATATTTCCTTCTTAAGACTTCTTTCATTGCATCCCACAGATTACAGTATGTTGTTTCTATATTTTCATTGAATTGTAGGTATTGTTTTATTTCTTCTTTAATTTCATCTGTAGCCCACTGGTTGTTCAAAAGGCTGTTATTTAATTTTCATGTGTTTATGCAGGTTTTACAATTTATTTTGCCATTAATTTCCAATTTCAGTGCACTATGATCAGATATTATGCATGGTATGATTTCAATACCTTTACATTTACTTAAGAATGCTTTATGGGATAATATATGGTCTATTTTGGAGAATGTCCCATGTGCAGCTGAAAAGAATGTGTATTCTGATGTGGTTGGGTGGAACACTCTGTAAACATCTACTAAGTCCAATTGCTCACAGGTATGATTCCGTTCTGTTATTTCTTTGCTGACTTTTTGTCTAGTTGATCTATCTCTTTGTGACAATGGGCTGTTAAGATCTCCTGTTATAATTGTGTTCTTGTGTATTTGGTTTTGCATGTCCATTAGTATCTGTCTTATATAGTTGGGTGCTCCTGTATTTGGCACATATATATTTATAATTGTTAGTTCTTCCTCTTGAGTTTTACCACTAAGAAGTATGTAGTGACCTTCTCTATCCGTTTTAATCATTTTAGGTTTGAAGTTCACGTTGTCTACAAATAGAATAGCTACCCCTGCTTCTTTCTGGGTTCCTGTTGCATGGAATACTGTTTTCTATCCTTTGACTTTTAATCTATGAGTTTCCTTTTGGGTCAGATATGTTTCTTGTATACAGCATATTGTGGGGTCCTGTTTCTTGATCCATTTTGTCAATCTATTTCTTTTTATAGGTGAATTGAGGCCATTTATATTTATGGATAGCACTGATATGTACTGGATCGACTTTGCCATGTTATGTTCCAGTTGTTTCTTTCTCCTTTCCCTCTTATTTAATTGCTTATCCTACCTGGATGTTTCTTTCTGTTGTTGTTTTGGGGATTGTAGTCATTTTTATCTCTGTCTAGTATGTCCTTCAGTACTCTTTCTAGGGTTGGTTTGGTGGACATGAATTTCTTCAGTTGTTCTTTGCCATGGAAGTATCTTGTTTCTCCATTAAATTTGAATGGAAGCTTTGCTGGGTACATCAGTCTGGGTTGAAGGTTGTTTTCTTTCAGGGCTTGAAATACCTCACTCCAAGCTCTTCTTGACTTGAGGGTTTATGCTGAAAAGTCTGCTGTGATTCTAATGGGCTTTCCTTGATAGGTGAGTTGTGTCTTTTCTCTGACAGCTTTTAATATTCTGTTTTTATGCTGTATGTCTGAAATCTTAATTATTATGTGTCTGGGTGTGGATTTATTTTGATTTTGACTGTTTGGTGTTCTATATGCCTCACTTATCTACATATTAGATTCTTTCCCCATGTTTGGGAAATTTTCTGCTATTATTTCTGTAAATACTTTATGTTTGTCATTTGCCTGGACTCCTGTATCTTCGCAAATACCCATTATTCTTATATTGTTGCTCTTGGCATCATCATGAAGCTTCTGGATTGTCATTTCATGCTGCTTTGTTATTTTTAAAAGTTCTATCCTTTCCTGATCACTAACTGTGATCCTGTCCTCAAGGTCTGAAATCCTATCCTCAGCTTCCTTTAGGCGGTTTTGCACACTTTCAATAGAATTTTTTGTTTCTTGGATGTCTCTTTGAGTTTGTTTCATGAATTCTGCTTGTTTTCTATATTGTTCATTCAAAGTTTCAATCAGTTTCCATGCTCATGTACTTTTTTCTCTAGTTCTTCTTTAGCTGCATTCAACAACTCCTTTACTAAAGTTGTTATTTCTATCTTTACATGGGAGATTAATTCTAATTTGATTTCCTCTATAGCCTGATGCAGTTGTTTTTTTATTTCACTGGCTACCTTTTCAGAGATTCCCGGTGTGTTACTTTTGGGGTCCTCTATTTCAATGTCTCTTATACTTGCTTCTGGTGAACTATATGTTTGAGACTGCATTTTGCTTTTTTGTTTTGTCATTTTCACTCTACCTGGTGTTTTCTATGTGTAGGAGGGGATCACACCCACTCTTTTCAGATACACCAAAGTCTTACAGTTAGTTGGAGGGGGTTTTACTACTGGCCTTATTTATCCCGTGTTAAACCTCTATTTTAGGGGTATACTCACCACATTGATACAGTCTGTCTGGTGTAGTCCAACGTTCACCACCTGGGAGCAAAGTTACAAATTTTCTCACACTAACTGGATACAGCTGAGATCTTCTGATGTTCCAGGTGGGGGAGGGTGGGCCCATCTGCAGCAGTAGCTGTCCAGGGCAGTTTTCAGTCTTGGGTGGGCCTCCTCAATGTTCCCAGTGGCAGGGCAGGCCCACAGTGGAGGTTCCGGGTAGCCTACCCCTGAGGCGGGCTTGCATTGAGTTCCAGGTGGCAGGGCGGGGCCTTGGTAGAGGTTCTGGGCAGCCTACCCCTGATGCAGGCTTCCACTAAGTTCCCAGTGGCAGGGCAGTCCCATGGTGGAGGTTCTGGGCACTCAAAAATAATTTTTTAAAGTAAATTATATTTTACCCATTATCCAAACCAATCAAATAATATTATATAACATTTCCACAAAATCCTGCATCCAACTATTTATCAGGACCGCCTCTCCTCTTACCTTCCCAAGGACCTATTTAAATTCCACTCTCATACTGGTCATTGTTGAACTATGGAAAAGTTGTTGATGTTTTTAAAATAAGAACTATGCAAAGAATTAAAATTTAAAGAGCCACTTAAAAAATTCTTAATATTTCTAACATGCTATTTGTTCTTTGATTCCTTTGGGTTTCTCAAAGAAATAATATGGCAACATCAGCTGCAAATAATAAAAAGTTTTTGTCTTTTTTTCATACTGCTTGATCTTTAAAGATTTGTTCCTCTACTCAGACAGGTTATAACCACTCAATTTTATACTAGAAAAATGTACAATTTGTTGAGTGTTTCAACTTTATTTGTATCTGTTGTGTTTAACTACTCATTAATAATGTGCATGCTTTTCTTTTTCTTTGATTGACTATGGAATGTGATTTTTAAGTGGAGGAGTTCTGAATAGCCTCAATATCTTCTTTTAAATACATAGTTTTATCATATTATAAAAACTTTCTAAGCTGCCCTTTTATTATTAACTGCTTCTTATTTTACAGCAACTTTTAAGATGGCTACAATTTTTAAATTTTAAGAGAACTCTGAGAAATTTGCTAACATTGCAGCCTTTTAAAAAATGTAAACACTAAAGCCAAGAGAGAGTAATTTCTCGAGGTCACATAAGAAGCAAGTAATGATTGTAATGATTTCAGTCCAGGTCTGTCTGAATGAGACCCTGCCCTCTTAATCACACTACAGTGCCATTATGAGTACACTCATGTGAGTAGTTATTCTTACATCTTCATCTCGTACAAAGGAGTCTGTAGAGGGGAAATAGTTAAAGATTGAGAACCTGAAATGCTACTGTCCACATTTAGGCTTTTGACGAAGCAGAGATAAATAGAACAGGGCAATTGCAAGTCCCCATTGTCCCTCTTCTTACCATTCTGGCCACCTCTACTGGAGTTTTTCCACGGCTCATCTTACCTGTTTCTCATGAATTCCTCCACTACAGAGTATGGGGTACACCTGATGCTGGGCCCATATTGGTCAAATTTATTTATATTGTTCCAAAATGACCCAACTGCCGTATACTGGGTTGAATAATACCACCACAAAATAAAAATCCACCCTGAACACATGAATGCAGCATTATACAGAAATAGTCTTTGCTGATGTAATCAATTTCAGATGAGATGTACTAAATAAGGGTGTAATCTGGTCTGTGATTGGTATCCCTATAAGAGGAATTTGGACACAGACACACACAAGAGAAATGATCATGTGAGGATTAAGGAAGAGATAGAATGTGCTGCCATTACCACATAACACTAAGGGCTGATCCTACCAGAGAATCTAAAAAAAGAAAGGAAAGTTACTTTGAAAAAATCTTTGGAAAAAGCATGTTCTGCTGGTACCTTGATTTCAAGGTTCTGACCTCCAGAACTCAGAGAGGAATAAATTTCTGCTATTTTAAAGCCACGTAAAAGTAAAAGTTTTGTAAAAGTTTATAGTAAACTTTTACAAAACTAATAAAACAGGAAGTCTTCCACTACTTGTGTATCTGATCTCCCTTTCTAAAAGCAAGCAAAGTAAAATATTCCAAAGGGGGCAGAGGCTTATATGTGAGATGTTATTCCTCAGCCCCCAAAAGTGACATTAATAATCTGCTAGAGCAATAACTACATTTAGTGATTCTACATTTAGCTTTCTATAGATTTTTCAAGCCAGGTGCACAAACACACAAAAACATAGGCCATTGTAAAATTTTCTTTTCTTCAAAATCTGATAATTGAAGTAATAAAGTCATGCTTATTCTTATATCCTTAAAAGATACTACACAGAATAAACATATAAGTTATTTACCACAGCTTTCATTTTCTTTTTGGTAACTTGCTTTTGGCTCTAACTTTTCAAAATGTTCCAACATGGAGAAAAGAGGATATTGCTTTGAGTATTATGCTCTGGGCTTGTATAATTTATGCAATGGAGATTCTTTCACATAATGAATGTTTTGTTTTCCTGTCATCAGTGATTTTGATAACTATAGCACTGGGTTTTTTCTCATTATTTCTAGTGCTACCTTTATTTATAAAATTCTTGTATCAACATGGTTTTTTTCTTCACTTCACTGAGTATTTGAACATCCTTGAGATTCCGAATTACTGTACTTGATTTTGCTCTTGACAACCTCATGATCTTTTTTTCCTCCTTACATAATTTCCACAATTGTTGCAGCTCTTTGGCTTTGTCACTTATTTTGTTTTTAGCAGTCATTGTTTACTTCTGTTAAACTTGTAACTCATTCAAGCGTCCTTCAGGAGTTGCTCCTGCCTTTCTGTTAGCTTCTTCAGCGGGTGTTGCAGAATAGCTTGATGGAATCAGGTCACTGCACTTACTTAGAACTGCTCATTGTTCCCTAAGTCTGCACTGTGGGTTATTGATCATTTTTATCGGATGATATTATTGTTTTTCTGTTACAGAATCCAGGAGGAAGAATTTAGGATTCTTTTCAAACCACCATCTTCCAGAAACTCCTTTATTGTCATTAAACCTTTTGTGTCAAACTCTTGCTTCTGACATGTCTTTATTGACTTAGATTCCTTTTCACATATCAAAGGTCTCACTTGCAATTTTTGCTTGGCATAAATTTTGTTATTGATTCTTTGTTCTAAATTAGTCATTCAGTGTCATACCAATATAATACCATATTTATTTCTTACAAAAGCTAGCACAAGATTGACTCATCTGTGTAAATCTAACATTTTAAAACTTTATTTTTTCAATACTGGGGATTGAACCCATGGCCTTTGTACTAAATTGCATCTCCAACTCTTTTTTATGTATTACTTTGAGACAGAGTCTCACTAAGTTTAGGCTCAAACTTGCAGTCCTCCTGTAGCAGTCTCACAGAATGCTAAGGTTACAGGGTGTGCTGTAAAACCTAGCTTTAAAACTTTTTAAAAGTATCATAGGGAGAGAGATGAAAAAAGAATGGGTCTTGTGCATTTGCTAACTCTCCATAAGTAATGTAATCATGCATTGCAAACACGTAGTAATAAAAAGTTGGCTGGGCATGGTGGTGCACTCCTTTAATCCCAGCACCTGGGAGGCTGAGGCTGGAGAATTGCTGGGAGTTTGAGGCCAGCCTGGGCTACATAGTGAGTTCAAGGCCATCTGACACTACAAAAAGAGACTGTCTTAAAACAAACAAAAAGTAGCAGAATAAGTAAAAAGTGGAAAAAAGGAAAGAAAGTATAATGATTATTAAGGAACATTTTGGAAACAATTTTGTATAATACTTTTTATGAGCATTATTATAAATATTTGCACAAATTATTACAGAGATGTGTATCAACACATTTTCATGGCCATATGATCTTCCATTAAGAGATGACAGCATTCCTCCAGAGCTGAACATTTAGTGTGTAGACATGGTGTGCATTATTTATGTCTAGTAAGCACACTTTGCTTCTTCAGGTATCACATATCTTACATCACCTTCCCTTTGGAAAATGACCTTCCCTCTACTGGTATATTGTTGCCTAAAATTTCCATAAAAATATAAAAAGAATGCTTGGCTCTGAACTGAGAGCAAACTGATAGACCACAGACCATCTCAGACAGTCCACCTTGGTGAATGAGTGTATTAGGGCAACTGACAGCAGTGAATGAGTTGTGAGCTGTATACCACTGAAGTCTCTACTTCCACCAACTTCCACTCCCATGGTAAGCTATGGTATTATGCAGCACCAATTAAAACAGCAAGATCAAAAACAAGCAGAGTCCTTGGAAAAAGTTGTGTGTAGTCTGTTCCCATCCCATCTTTATCAATTCTGCTTGCCTCAGCAAGCAGTGCCTGCTTCGCTGTTGGATCCCTTGTGCTGCAGTCTGGCACACAGCCTCAGTGCCTGGCAGGGACCCACTAGATGGTTAAACAGGGGGTCCACTGCAAAATGGAGTCACTTTGACTAGAGTTCAAAGGACAAGTCACATTAAACATATGGTTGGTGTAGTACCAAACAGCATTCTACTCCAGGTCAAATAATGAGTGTTCATTTGTCTTAGACTGGTAATCATGTCATAGAACTTGGGTCCTAACCACAAGAGTAGACTTGTGCCTCTAATCTTGCCAGGTTGGATCAATTGGGGTGCATTTTTGCTAGTATTAGAAAAACTTTACAATGATGGCTTAACCTTAGGAGCATGTACCATTTACTTCTTACTTCATAAGTAAGATGTACCATGTACTTCTTACTTCATAAGAAGTCTAGGGGTAGTAATGATTATGGTTTGAACTGTAGCCTCCAAAAACATGTACTTAAGCCTGTATCTTAAATCATAAGCGTATTTGTCATAAGTCTGAAGCCCATTACCAGTAAATGTGACCTCATTTGGAAATAATGTCTTTGCAGATGTACTCGAGTTAAGATGAGGTTATTAGAGTGTGTCCTGATCTGCTGTAACAATTGTCTTTCTAAGAAGATGCCATGTGAAGATGGAGATACGCAGGAAGGGTACCATGTGACTACAGAGGCAGAGACTGAGTTGCACATGCAGGAAAACCTAATGACATCCATCTGCATTTCAGTTTTTGGAAAAAGTCCAGTTAGGTCTCCATGCATCCTGATTCATATAACTGATCCATTTGATCCATGTAAATGCATCAGAGACTCACATCAAACTTTCATGACTGCTTTGGGCAGGATTTTCAGGTTCTTCATGACCCACATAGTTAACAGCTAATAGTTAATAGTTAACAGCTGATGTTAACTGTTGGTCATTCTGGTATCAGACACCACAGAAATTCCCTTCACAGGTTGGCAGGAAGACCAATGCCAGCACCTTGGCAAGAAAATGGTGTTCATGAAGATCCCAAGCTTGTATCTTCATTCATAATAGAGTCTGAAGCCTTCCAGTCCTCAGAGACTATATAACCCTGGACAAGTTGTGGTCATATATACAATATATGACATATGACACATGATATATGGAAATAACATTTAACAATGTACATTGAAGTGAAAAATGTTTCAAGGATGTTTATACTTGAGACTTTAAAAATGTTCACCATATTATATTATGGGAAAAATACTATAAGAGATACCAGTTGGAGCCCCCCAATGGACTCTTTATTTAAGAATTTGAGTGACACTACATGTTGCTCTTTAATGGGCTCATCTCAAGAAATCAATTTAATGTAACTTAAGGGAGCATTTTCTACGCTTCTTGCCTTTCAATTCTCTCTCTCTCTTTCTCAATCTCTTTTTCTCCCTCTGTGTGTGTGTCTTATGAAGTCCTGAGTTAAAGCACATCTTAAAAGTACCCCAGATGCTCACATGAAAACCAAGCACAGGATAGTGATGTGAGCATTGCAGAAAGAAGGTTCCAACCACACATGGTTATATCTGGGTAGATTCATTGGCAGAAGACTGAATCTTCAGTGGTAACAACTGACTCTATTCTTTTTTTGAATAATTATAAATAAAAATCATCCTACATTTAGAAAGTTTTTTGCAGCTTCTGGTCTTGAATTTTAGCAACTCAACATTTTTTAAAGAATGCTAGACAGCTTTCAGAAAAGGAACTCCCTAAGTAGGCACTTGGGTGTCAACTGGTGTGAGGGGTCTCAGAGTCATAGTTTCCAAGAGATAAGATAGAAGGCAGAGGTATACTTCACATAAACACATGCACTTTTGCCCCTTTAACACTAAAGATATAATTTTGGGAAAACTGCTCAACCAAACAATTTGTCAAGTGCTGTGCCAGCCTTAGAAACAGAAGGAAATGAAAATACAGCCCCTGCACTTGAGAGACTCATAGAGGAAAGGCTAAGACATGACCCATGGGGAAGAGTAATAGCAGAGGATGCAAAAAAAGGAGCAGACCCACATACCTGCTTGATCAGAGGCATTTGCTGAGGAGGTAACAGCTGAGTCTTGAAGACTGAGTGAGATTTTCCCAATAGGAGGCTGGGAAAGAACACACTCAGAGTCACAGAGGCCTCAAAGCTGATAGTTCGTCCAAAAACCACTGGTTAGCTCTGCAGTGCTGGAGAGAGTAGGAGGCACCTAGAGTAAGAAGGGACATAGAAACAAGGAAAGAGATAGATTGTGGCAGGCTTTAAAAAGTCTAGTACAGAACCCATATCCGCCTTTGAATTGGCTGCGCGGCCTTGTCTGTACATCGTCTATGCTGGTCCTCATAATTTAGTTAAAAGCTGTTTCTGGAGGAAAAGGCTTAGGGTTTAACACTTGTGTAATCTTGGGAAGTTGTTTTACACTTGTTGTGTAATCTTGGGAAGTTATTTAACTCTGCTTCAGTTTCTTTATCTATAGAACACATAAATGATTACTGAAAAGGTTAAATGTAATATATATGCTTGAACTAAAATAAACATATGCTGTGCTTATTGCTGCTGCTGTTACTATAATCTTCATTGTCTGAAAAGATATTATAATGTATGTGAAAGTGCTTAGTATACAAAAAAGAAGCAAATAATAATAATGATAATAATCATTATGCCCAATAATCTGCTCATCATCTTGCACCCCAGTGGCTCTTCCCCAGGAGTATCTTCGGGGCCCCAACAAATGTTTATGCAGCCATTGCTGTGTAAAGTTCTGTTCACCTAGACAGGGGATAGTGGTAATGTCCAAAGGGCTGGTTGAAGCAGTGGTCACGCATGTATACATACATACAACAGAACTACTAAAACAGTTTTCTTAACCCATGTGTATTAAAAATGTTTTAAATCACAGCTTGGGGTCAAAAGCATTTCCTGGAAGGCCAGGCTTGCTTCAGATCAAAGCAAGCTCTAACTTCTCCCTTTGGGCTTCCGGTCCTCACAGCCCTCTAACTGTTGGGAGGAGATTCATTTAATCACAGGGAGAAAATACCTCACATAACCTTTCTCCCTTCTTTTCTCCAGTTCTCTGTCTCTCCAGGTAAACAAATGAGGCAGAGTAACTCCTCTCCTTGCCTCCAGGAAAGAAGAGGTTTAGTTCACAATCTATTCTTTCCCACTTCCCTCTTCTTGCTGTTTCCTGGAGGCTCCTAGCTTGTTTAACTTGCCTTAGGACAAGCTTTTGCTTCTCAAACTGTCCCAGGTTAAGCATACTTTTTTTTTTGAAAAGCTTGTTTCTCTAAAAGAAAAAAAAAAAACCTTACAAAATCCAGCTGACTTATTTTTTTAACAGATTCTTAAAATGCTCTGCATCACCAGTATTTCCAGGCAAGGCACGATGTAAGACTTGGCTATCAGTATTAATCACAGCACTGGATCCGCAGTGAGCAGGGCACTGCACAAAGCAAGAGGCACAAATTAAGGGTATTTTCAAAAAATTAAGGGTATTTTCTAGGCTAAGCCCCTAGTGAGCAGGGGACCTAATGGGCTTTTGTTTTGTGCCACACAGAAGAGAAGAAGCAAATGTTGTGTTTTCCATTAATGATGACTATGTGCTTGCTGCAGGAGGATAGCAGTGAGCCAAGGCCGGAGCCATGTGGGTGTTTGACAGATTTTCTTGGGGATGGCTGAAGGCCTAAACCCTTAAGCAGGTTAAAATTCCCTGGCAAAGGCATCATGGACAAAAAGGCTAGAACAGATGCTAAGATCCAAATACCTCTCAGATTTATCATTCACGATTCTTGAAAGGCACACTACTAACTCCTTCCTAATAGTTCCAGAAAAACTGGAGAAGTGCTTGTTTTCTAAGGATGTGAGGAGCTGCCTTAGGCACCCAAGCCCCAGAGGAAGCCCCTGTCCCACTGCTCACCTTCCTGGGCCCCTTTCATCCAAACTGCATTTCCTGACTATGCCTGAGTGTGTGTGAAGAGAGATTAGCACACAAAACAGCTGCGTGTGTCTTCCTTTCTCCTTTTCTTCTCTCCTTCTTCCCTTCCCTCTCCCTCGTTCTATTCCTCTCTCTCCTCTCCTCTGCTCTTCCCTCCTCTCCTCTCTCTCCTCTCTCTAAACCTTTTACACTGCAGTTGAACAAGCCCCTGGATAAAGACTTTATCCAAAAACCCCCTCTTTAAAGTTATTTCAAATTTCTCTGCAAGGCTTTCAGAAATCTGTTTGTTTGAGGGCAGAATTAGATGTGACCGGCGTTTTATTGTGACATAAAACCATATTTCTTCCCTGGAAGATTAAAAAATAAAATCGGTTAATAAGAAAAGCTGTCAGCAACAGAAAATGGCTGACATAATCCGTTTATCCTCCGAGCAATAAAGATATTGGTCCTTGGGAGTCTATCCTCTCTCTCATGTTATTTCGCCCAAAACATTATCTTCCCAGCATTCTGATGGATTAAGAAGTCATATGGGAGATAGCAGGGAAATGACAGATACAAAAAAATATATAATATCCTTTCATTTCCCCTCCTCCTTCCACACTCACTCATATGCCGCCCTCTTTCTCTCCCTCTCCCCGCTTCCAAAACACACACATACTTTATTTTCCTCTCTTTCCCTTGTGTCTGACACCCTCCCATTTTTCTCACCCTTCGGAAAAGAAATAGATCTCCTTTTACCCATAATTCCAATGCTTTGATAATCTTAATGGGGTGCTGATGTGAAGTGGCACCAAAGTCCCCCCATCTCAGTGTGTGTGTGTGTGTGTGTGTGTGTGTGTGTGTGTGTGTGTTGTATACATCTGCATGGACACAGATCACCAGATGAAGAGATGAACCCTTGATAAGACTGTTGAACACCTAGAGAGAAAGAGAGCTAAGTATATCTAGCTTCCCTACTAGATTTCTAACCTAGGATTCCTGACAACAGCATAAATTTTGGGATCTGGGCTAAAAGCAGCACATGACAAAGGAAACAATAAAGGGAGCTTGGGTGAGGCTATAATTAAAATATAGGTTGGGCTTTCAGGGGTTTGAGAAAATCATTAAAAACTGAAGAAGAATCCAGAGAATAGTCAATCTTGCTTTCTGCTTTCCTTAACAGCCCCTCCCCATCTTTCCTGGCGTATGTGTCCTTCCCCTCAAAATTTTCCTTCTATTGTTCTAGGCAAAGATTCTTGAGATTACCCACGAAAGCCCTCAGAATACTTTTTTAAACTGCCTTAAAAAGAATCCCTATGCCCCTCCCTGGAATTTAAAAGAAGATTAATGGTCATGCAAATAGAAAATGGGGGATACTGCTAAAAGGTAACTCCTCACTGTTTTATTGAGCTGTAACTGACAAATAAAAACTGTACATATTTAACAAGTACATGTTTTGACACACATGTACCTTGCAAAATGATTAACACAGGCACCTTAATTAATGCATCATCTTGTTTTTAGAATGTTACATTTCCCAAATCACCACTTTCTTTTCTAACTCACCACTTTTCTGGAGTGAAGTCTGAGCACTTTGGTCACTTGTACAAACTTTTCTTTCAGGCAGCTGAATGTTTAGAATCCTGTTAGATAAATTTTAGGTGTGTTTCATGGGGATTTGGCCAAATGAATTTACCTCTAGCTGACATGTGTGCTTTCTAAAGTAAAATAACAGGAGGCTATAAAAGGAATAATAAGCACTTAATTTTTGTGTGTGTGTACAGGAATCAAACTCATGACATTGCCTGGCAGGCACTGTGCTGCTGAACTGTATTCCTGGCCCTAGAAAGAATAATAAATACCAGGAAAAGATGATGAGGTAGATAAATGGTTGTGAAATGGGGATTTCTGCAAATGGTTTTTAGCATCCCTATGAAAGTGGACAGTTACTTATGCACATGAATCTATATGCATTTGTATTTTAAACTCTCTAAGAGTGTTCTAAAATGTACAACTTACCATTATTTCAAGACACCTTCATGTAAATTGCCAGAAATGGAAAATAATAAATAAAATTTACCATTTTTCTAATGGCTAATTCTCATGTATGTCTGACTACAATGATTTCATACGAGTATAGGGATTGAGTCAAGTCAACAGTAAGAAAGAAAGTGACATGAGGGAGAAGGAGAACTTGGGGACTCCACTCTACAAATGACTGTTTATGTTTTTGTTAAAACGTTTGTACATGATGTAATAAAAATGCTGTCTGGGTTCCAGAAAATAATTTTCATTTCTTTCAATTCATTTACTTCTACCTATTCATATCTTTCTACAGCAAATGTCTCTCAGAACCACAACTTTGTATACATTTTTGAAAGTCAATTGCTGCTAAAGAAGACATTAATTACACTGTACAAAATAAAATAAACTTCCATTAAAAAAAAAGATGATTCCCACTCAAGACAAATAAATGCATTTTATTATAGCAAAACCTCTTTATTCAAATGGCTATAAAACCAGATGTTGAGCAAATGTCTATGGCAATTAAAAACAGGGAACCACATTTACTGAAGCTAAATTTTCAATTGAAGGAAAGCTCATTCCCCAGTTACAGTCCTGTAGTAAACAAAGCTACTTTAATTTTAAATCTGATTGACTTCTACAGCTTGAAGCTGAGCTTCTCAAATATTTTCCTTTGTAGTATTAATGATACAAACTCTGAATTAAATTCTTAGTTTGACAACTGACCTTGCCTAAAACACAATTCATTTATTTTTTTATTTTTTATTTATTTATTTATTTTTTGTCTTTTTTGAGACAGGATCTTTATCCAGTTCGGGCTGGCCTTGAGCTCACTTTGTTGCCAAGGCTGGTCTTGAACTCACAAGATCCTCCTGCCTCAGCCTCCCAAGTGCTGGGATTACAGACGTGAGCCACCATGACTGGCTCAATTCATTTATTTCTTCATTGAGTATGTTACTTTGTTACTGTGTGAAACAAGGTATCTTAAATAATTCTAATGCCAGGTTTAATATGAACATAAACCACGGCTCATAATTGACTAAGAATTATCTTGGAGTTGATTATAATCCCTGAATTATGCACTTTGTCTGTAATACATTTTTAGTCTTCTTTCAACAAACATTTACTGAATGTTCACCATGTATCATGTGCCAAACCAGGATCAGGATTTGCAAATAAACTGAATAGGGTCACTGACCTCTGGAACAAAACAAATGGCAAGGGAGAGAAATCAAAGATTGGCAGTGCCACCTCTGAGAGAGGAGTCAGAGGTATGGGGGACATAGGAATCTCCCACAAAGACAAGAAGTCTCCGGCCCAGACTGGGCTTCATGCCACAGAAGCCCCTGCTCCATTCATCACTGACCTTCTCAGCGCACACCACGATCCTGATTTGTAGACACGGATACCAGCCTCTCTTCACAAAGCCCTTCCAGAACTTTTCTCCAGGAGATTTTACAAGAGTTTCTGGGATGAGCTCATTACTGTAATTGTTCTGGTTTACCTAACCATCACTTATCTAATTTAGTGGCACTGAAATAATCACAAACTGCCAACTAGAAGACATTAAGACATGAGTATCAATATTGCCTCTAAACCACTTTTAAAATTGTAGGCTTGACAGATTGTTTTTATTACAAAAATTACAAAAGTCAAGACATTTCTAGTACTTTTGCTGTCTCCATCATAGAGCTGATAGCACTGTGTGGAAATTGTGGTGTGCTTCTGTCTCCCCTAAGACACTGTGAGATCTTTGAGAACTGGGATGGCTCATTGTGAATGATCCATAAATGCCTGTCAAATTCAATCAAATGGAAATTATTTCCAGTAACTGGAAAGTGTGAGTCATCACTACAGAAATAATTCATTTCTCAATAACAGTTACTTTTCTCCAATGGTTGTCATTGAAAGATTCTCAGGAATTAGCTTCTGTATACAACTGTTGATCTGGTTGTGGAACAGGTTATTCTTTTACATTAATGCATTTTGTTTTACAAATATTGCTCAGAATATTTTATTTAGGTTAATCTAGAAATATGACTATACAGTCATTGTAGTCATGGGTTATACAGAGAACAATAAGAATAAGGACATGGAGTTTATAATATTATTTTTATGATGTCACCCAAGCTTAATACAAGAAAATTCAGGAAATCTATCCACATCACTAAAGACAGAATATTTAACCAAGGGCCTAAATCCCACAACAATATCCCACATTAGTCCAAATGAAGATCCAGTGCTCACGACAATGCCTCCCACGAGTCCAACTGGAGGTCCAGAGCCCACAAGGACTCACGCCAGTCTCTTTTACAGATCCATGCTGGGAAGGCCCAAAGGTCAACGGTGGAAACTAGAAAGTCTATGCCAGCAGGGTGAAGGAGCTGTGCTGGTAGATTGAGGGTTCTATGCTGGAGCCAAGAAGTCACACTCACAACTCCAGTGCTGTCCTGAAAAGCACCACAGCCATCCTCAGCGACACAGAGGTCCCGAGCTCCTCCAATGACAAGCACAGTTGAGTACATGCCAGGAAGCCAGCATGATGAGTTCATCCTGGAGACCAAGCAACACATGTCTTCCCCTCCTGAGCCAGGAAGCAATGCTCGATGTGAAGACCAGAGCTTCTCCAGGAGAACCCATGGCTCAAACAGCAACTCGTACGAGAACCCATACCACCTCAATAACTTAATGCAACTAATGTGAATAGCCTCTCCTCCACATCTCCATTTATACTGGCAACTTTCCTCAGGTGAAACATCTATGCCCAGCACCATGCTAATGTAATCCAGCTGGCGTTAAGTTGACCACAAGTTTTCAATCCATAACAACAGTATAATACATTTAATATAAAAGCTAAATGGACAAGATTAAATTGTTGATAATTCAAGAGGGAGATCACTATGAAGATCAAGTATAGCTTCATAAGAAAGTGTGAAAATACCAAATAACAGATATTTTCCATGAGTTATTTCTGGAGCAAGAAATCATTCAAAAATTAAATTTTAAATTTGTTCAGGTCTACCTGTCTTCTGGAAATTTATTCAAAATTTATTTTCTTAAATAATGTCTTGGTCATCTGAATTTGAGTGCATTTATTTACATGTGTGTGTGTGTGTGTGTGTGTGTGTGTGTAAAGAAATTATTGTGTTTTGGAAACTCTGCTAAGCACACATGTGGTACTGCACAATGCTGCAAAGCAGGTACAATTGTGGTCAGTTTACAAACTGTGACTCAGACCTTACTTACCTAAGATCATGAAACTAGGACTTCTCAGAATCAGATCATGAAACTAGGACTTCTCAGAATCTGTCTGAATTTAATGTTATATCTCTTAATGCTATTCCATACTACCTCCACTGAGTAAGCCACAGAAATTTTAGGTAAACCTTGCAGAACTTAACAGATTCTTTCTGGTTGCATAAAAATTAAGAAAAAAAATCCTGGATGCTATCCTCCAAGCCTTTCAGTGATTTGGCTTCAATTTCTTTTCCATCAGAACCCCTCAGGATCTTTGTCCTTCACTTTCCTTGTTAATTTGTCACCATTCATTTTCCTCTTCCACCATGTGCAAATCTTACGGACAGGTAAAAATTAGCCTTTACCTCTTGGCCAATCAGTAAGGAACTGCCATATGCTTAGCTCTTTGTTAGATGGCATAAGGAGCAAAGATGAGTACTTTTTAAAAAATAAGATGCAGTTCTAAAATGTTCCAGATCATGGATATAAAGAAAAAGTGGAAAAATAGAAATTAGGCTGGTTTCTAAGATTGAGGTCAGACCTCATGTACTTACCTTCTCTTTTCTCCTTTCTTCTTCCCAGGAATACACAATGAATTGCTAATGGATATCTACATTCTGAAAGAAAAGTTCTTGGAGATTTCTTCACATATCTCTTAGCTTCTAGTAAAGTTTTCTCCAGTGTCTGAAATCAGGCTCCGGTTGGATCACTTAACTCTCAATTCTCCACAAAGTTCTACTGGCACTTTTCTTGTAGAGCCTGGCATAGAACAGAAAAATATGCTGTGCCAGCTAGCAAGTTCTTTGTCTTTTGTTTGTTGAATTTTGTTTTGTTTTCCTTGCTTTCCATCTTTCCTTTGTTAACTATCTGTCAGGTACCACCCATGTTCCAAAGGCTGTGCTATGTTCTTTGGAAAATGGCTGATGAAACTGAAGTACATCTAAGAGCCAAATCAAAGCATGGGTGAAGATCAAGCAGATGAGGATATATGAGCATGAAATCAGATACTTCCAAAAAAAGTGTTAACTTTAAAAAAATCATGTCAAATTAAGGGTGATCAAAAAAAGCATAAAATGCTGGAAAACTGTGCATCAACACAGAAAAATTTTGTGTACATATTGTACTTTCAACTTTCACCATCATTTAAAGAAACTAATACTGGAAATTGAAAAGGATATTTTATGGGAAAACCACTCAGACCTCCAACAGTATAGGTAAGAAAGACCACTCAGACCTATGATCAGGGAAATATGACTATACAGTCAAACTCAGAAAGTCTTTACCCTACGTCAAAAATTCAAGAAAAGAATGTACATGTTTCTGGCATTGAGTTATACGAACTATTTAATATGTATTTGCACTATTTTTATAATTCCTTGCTTTAATTAACTGTTTCAATTAACTGACTACTTCTGGTATTACCAGACAAATGATCTTGAGTAGGTACAGTCAGACAATGTTAAGGACCTTACACAAATAGAAAAATTACTGGAGATCTTGATAAATACATAAGGAAGCTTCCTTGCAGATATGCAAGCAGGAAGAAAGGATGTTATGGTAATTTTTTAAACATTTGATTACAATATGTTTTCAGAAGGAAAACATACGTAATTTATACATATGAAAGTCTTTCCCAACAAAATAACTGTTGGATATCTGATACAAAATGAGTTTATTGAATACAGATTAAAGTAATTAAAAAGAGTTTCCTGCTTGAAAACAGCTGAATTAGCCATCTCATGATTAGGAAAAATAAAAAGGTCTTTCTGCTATTATGCACACAAACATAAATGTCACAGAGGTAGAAACTGTATTTTCTGATTGAGGGGGTATCACTTGAATTATAGAAAAGATTCTTGTGGCAAAAGTAGTTCCATTATGTACAAAGAAAGTACAGGAAATATAAATATAAATCCCTCAGTTTCATTTGAGGATTGATAAGTCTTGTTTAAAGCAGCAATTAGAGGCCAGCACATAGAAATTAATGCTGACAGAAAAAAAAAAGTCACCGAGAGGAAGAAAGGCATACGTTTTGAAGGACAAGAAAATCTAGAGTTCAGTGACTAAATGAGAAAAATCTGTGTCTTTCATTTCTTTAAATCTTACTCTAAGCAACAGCTCCCTTAAATTTTGTAACATCAATAATCAGAAATAGCCAACTAACTAGCAAGTTTTTGCAACATGTATGATAATTATCTTTCTGCAAAATATGAATAGCATCTTTACTATAAGAAGAGCTTCTAAAACTCAGGAAGAAAAAAACTCCATATAAAAATGTAGTGAAGATTTTTTTGTAAATAGGCAATCAACAAAAAGAAAATCCAAATGTTAAGAAAGAGCTGTTAGAAGGAGAAAAAGTTTTCAAAGTATCACTTGTCCTCTCTCAAATGTGAAAGCTAAAGAAGTTGAGCTAAAAGTAGAATAGTAACAGTTAGAGGTTAGAGAAAGAGAGATGTTAAATTCGGTTTGTGTCTGCTATATGCATGTACAGAAGTACCACACAGAAAACCATTAATAGGTACAACTAATACTTACCAATAAAAATTCCAAGATTCCAAAGTGATGCCAAGCATGCTGAGTAATCGTGAAATCTATTCTACCAACTTATATGAACTCCATCTCTGCAGAAAACGTATATAGATTTAAAAAAAAAAAGACTCATACACAAAAAGGAATAGAGGCTGGAAGACCATTTGGAAAAAGAAAAAAAAAAGGCCAATACACTGTATTTCCGTCTCTTCTCCCTCTCGTGTTTCCTCCTCAGCTCCAGCTACTTGGGATGGCCATTAAGGAAATATCTCGGAGAGCATGACCTCTGTTCCCTGAGTCTGCAGTACCATAAGGACTAGATTCTGTGGTGTCCCAGATGAAGAGTGGAGGGCTGTGTTTAGAGCTCATGGTGAAGAGCTACGTCCAGCCATGGTAGGGTTCGTCTGTGGGTTAATTAATCCAAGGGGAGGAACAAAAGGAATTTTGTAAACGACCAAATCATAGCAGCCTGGTAGTCAGGGGCTGGTCAACTTTAGCAGAAAGCAGTAGTGTGTACAGAGGTAGGTGGTCTATGCTAACGAAATGGCACTGTACCCGTCAAGATAGTTCAGCAGGGTAAGAAGCCTGGGAAAGAATCAAAACTTAAATCTGATCTGGCTGCTCTGGAGTTGTGAGGAAACTGATGTGCAAAAAACTGCTTTTAACAAATTCACAAAGTTTTTAAAAGTAGTTTTTACACAACAACTTAAAAAAACTAATTCAGTAATTTTTTCTGGGGAGGGAACCAGCCATACTTTCCTTTCTATTACAAGCTTCCCCACCTAGCGTAATTCCAAAATAAGAAAGATAAAGTTTTAGAATGTAAAAGAGTGTAGAGTTCTATGCAACTGAATTGGATATTGTAATTTGTGATATGAAGCTGTTCTTTGAACAGGAAATAACTGAAAGACTATTTGTGGAAGTTATTGAGAACTTCCTGCCTAAGGAATATTCCAACATTCATAGAGGAATTTAAGTGGACAGAGAAGAAATGATTAAACTTGTTTTTGCTTAAACCAAACCAGGGACTTTTGTTCAGTATCTATTTTGCACATATGTAAAGTTTCAATTGGAAAGAAACAAATTAAGAAAAAAGAGGAAGAAGAGAATGAAGAGAGGACAGGCAGAGAGACAAGAAGGGGGGAAAAGGAAGCAGAAAAAAGAGTGAAAGAAGAAAAGCAAAATGGAGAGGGAGAGGAAGGAAAAGAGAAAAGATTGGTTGCGGAAGGGGTGATCAGATAGCCATTTTCATATGCCAAATCAGCAATGCTGTTTTTCTGATGCCTATACCCAGAGAAAGTGCTGATGAAAAGAATCAGCCATTCATGTATAACGTTGGCACCCTAATTCATACAACTTTCTGGATGAATATTTAGAGATCAATGGCTTAATCTCTTTTAAAAATCTTTTAAAATCTCTGCTAGCATTTCTACTCCTAAACACTATTTCAAGAAATTAATTATGGATACTCACAAAGATTGTGCTACACAAATGCTCATTGCAATATATTTTATGATAACAAAAATAAAATAGCAGAGTATGATCAGCTAATGTATAAAATCCTTCAGAAATATATCTGAAGGAAATGGAAATATGTTTTCAATTTTTAAAAAACAGTATAATATACAGTATATAAAATGTAGTGGAGATGATCTACATCAAATGTTAAAAGTAGCCAAACTCTAGATGATGAAATTATGGTTTTTATTTTTCTTTTGCTTATATTAATTTTACATAAAAACCATGCAATTTATTAATAATAAAACAACATTGAACATTCACAAGCATTTTTTTTTTGGGAATCGAACTCAGGACCTTGCACTTGCAAGGCAGGCACTTAAGCCACTGAGCTAAATTCCCAGCCCTCACAAGCATATTTTTTATAAAAAGTGATGCACAATTATCTTAGTAGCATGCTCCTCTCCTAATCCTCTCCTAATCTTTGGTCTGGCATTTTAGTCTGCACAATCACAATCTAAGCCTGACCATTCACAAATGGTCAGAATTTAGTCAGACTATTTAAGTTTAACCAGAACTGATGTTTAGTTCATCAGGACATCTGGATGAGCTAGTAAAACAGGCAACACAAGACACCAAGCATGGTCAGAAGGTTTGCATTTGGGAGTGAAGTACCAGCTTCATGCCAATTTATGGCCAAGTCCAGAGTGTAGTCATGCATTATGGACTGAAAGCACGCACCCTCAAAAAAATCTGCAGTTTGAAACATTGAACTATAGCTAAGGTTAAATGGGGTTGTAAAGGTAGGCCACTGACACAGCAGCATCAGCCATCTCATAACAAGAAACTCCAGAGTACTACTCTCTCTTTCTGTTTCTATCTTTGTGCCCTTCCCTTCCCTCCCCTCCCCTTCCCTCCCTTCCCTTCCCTTCCCTTTTCTTTCTCTCCTCTTCTCCTCTTCTCTTCTCCTCTTCTCTTCCCCTCTTCTCTTTTTCCTTTCCCTTCCCCTTCCCTCCCCTCCCCTCTCCTCTCCCCTTTTTTCCTCTCTTCTCCTCTCCCCACTTCTCTACTCTTTCTTCCCCTCCCTTCACTTTATTTCTCTGCTTTACTTCTCTTTGCTTCACTTTGCTGTGCTCCTCCTCCTCCTCTTCTTCCTTCCTGACTCCCTCTTCCACCACCTCAACGTACACACAAGGAAGTGCTTTATGAGGACATAGCAAGAGTCTGTCTATAAGGCACACAGAGAGCCCTTATTAGAAACAAATGCTACCAAATTGTGATCTGAGATTCACAACCTTCAGAATTATAAAAAAAAATTTAATTTTGTTATTTAAGAAACCCAGATTGTCATACATCATTATAGTATCTTCTGAGTAATACAAATTCTGGTATCAGAAGTGGAATACTGAGACTTGCAGGATGAGGGTGGAGTGGTGAGCAGCAAAAAAGAGATCCTCTCCAAGATTTGGTGTTCTAACACTGAAGTATAGAAACACGAGAATGAGAAGAAAGAGGGAAGTGGGTCCCCTAGACAATTCAGCAAAAATAAGAAAACTAGGCCAGGGCCAGGGATTTAGTTCAGTGGCACAAGTGCTTAGCTGGTAAGTGTAAGGTCATAAATTCAATCCCCAGTGCCAAAAAAGAAAAAGAAAACTAAGCCCACTGCCACAGGCCTGAGGAGGAAAGTTCTCGCACCCCCCTGCCATCAGCCAGGCTCAGAGGAAAGGAAGCCATGCCCCAGGAAGCATTGGTGAGCTGCCTCCCCACACTTCTTTACTATCCCAGGAACCTCGGATGGGAGAATGCAGGTGCCTAGCCTAGTCCTCTGCACTGTGGGATGGGCAGTCAGTGTAGAAGCATCCAGGACTCAGCAATCAGCTGATTTGGAGGAACACAGGAAAATTTCAAAAGAAGAAGGAGAAAGGTACAATCTCAGAACCCCTAGCTCATCTGGAACAAGTCCAGGAGACACAGGCACAAAAGAAATTAGAAGTCACCACCTAAAATTTCTGAAATGGTAGCAACTAAAATGAAGAAACAGCTTAGAACTTGTATTGTTTGATTAACTTTGCATACCCATCTCTGGCAGCCTGAACAACTACTTAGAGCATATCAAAGTGCAATATAATATCTGTTGTTGATTTCCTACTGTTTTCTTTTTGAAATCCAAGATCTTTCTCATTGTCTTGTTTTGTTTATTCTCTTTAATATACAAAAAAAATGGGATGCTGCTATAATAGATAACTACATTTGTGGTATCTATGAATCTTAGAGAATATATAACTATATCTTAAAGAATATATTATCTAAAATAGATCGTACAAGTAAGGGCTTCAAGGCCACTAGCCTCCATACACTGCAGGACCACTTCCTCCACTCACCTGGACCTGGGCAACACCCAAAGACCAATGCCCTCCTGTTCTAAGACTTACTACAAGGAAGCAGAGATAAAGGAAACAAAGGATTCCCTGCCCTACCACCAACAACCTGTTCTAGAAAATTCCAAAATTCCAAACCAAGGCTTATGTATGCCAGACCCCTCTGTTAACCTGCAGTAACTGTTCTTCACCTGTAGGTCAGTGAAGGTTCATGTATATGCATTGTATCACATACATACAATTATAACAGAGTAAATTACAGGAAAGAACATGTACAACTGCTGACATGACTCTGTACCCTGTCAATCATGTTATCAATCATGCACTGGGAAACTCCAATGTGAGGTACCCTAGAACGGGCACAAAATTTTCAACCCCTGCCACTATACCCTTGGCACTTGTGTTATTTTTGTTTCAGCAGAGTGAGCCACTCACTCTGAAATACTTTCACCTTAATATATTTCATTGCTGTTTCCTTACCATCTCATGCCATGTCCAATTCTTTATTTGCCACACACATAAACCCATCCAAGACTCCATCACCCACAACATTTGTATCTTAGAGAGTATATATATTCATATATACATATATATATATGAATGTAAGGAGAATGTTGATAGAAATACAAATATTAAAGGTTTTCTGGGGAAATCTCATAAAAATAACAGGTTCCTACAAACTGGAGAAAAAAATTAATCCTTATTATAAAGGTGCAGAATTTAACTAAATTATTTTCTAATGTTTTGTGGAGATTAGAACTTGGGAATGGTTAAATTGGACACTTAGCTAAGGAGATTTCTAAGCAAATATTTGGAAATTCCTCAGGCTATCAATAATGCAAAAAATGACAAAACATGTTCTGAAGAGACTACTAAAGGTGTAGCTGAACAACCACTTGATAAGGAGATTGGTATGAGTGCGTCCCACAAATTTAATGAGCCATTTAGCATAAACCTATAACAAATATGACATTATACCAGTAGAAACTTAGACTAAAGGGAACAGGATGGAATAATAGAGCAGTTGAGCTGAAAACATGTCTTACTCTTCAAGCAAAGAGAAGAATGACCTTGAAGTGATGCACAGGTCAACAGGGCTGACATTCCCATCATTTACTTATTGCTGCCAAAGATTTCAAGGGTTGTGGCTTCTTCCTCAATTTCAGCAAGCCAGGCTTTCCATACCCAGTGCTTCAATGGAAGGGTAACTCCACCGAAAGGAAGTAATGGGGCTGCCCCTAGAGCTGTGGAGTGTGTTTTTTCAAATAACAAGGAATCTATAGTCATGTAGCTCCAATTGGGTTATTTCAGTGGTTTAACCAGATCAGCAAAAGTTATTACTCTTCTATTCCTTTGTCATCCTCAGCATGTTGTATTGACCCAAAAGTAAACTTCACTCATGGAAGCAAGTCATTCTAGCATTCATAGACCTTGTAGCCGGATAGATCATCAAGCTGAGGAAGGGAGACAATTTCTTATCTGTTCCTAAGAGTGAAGAAATCTTCCTCAGAACTTCTCCCAACTCCACTCATCATATTACTTGGTCTGAACTTGGACATGTGTTCATGGTATTAAATTATTGACAGATAAATTAAGATATTTTTTAATCTATAAAGAGAAGATAAATATACAAACAAAATCAAAAGTCAGTTATTATATCATTTAAGATTAGCTGCATAACTTAAAATATTTAAATAAAGAGTTTTAAAGAGCATGCAGAAATTTAGTTTCCCTTCATATAAAAAAAAAAACAGAAATAGGCCCCCAACACTAGTAACAGTGACTTTATGGTTGGCTACTAGAATTGCAGTCATTACATCTGTTTTTCACTCAGGAAGAGCAGAAAGGGAAAAGGACAAAATGGTACCACTTCCAATGGAGTCAGCACTTTTTAAAGGTTTTTTTTTTTTAAAGCTTCACCCAACAACATTAAATTGTCTACCTCTAGTTGAAAGCAAGGCTGAAAATTAACCTTTTAACTGGGCTAATGGCTGCTGAAACTTTCAGAAAAGGAAACAAAAAGAATGGATTTTGGGTAAGCAATTATCATTATCTGCCATAGCCAGCAAAAAAGAAGGACCCAGTGGTGTTCAAGTAGGCAAAGAAAACATTCAACTTTACTCTTTTTTTTTGTAATTTCCTTAGAAAGTCTTTCCACATCTACACATTAACAATTTCATCCTTTTTTCTAACACACCATCTTTTATTGTAGAGACTGAGAAGTTAAAAACTACATCACAGCATATATGATATATAATGTGATTGCATTTGAATGAAAACATTTCAAATAGAGAAAATAATTTTTATTTGTTTTGTTTTGACAGTTATTTTCAATCACTCTGTACAGTTGTCCCAGTGGCAACATATAACTGACTGACAGAAATAAGATTGGGAGGGAGAAGACCACATGATGTTTATAAATTTTACAACATACAAGATTAAGGAAAAAACAGTGTCTAGGGGAAATGTCTGCTCTTTGTTATTCTGATTAGAAGTAACTTTTTTAATGTTAATATGTTATAATGAAGAAGTCACCGAAACAGTGACATAAAATCAATCAAGGACAAATTTCCAGGTAGCTTAGTCATTTTTACCTTGGGCGAAGTACTGTAGACATTTCAACTGATGAGTAAACAAAAAACAAATTTACAAATGGGTAGAGTTTGGTGATATTTGAAAGTCTTGGATACTCACTTGCTCTTTCTCCTTTAACTTGGTCAAGATTTTCAAATTAATTTGTTGCCCCACATGTTCTTTCTCCCAGTATTTTTTCAAAGAAGACAACAGAACTCATTACCTCCAAAAGATTGTGTACATTGGCCATGGATTGTAGCAGTTGCATCCTTCAGGAATTTTTTTTTTCTTGCTGTTGACAAAGTGGGTCAAGTTCTAGCCCAGTTTTAGTCAAGTTCTATGTCCATTAGAAGGCATAGAAAAGATAGTTAACTACAATGTCCCTTGATCTCTTCTGGGTTCTTTGATTAACTTGCCTATTTTGGTGCTAATCCTAGTGTTTAAATTGTTGTGACATGACAAAATGTATTGATCTCAAGTGATCATTTTGCAATGCAGATTTACTTAGCATAACTGTGAATGCAGTATTTTCACAAATCTCTATTAGAATATAGCCTTAAGGACTTTTTGGACCACAACATTGTAATGGTCTGCCATCAAATTCCTAGAAAGACAGGAGAAAGAAGGCCAAGCAGAGGAAGTACTATCCTTGAAGAACTACTGCCTGAAAACTTCCCAAATATGGAAAGGCACATAGACGCACAGTTTTAAGAAGGTGAATGAATTTCAAATAAGATCAATCTTTAAAGATCAGCACCAAGAGTGACACCAGAAGATGGCGTATCAGTAAGCAGCAAAATAAAGAGCTTCTCTGAGAAAAACAGCTCAGATGCTGGAATAAAACATCCTGGAGAAGATCAGATGGAAGGAGAAAGATTCTCTTGACCCAGGAAGAAACTAAAGCGAAAAAAAGAAAGAAAGAAAAAAAGAGAAAATTGTGGATAGAAGGCTGTAGCCAGACACGCTCTCACTGGAGCTGGTCCCATTGTGCACAAAACACTGTTGGAATCTGAATATGCGCAGTCACAGTGAAGTTGGGGGTTGATGAACCCGAGGGCACGGAGGGGAATGGAAGAGCAGAGAACAGCACTCAGCTCAGAAATCTATACTGGCTCACAGTGAGTGCAGGGAAATCAGTCCTCCTGTGGAAGTGGGCAACTGGCCAGATGACATGTTAGAGTAGGGCAGGCTAAGCCCACAACCAGAGCTGCAGCAGCTTCAGTCAGCCAGTCTTAGTGCAGAGCAGATTGGTGAGAATTTCTTGGACAGAGTTCTGCCCCTGTGCACAATCCAATAGCCAAGGACAAGGTCTCCCTAAAGCTATCCCTAACAGGCCCCATCTGTGTGGCACACACTAATGTGGTGAAGACTCCCAGTGGTTGACCAGCTCAGAAGGGAGTGGCCAGCCTACCCTGCCCCTGCTTGTACTTCAGTGGTCATCAGCAGACTGGGGAAGGCAGCAATCCCCAGCCAGCATGCTTCAGAGTAATCATAGCCGATACAGGAAGTGCCGGGACCCCTATTATCCACTCATCTGGAAAAAACCAGAAACATGACAAGAGGAAGAAACAAAAGGAAGTCTCCAACATCCAACCCAAACAACAGAAGGAACCTGCAGTGTCTGAAAAAAACAGCATCTGACATAAAGAATTATCTTTGCAACATTATAAAAGAACTAAAAAAAGAAATTCTAATACAAGTAAAAGAAGATATAAGAAAAATAATAAAAGAAATGCTAAGAACCTCTCAAGAAGACACAGATGGAAGAATGGAGGGGCATAGAAAAGGAGAGAAACCTTCGATGGAGAATATAAAAAAAATCTAGAATACATGAAACAGATTCAAAGAGACTACTAGGAAATTAAAAACTCCATTGAAAGCTGGGAAAACTGCTTGAAAGAAACTAAAGATAAACTATCAAACCTTGAAGACAGGTTTTCAATGTGTGATTGTAAAAGGAAAGATCTGTTTAAAATAAGAAACCAGGAAGTAACAAAGACTCGAAGATGACAAGAGGATCTATAACTTAAGAATAAAAAATGTGAGTGAAGAAGCAGGGTTAAACACAAATGAAATACAAAGGCTATTCACAGAAATAATTAAAGACAACTTCCCAAGCATAGGAAAAGGAAATGATCTCCAGATAGATGAGGCATACAGAACTCCAGCCAGCTCTAACCAAAATAGATCTACTCCCAAATATATAATAATCAAGATCTCAGAAATTCAACACAAGAACATATATTAAAAGCTGTCAGAGAAAAGAAACAGATCACCTATAAAGTAAAACCCATCAGAATCATGGCAGACTTCTTGACACAAACCATCAAATCAAGAAGAGCTTGGAGCAAACTATTCCAGGCCCTGAAAGAGAATAACCTCCAGCCCAGATTGATGTACCCTGCAAAACTCTCTCTCTCAAAATTAATGGAGAAACAAAATGCTTCCATGACAAGGAGGAACTGGTGGAGTTCATGACCACCAAACCAACCCTACAAAAAATACTGTTCCTGAAATCATTTGATAATGATCATTATCAAGTTATTTGATAATGATTTCAGGAACAGCACCAGAGAGGGCTCACTAAATGGGGCAGACAGTGAAATGAAGGGGAAAAGTGGACAACCAATGGCAGAAAAATAGCATGACAGAGATGAGGCAGAGAAGGTTGGCCAAAATCACTAACATAGATAGCCTTGATACACTAACAAAAAAGAAACACAGGCAGAGTGGATCAGAAGATAGGGTCCATCAAGATGCTCTATATAAGAAATATAATTAGCTGAAGGAGGGTTTATGGACTGAAAGTCAAAGATGATAAAATAATGCTCTGTGTGACAGGGAATCAGAAAAAAGAGGGGGTAGCTCATCCATCAGCTGCAGATTGGTTGGAAAGACATAACACTTTTATACAATGGAGAAATACTCAGCTATAGGGAAGGAAAACCTTGAGGCTCTTGTAGGTAAATGGATACAACTTGAGATCATGCTGAAGGGTAAAAATGTTCAGAATCACTTAAATAAATAGTGGATTGCCTCCCTAATCTAAAAACTAAAGGAGTTATTGAATACAAAATGCACAATACACCCAGTGAAAATGAAAGGGGAGGAATTGTCTAAAAAGAGAAGGCAGTGGACACTGTTAGTCTTATATCATGATTTGAAACCCATATTGCTTTCATCGCTCTATTTAGTTTGGTTATATTCTGTTCCAGTTTGTCTACTTGTACCAGATTTGAGGGCATGGACAACTATTCCAAAGATAACAGGATATACTATGGTAACCATTTTTGATTTCCTATTAACTTAATTTGAAGCCCTGTATTGCTTTCACTGTCTTGTCTTGACTGATTTTATTCAAATCTGTTATGCTTGATAGTATCAAGTCTGAGAGTATAGGCAACTACTCTGAAAACAGTAAGATTCACTATGATACCCATTCTGGTTTGATTATTACCTTCTTTTGAAGTCCTATAATGTTTCCAATGTTTTGTTTTTATTGATTTTGTTTTGTACCGCTATTTTCACTATTATTGTGCCTGATGATATGGGCAATTCTATTGAAGATAACAAGAGACATCATGATAATCATCATAGATCACCATGTATTGTGTTTTTAAATGATGTAGTATGTACATCCTTTTGTTTTGAATGACCCCATTTTTTTTCTCATTTGGTTTTATTCTTTTCAAAATGAAAATGTAAAAAATCAACACCAAGACAAATCATAATTAAAATTATAGAAATGAGATATGAACAAAAATTTAGGAAACATCAATAAAGACAGACACACACCTACAGGTAGGAAACAATTTAAATGTTGATTATGTATTTCTTGTGAGAAACTATGACGGTCACAAGGAGAGGGCATCATACTTTACCAGTGCTGGGGTCAGGGAGGGTCTTTTCAATTCATAATCTTATAATCAATGAAAATATCCTTCATGAATGAATGAAAAAGCATGATAAAAATATGAATAAATATAGCAGGCTTCTTTCTTTTCTTGAATTGTCTAAATTATGTTTGAAGCTTGAATTAAAATTATAATACTGACTGGTATAATTCTAAATGCATAGAAAATATTTAAAAATTATTTGTAAACAGAAAAGTAATTGAATATAAAGTGAGGTCACATTATTTCTTGAGCTGGTAAAGTGATTACATCAGTAGACTTCAATAAAATATAGACATGTAGAAAAAGATATATTTCAGGGGATACTCATAAAACCTAAACAGTGAGGTACAGTCATGAACCCTATTGATAAATCAAAATAGAATTACTCAATCAATTTATAGATAGTAGGAAAAGGAAAACAGAAAAAGAATAGAGTTCAAAAACATAAAGTAAAAAATAAAACAGTAAACCTTAACTTGTTGATAAGTACAGTAAATATAAGTGGTTTTCATACCATTTCATTAAAACAAAAATTGTCAGAGTGGAGTAAAAAGCTTAATCCAAACAATGCTGTCTACAAGAAACTAACTTCATATCATATAGGCAAGTTGAGAGTAAAAAGATAGAAAAATGTAAAAATATTAAAGGAAATCAGAAGTAGCTACACTAATATCAGACAAAGTAGAATTTAGAGAAAATAAATGATCAAAGGTGGAGAGAAAAAAATTAAAAGAATCATCCATCAAGAAATTCTAAATCAGTATGCATCTAAATCAGAATCAAACTATGTGCAGAAAAATCTTGCTTAAAAAGAAATAGACAAATCATTAATTACATTTGGAGGTATCAAAAAGTATATCTCTATAACTGATCAAAGATCTACAAGAGTGTAACACCATCAACCAATAGAATCTAATTGATATATATAAGCACTCTATCAAACAAGAGAATTATACAAATTCTTTTCAATGCCCTAATATATAACAGATCATATTCTGGACCATTATATAATCTTGAACAATTTTTTAAAAATTAGCATCCTACAGAATATATTAAAAAAGAATATGTTCTATGACCACAATGGAGTTAAACTTGAAATGAAAAATTTGGTAAATTTTCCAAGTACTTACAAACTAAATAACGTTGTTCTAAATAATCCAGAGAGGTTAAAAAGAAAGTCTCAAGAAAAGAATACAAAAATATATTGAACTTAATGAAGCTGGGCATGATAAGCTATACCTAGTAGGGTCAAAGCTACTTGGGAAGCTTAAGTAAGAGGACCACTTAAGTCCTTAAGTTACAGATGAGCATGAGCACTATAGTAAGACTTGTCTCAAAAAATTGAACTAAATGAAAATAAAAAGATTATCAAAAATTGTAAGCCACAACTACAATTTGTAGTGCTAAAAATACTCATCAGAAATCATGAAAAGTCTCAAATACTTAAAACTTCCACCTCGAAAAACTTTAAAAATCAAGAAGAAAGAAATAATAAATAGAAATTAATGAAACTATAAGAGAAAATCCAAGAAAATATAAAGTTGATTCTTTGAAAAGATCAAGAGAATTCATAGACTTTAGCAAAACTACCAGAGGGAAAAAAGTGAGATTATATAAACTACTAGTATCAGCAATGAAGGGAGGACCCTGTAGACACCAAAATATCATAAAGGAATGCCATGAATAACCCTACACCCATGAATTTGACAGTGCAGACAAAATGGACTAATTACCTGAGAAGTATATAGTACCACACCCTCTACAATATAAAAGAGATAACTCACATATACTATTCATTCAGGTGTATTATTTGAAGTGTTAGTATAGTTATATAATTTAATTATTCATTTCCACAACAATTTTAGAACGTGTCTATTATCCCAGGAAGACCCCCATGCATATACCTTTGCTATTACCTGCTAATCTTCCAAGCCTACCAGCCCTAGAGAACTGCTAATGTGCTTTTTATATCTATAGATTTACCTAGTCTGGCCAATTCATATTAATGGAATCTTCCAATGTATGATTTTTGATGATTTACTTCTTACATATAACATAATTTTTAAAATTTCATTATATTTTTATTGCTGAGTATTTCATTATATGAATATATCACATTTTATTTATTCATTTATCAGTTGTTGAATATTTGGATTATTTCTGCTTTGTGTCTATTATTAGTAATGCTGAAATGAACACTCATACATGTTTTGGTATGAAGAGATGGCATCCTTTATTTTAGTAATGAGATTACCAAATCACATGATAATGCCATATTTAAAATTAGTTGTTTGAGAAAATACCAAACTGATTTCTAACATAACTCTACAATTTTACATTCTTAGCAACAGTGTATGAAGGTTCCAGTTTCTCTAAGACTTGTTATTTACTGTCATCGTTCTAGTGGGTATGATGTGGGTTATCTATTCCCTAGTGATTGGTGATGTTGAATATTTTCCATAAGATTATTACTCATTTATATATATTGTTTGTCCAAATTTGTTTGTTCAAAAATTTTTCCCATTTTAATTGAGGTTTACCTTTTATTGCTGAATCGCTATACTTTACAATATATCTTGGTTTCTAGACTCTTACTGGATATATGATCTGCAAATATTTTATCCAATTTTCTGGATTATGTTTTTATTTATTTGACATTTTTTTCTTTGAAGCACAAAATTTTATGGAGTCCAATTTATGTACTTTTCCTTGGTTGACTGTGCTTTACTTTTTCATATGCCTACTACAAAGTCACAGCGATTTATGTTTATAATTTGTTCTAAGGGTTTTACAGTTTTAGCTCTTAATGTTAAGCCCTTGGTCTAATTTTAGTTAATTTTTATATGTTGTATAAGGTAATGGCCCAGCTTCATTCTGTTCCATATGGATGCCAATTTGCCCCTTCAATATTCACTGAAAGATTATTCTTTCCCCAGGAAATTTTTCATCGCTGAAAATATTTGACCATGTATTTATGGTATTTTTTCCTAGACTTTCAGTTCTATTCCACTTCCTGATATGTCAGTTCTTTTGCCTCTACCATATTGTCTTGACTACTGCAGGTTTCTTATACTTTTTGAACCTGGAAAGAGAGATTCCTCCAACTTCATTTATTGCTAATAATTTTTGGCTATTCTGAGACCTATAAATTTCCATATATGAATTTTAAAATCAGTTTGTGTATTTCTACAGAGAAGTCATCTGGGATTTTAATGTTTATTACATTAGATCTGTATATCAAATTGGGAGAGAATTATCATTTTAACAACATGAAGTCACCCAAACCATGTACTTACATGGGATTTTTAGTAAAGTTTTCTTTAATTTCTTTTAACAATGTTTTATCGTTTTTAAAGTATAAATTTTAAGTTTTTGTTAAATTTATTCCTATCATTCTTTTCCATGCTATTTTAAATAAACTGTAATTTCATTTTTTGTTCTATCAGTGTTATTGTGCACAAGTACAATTGACTTATTCTTATCAATCTTAAATCCTGAAAACACACTGAACTGATTTATTAGTGGTATCAGGTTTTTGAAGATACCTTAGGATTTTCTATTTATAATATTATGTCAGGTGCAAATAGAGAAAGTTCTGCTTCTCTCTAGTTTGTAAGCCTTTCGTTTCTTTATCTTGCCTTATTTCTTTTTTCTTGCACTGCTTGCACATCCAGCACAATACTGAATAGAAGTAATCTGAATGTACATCCTTGTCTTAATCTTAGGAGAAACATATTAAAGATTTCATATTATATATAATGTTATGATATTTAGAAATCAATTTCTTGACTACACATAAACAGGATGATCATAGATTTCTGAATTATGTTTTTGTTACTAAAATTAAGTTTAATTACACTGGAGCCATAAAATAGATTCTGTATGATTTCAGAATTTATTGAGGCTTGCTTTATATGTCAAAATATAGTCAATTTTTATTCTCTTTTAAATACTTTAAAAGAATATATATCCCCAAATGGTGGGTTGAATATCATGTATATTAACATTTCTTATAACTTTATTGACTTTTTGGTCTGTTTTTAGAAATCATTTACCTATAAATATGTTGTCACCTACTATGGTCATGGACTTACTATTTTCTTTTTATAGTTTCATAAATTATTGCATTATACTTTGAATCTGCATTATTAAATTAATACAAATATAGTATTATTATATATTTGTTATGAGTTAAACATTTTATTTTGGTAAAATGCTCTTCCTTATCTCTGAACAATTTCTGTTTTAAAGTCTATTTTGTATGACATTAATTCCACTCCATGAGTTTTCATTTGATTAGTGCTTTTTCTATTCTTTTTCTTTCAACTTTTTAAACCTCTGTGTCCTACATGTATCTTTTATAAATAAAATATAAGTGAATTTTAGTTTTTATTCATTCTGATCAACTTTCAATTAAAGCATTTAATGTAACTGATGTTAATGTAATTACTGATAGGTTCACATTGAATTTACCATACCTATTCTATTTCTTTTTCTGCCCTTTCTGCCTTCAAAATACAATGTTTGAATTTTTTTCATGATTTCATTTCCCCACTATTATCTTGTTTTACAATTGTAATGACAACATGAGAAACTATATGTGTCTTTGAGATAGAAATGTCTAATATTAATGAGTATTGTTATGATTTATATCTAAAATACTACCTAAGAGTCTTGTGTTCAAAAGTCAGGCCTTTGGAAAGTGATTGGATCATGGGGACACTGTAGTCATTAGTGGATTAGTCCAGAGATAGCAACTCTTTTAGAGCTTTCAATGGTAACAGCCAGCTGTAGCACACATGCCACAGGTTCACCACCACTGATTAGTCCACTTATGAGTGCATAGCTCACTGTGCTGTTCAGAGATGGAGCCAGGTCAGAAGAGGTGGGTCACTGGAAATGTGACTCTGAAAGTTGTATTCTTGTTCCTTGTTCCTTTCTGTCTCTGCTTCCTGATCACCATGTGTGAACAACTTCCCCTCATGATGCTCTTTCTGCCTTGGAACTCATGGTGGACTAAAGCTACTGAAATTGTGGACCAAACTAAACCTCTCTTCCTTTAAATTTCAGGTATCAGGTACTTTGTCCCAGTGATGGCAAAGTAACTAATACAGAAGTCGTTCTCTTTTTATTCTGCCCAGGCTACAAGCTTATTGTTTGGTGTCATCCACGTGCAAGTTCTTCTATCTTCAATTTTGACCTACATGTACAGACGTATCCAGAGCTTTACTAATCTGCCGGATGGTTCTTACTCAAGTCAACTTGACACATCACAATTAATGATCACATACATTGATGTTATGATATCGTAGTTTCCTGTTTTCAGTTATTTCTGTTAAGTGGTTAGCTGTCAGTCTACTTTTGTTGTTTTCAAAGCAATCTGTTTTCCTCCGATATCTGTACATTTTTGGTTTTGCTTTTATGGCTTTCTATATGCCTAGATATATCCTTTCCTTGGTTCAGGGTTTGAAGACTACCTTACATCTGTGGCTCAATATCATTCACCAGTTGTTGGCAAGCTCTTCCCTTCTTTCTTCTGACCTGTTGTTTTGACCATCTCCTTTTTGGACTCCAATTAAAAGTCTGTTAGAGCTTTTTCCTGTGTTTTTCACATTCTTTATAATTTCTTCTGCATTTCCTATAGTTTTCTCTCTTTATGCTTCCTTATGGGTATTGTTCCCTGACCACTCTTCTAACCCATGAATTCCCTCTGAGATATATACAAGATTATTGAGATTAATGTGCTATTAAACCTAGCCACTGAGTTCTTTAATTTGATTCTTACATTTTTTTCAGTTCTGAATTTTCATTTAATACTGTTTTATGGTTTCAGTTTCTGACGTTAAAAAAAACCTTAATCTTATTTATCTCCTTAAATCTACTAAATAAAATTTTTTGGTACCAAGAATTGAACTCACAACCTTGCCCTTGCCAGGCAGGTGCTAAATATAATTATCTTAAAACCTGCATCTAGTAGTGCATCATGTGCTACACAGAGAATTGTCTAGGTTATTTTTTACAGAAGAATATGAGCATCATAGAGATCACACAGTTACAAAGTAACTGAGGGAATACCCAAATCAAATATTCCAAGCTTCAGAATTCATGGTCTTAATCATCTTAATACAAGGTTATGGAAGTCCAAAATATTTGAGAAATCCAGAGTGCAAAACTTACAAGATTTATTTCTTACTGGAACAAGATTTTTCTCTCTTTGATTGGTTCTCCATCAAAATCATCTCAAAGTTCATCTTATATTTTTCTTTTTCATATACTACCTGATATTTATTCTTTTTTTTTTTTGTACTGGGGATCAAAATCACAACCTTGTGCATACCAGGCAGGTGCTTGTGCCACTAATCTAAATCCTCAGCCCTAACATTTATTCATTTACTCATTCATCACTTAACAAATATTTTTGAGCACCTTTCACACTGTTTCAGATCCTAGAGATGCATAGTAAACAAGGCAGGCCTGGTTCCCATCTCTTAGAACTTTCATTCTAGTGGGAGGTAACAAAATTTATAAGTAAACATGAATGTTAATTTCAGGTAGTAATGAGGTCAGTAAGAAAATAAAACAATGTGATAGAGTAAATTGTGAGGTTAGAGAAGGTTAACTTCAGCCAAGTGGTCAAGCTAGACCTCTCAGAGAAGGTAACATTTGCACTGCAAACTGCATAAGAATAGCATCTTATGTAGAAGGAAGAACAACTACTAAAGACTCACATTTAAAACATGCTTGGTACATGTAAGGGATAGAGGAAACTAGATGTGAGTGTATCATCATGAATGAAGAGGACAGTGGTAATACATGGGATAGAAAAGTTGGCAGGAATAAAAATCAGAGCACCACCACAGTATACAATGATAGCAACTTTCATTTCTACCCATAAGATAGTAACTGCTCATATTTGCTCTGCTATTCTAGGACATTTAAGGACTAAACAAAATATATGAAACAACTCTTCTTCATATAAGAGGAAAAACAAATAAGGTGAGCTCTGTGCTAACTCTGGCCTGTTTCCTGAAAACATACCCCAAAAGACAAAAAAGCAGAGAAATCCCAAGCCAACCATATGACCTTACTAGTGAATTGAGGAGATAAATAAAAGTTCAGGCAGAAAATTGCAAGGCAGAGTTTTAGAATGAAGAAAGCTATTCAGAAAAAGAATTGTTAAAATCTCTGTCAAAGTCCTTTTAAAGACTGCAACTTTACCAAGCCTGTCCATCCCCTAGAAGATACTTGTGTACACTAAAATTTGAGAGTCACTAATATGAGAAGAACATAGGAGAAGTGCATATAATAAGCTGCATTTCATATTACATCCTGATACAGTGATGAATTTCACTACTGCAAATATACACTGATCTTGTTTCAACTGAAGATAAAAGGAATCAAGAGAATCCCTTGATTTATGAGATTTAAGATTCCACTGAGTAGAAGAAACAGTCTGAGAAAGAGTTTTTCTCGACTCTCTGACTCCATGGATGTTTGCTGGTGGTTGGATGAGTGATTGAATATGTGAATTAACTGAATCAGTGAGACTAGGATCTTAGAATAAGTCATTTTCATTTCCCCTCTGATTAAGTTATGTAAGAAAGTCTTATCTGTTGCTGGGCTTTGGGAACATTCCAGGGCCCCGATTCATTCTTTCTAGCCAGCTCTGGCTCTAGGTAGACAGTGAACCACTTTTCTGCATGGACAAATGCCACACCCTAGGGCCAGAACTGTAGCTGAGAAATTTTGCTTTAACCGTCACTATGCAGAGAACTCAGCATCCTGTCAAGGTTTGGAATCAAGTTTGGCTTTGAAAAGAGCAAAGAGAACAACATAATTTAAAAATCAAAGAAATTCATTTTAGTAGTAAAAGGTTAACGGCTTTTAGGAGGAACAATTTTTAATCACTCTCGTCTAGACTCTATCACTGGAATCACCAGCCATGGAGTGAAATATGGCCCAACTGCCGCCACCAAACAGCTCCTAAAGACTGTTGTATTTAATCATGTCTGTGCACCACTTATGGATTTTCATTATGATTCCTGATGCTGTTGCGCTGGGTAAAATATTAATATCCATAGTAATGATGCATGAAGCTTGGAGTGTAATTTCTTCACTCTTCTTGTCTGATATTAAATTGTTACCACTTTATCATTTGTGTAGAACTGCATGTTTCAATTAATCTTTCCATATCAGCAGCCCTGATTAATATAGATCATGATTCATAAGCTTATCGTCACTATAGTTTTAACAGATCATTTATAAAGATCTTAAATTTCAGGGTCTGGGAGGTGCAGCTGCTGTGTTCAATGTGCCTTTTTATTCTCTATTCCAATAGTGCTGCTATACACCGGCTGTCACTTCCTGTTGAATAATTAATTTCAGGAAACCACATTTTCCCAAGGGGTGAAAAATATTGAGGGGTCTGGCGATTGGCAGGGCACAGGGCAATGTTTGTTCACCTTTCCATGCCAGCCTGAATGTTGCCTGCTCCTAGTCAGTAGGAAATACTGCTCTGGGGGATTAACCACAGGTGTGCACAGGATTCTGTGGGCTGCATCAGGCAGACCCAGCCAGCACAGTCATCCCAGGACAGTTATTGAGGTTTGATGGAGCACTGAATAACTTCGCAGGCAGCTGTTGTTGCTCACATATATTTTCAGACCTCACCAAGGCTGGCATGGTGCCTGGAGCCTTATGCTGCTCCTGGAATATACGTTCAAACTGTGTGCTCAATGTGAAGTGGGAGTGAGCAGAGGAATTAGCAAGGGGAAGGTTTTCAAACATTTTTCTAAACACTAAGGGTTTGGCCTCTTTTATCAGAAGATGGCATTGAGGTTCAAAGGCTTTGGGTCCAAAGACACAAGCCATCATCAGGAGCCTGAGAGTCATGGCAGGATCCTCACCCAGCACTGTCACTCAGTTAATGTGAGGCAGAAGCAGACTCCCTAGGACCACCTAGTGAGACCTCTTCGGACAGAACAAAAAAGAACAAGAGACAAGGCAGAACTCACTGGCTTTCTTGGGCCTGCGTTTAGAGCATAATTCTCATAGGTCAAGTTTCTTTAAAAATGCAGGTACAAAGGAAAACATTTGAATATAAATTTTTAAAAAATATTCTGGTGACTGGTAATCCATCTGGTAATTACCAAAATGCTAACATTTTGTTGACTTCAAAATCTGAATATTTTATTTCCACTTTTATTAAATCGGGTATTTTTTTACTTGTTTGCAGTAAACTTATTCTCTTTGGTTTTATCAAATTTGTGCATCTTCTATTACACATCTTCTATGCAAAAAGCATTGTCTAAGCCCTAAGACTTGAATCTGTACCTCTTGTAATATAAAAAATGTTCCTTTAAAATTCATTTTGAAACTTAACCTGCATTATGCTGGCATTAGAAAGTTGGGCTTTTGAGTAATTAAACTGTGGCTTAATCATGGCTCTGCCTTCCTGAATGCCTTAAAAAGGGGTAGCGGAGACCTAGCTCAGGCCCTTTTGCCTTTCTAGTTTTGGTTATGCAATAACATAGAGCTCAAGTCCTGGATATAAAGACAGAGGCCCTCATTAGACACTGAGCTGCCAGCATCTATACCTCAGACATCCTAGCCTCTAGAACTGCGAAGATATAAGTTTTTATTCTTTATAAATTACCCAACCTCAGGTTTTTTGTTACAATACTACAAACAGACCAAGAGAACATCTTAGCGTAGATTCCACTAGAGACAGATCCTGGAATGAGAATTCAAGAGCAAGTAGTTACATGGGAGAGGATCCTAGGATATATCACGTAAGGCACAGAAGGACAGGCAGCCAGCAGTCTGCACTGTCAAGCAAGTTATCCCTGTGAGCAACTCTGGGAGACTATGTAGCATATGCCTCAGAAATAGCTCAGTGGTAGAGCAAGAAAGTCAAGTTTTTATTTACCAAGCCCTTGTTTATCATGGGCAGAGCTGACTTCTAAGGCATTAACTCTCCCACAGCCAACCCTGACTTGCTCTGTGTACCAGCAGAGCAATTCTCATAGTCAGAAATAAAATCTTTCCGGTAAAGATTGTCAGGAATTCCCAGTAAGAAGCTGGACAGATAGACGTGAAGACCAAGAGAAAATGAGGAGCCAACAGTACTTTCTGAAGCCGCGCTCTAGTCCAGTCATTAATTCAGCATGTTCAGAGAGACCCTCAATTCTCTCCAGATATGAGATGGCGGATATTGAAAAGTTCACTAAAGCTATGAAGTTTTTAGGGAAAAAATGTATACAATCATATCTTGCATTTTTTATTTTAAATAAAATATGCTGTTATTCACCATTATTTTGTTGGCCCAAGACCTTTTCCTCTAATGTTATATGCCCCATGGAATTCCGCTTTCCTTCTCTTGTGCAAACCATACCCATGGGAAAAGCAACACCCACAATTTCCTGTTCCAACCTCCAACAAAGAGAGAAAGAACTTACAGGGACTTTTGAAGTAATCTAAATTAAGAAACTTTCCATATGTTATGGTGTCCCCCAATCTTTTCTAGCAATTTTATCCATACTTAACTCAGCAGCATCTAATTCAGTGACTCACCTTTATCAAATTCAAAGCATTCAATTTAATGTTCAAAAAACCAACAATTCCCCTTTTCACATTTACCATCAGGTTATATAATATTTAATTCAATTTCATGGGTACATTACTAAGCACAGCTGTCATAGAACAGATTTATGAACAGAAACAATTAGCACTTGGTACCACTGGACCTGTGGATGCCCAGATGCATGGGTTTCCTGTTCAGCACTATTACAACACCCCACACAAGTCTGACATTATTAAGAATCTGATCCTCCTAATAACTTATGCATGAGTGAGGGGCTGATATTATCTCCTCTCTACAAAGGAGGGTTCCCAGGCATAAGCGCTCAGGGTCACACAGCCGCAAGTCACTGAACTAGGTTTTCAAACCAGATCTGGCTAGAGCCAAACTCTAAGCCACAATGCCATGGACCCTGACTAGAAATTGCCCTATGGGCAGGGCAATCTTGATTTATCTTTCACATTGTGGTAGTTTTGAAAGTGATAGGGCCACTACGACTAATAACATCAAAGCTCCGACACAAAGCAGCTCAGTTGTTGCTGAGCCAGGATATCTGGCCTTGGTGCCTGTTAGCTGAGTGTTTTACTAGTTTGGAGTAAATTTATGCTCTTTGGTTAGCTGAGTGTTGACTGTGTCAGGACACTGACTAGATGAGAATGTTACAAAGGGAAGAACCTAAGGGGAGGTCAGAAAAGGGAATTTCCATGGGGGGTTAGTGAAGAGGAGGGGGTCCCATGAACCTCACAAAGTAAACGGAAATAAAGCAGGTCTATCTCAGTGATATTGTTGAGAATCTCAAGTCTTGAAGTATGAGGTACTGAGAAACACTGTGAATTTTAAAACATCATGAGAGACAGGAAGAGGGAGATCATCTTTACAACTCAGGAATTGAGGCAGACTTTATGCAAAATGTGACATTTCCATTGGCCATTGAATAGATTTGAAGGTGTAAAGAATGGGAGACTCCAAGTGGGGAAAAAAAAGAAAAGGCAATGAGTCAGGAAGCCAAGAGGTGTATTAAAGGTGGTTAAGTAATTCTGCTTACCTGGCAGTAGGATGACAATATTGTGGGCAATAGCACAGCAAACTACAGGTCACAGCCTAGTAATAAACTAAAGTTTAGAACTGGGAATGAATGATGAACCAGGGTATAATTTTGCAGACTCCAGATTCAATTTCTCTCTACTTCTCTGAAACCTAAGACAAATCACACTTTTGGGTCTCAGTTATCACATTTTAAATATGGGGATGATGCTAGTACCTATCTCTTAAGGTTGTGCAGATTAGTTTATGGATTTAGAAAGAGTTTAGACAGTAGCCACAGTAAATACTTTACAAGAATTACCTATTGTTAGTATGTATGATTGAAGGCAAGTTTTAGAGAGTTAAATCTGAGACAGAGAGGAGAGGCCCCGGCAGAGGAAAGAGGAGGAGTCCAAAACAGCGAGGAAAGCAGAGTGAGTGTTGCTCATAACTACTTGGTGAATTTGAACTTCTCACCCAGCCTTGAGATCCCCCTGTGTGTCTTCCAGGGGAAGTTAAGTCACTCATCCAACACTCACACAGGATGTTGCTTCACCCAGCAGGGTATTTGGCCTGCTGTTGTTCCACTTATGCTCTTAGAGCTCCTGTGGAGACAGGAACTAGTCCTACCAAGGTAGCTCTTTATACCCTGCTACCCAGTCCCTCCTTTACACTCTCTTTTACACTCCTTACACTCTCCCTTACATTCCTTTACACTTTCCTATCCCAGTCCCTCAAAGTGTTGTATTTTCTGTTGTTTTGCATTTTACTCTGCACAACACATTCTTTTCTATTGAATACCAACTTTGCTTTATTCACTTGTATGTCTTCAATGCTAGCATGGTGCTTAGAAGAGAGTGACTAAGCTTGAAATATTGAATGAATGAATGAACAAATTAACCAATAAATATATGTGATCTCATTGCTCTTGCTTATACCTAGCTATTTATTTTCTAAAATGATCTAGACAAAAGACTCAAAAAAAGCCTGATACATAATAATTGCTCAACAAATGGTGGTTAGTATATTATGCAATATTAATATTGGTATAGTTAATATACAGTTAGTACATTATATAATCCTACATCCACCTCCTCCCAGTCCAGCATACAGAGGGTCTGGTATGTAAGGGGAAGAAAGCCTTTTGGGGTGGGGCCTGAATTATTTTCCTGCTTAATCCAATGCTGAAACCAAAAGAAGTACCTGAAGCATGTCCATTCCATCAAATTGATTGAGTTTTTAAACCTGTCTGATTTGGGTTCGGGAGGGGTTAACAAATTTGTTGCTAGTTGATGGACCCTGCTACCCTATACTGAACGCTTTAATTTTCAGTGAGACACACATACCTGGGTCTCTGGCCTCACAGTATAAGGCCAGTGTTGGGCCACTGCCAGCTCTGAGGATCAGTCACCCACACACGCTGCTTTGTGACTGCATCACAGCCCAAATTGAGCTAAAGAAGTTGTAGAGGGTGTAGGTTACAGATGACCCATCCTCTCTCCTAAGTGATTATTATATTAGGATAACAGAAATGCTTGAAGAATTGGTTTGCTCATTTATAAAGCAGAAGAAAGGATACCTGTGTTTAATCTATAGGTATAGCACATATGCTAAATAGGTAATTCAAAGTTTTTCCTAAATGCTCTCAAAAGTAAAGCATTACAAGAAAATGTTGTAAACTACTGCTCAAAATTATCTTCTTAAAAATTCTAGTCCTTCACTTCTTCAGCCACAACTGCTAGTGTGTGATATTGTAGTTTTCATTAACTAGTATTTCACTAATCCATAATTGCCAAGACTGAATTGTTAAAAATTCTGACTCTTGTAAATTTATAAGGCTACAATGTTATTTTAACCCCAACTATAAAGGAGCTAAAGAAGAACAATGAGCCTCTCGTAAGACACCTTGGTGGGATATGCTGCAGATTTGAGGAGGCCGACATGCTGATCACATTAGTCTTAATTTCAGTCAAAATCTCTGGGCCTGAGTTTCTTAATAATGTGAGGGGAATGGGGTAGATCATCCCTAAACTCTTCCTCTTCAATGAGGATAACAGTTCCTGCTTTACGAGTTCATTGGAAAACTTTTTAAATCCTAATTTCAATTTTTCTTCTTACATAAATTAAACATTTGTGTGACATTTGATTATACTATTATTTGCTGAATAAATCCTATAGTAATGGAGACATTTCTCGATCGTAACCAAGTCTGACACATTGCATACCAGAAAACTCACAATTCATTGACTTTAAATCCAAATAGGTTGAAACCCATAGTCCAAGACCCTCACTCTGTCCTGCATCTGGCCCCCCACCATCTTTTCTCTGTCCAACTGTAGATATTGCCTGACTTCATGTCATGTGTTAGAGGTGAGAGGTGGGCTAAGATCTGTAGGAACAATGCAATCCTACCCTTCCTGTCTACCTCTGCTATATGGTTACCAAGGCAGCAGTGACAGTATGAGTCATAACACCTCCATATTTTTAATGACTTTGTTAAGATATAATTGATGTACCAAAAAATACTGCATCAGTTTAATTTATGGTTTTATGAGTTCAGAGTACCTGGTAATAGCTAAGCCAATATTCATACTGCTAAAGCTCAGTGGAAGAAAGTTTTTTTTTTGGCTGAAAAAAGAAAAAGAAAAAAGAATACCGTGCCCCACACTGAACTCCCTTTCCAGCCACCTGTTTTGATTGGGAAGACAGGCTTATGGCAATGGTTGACTGACCTTGGCAGACTATTCCCTGCTAAGAAATGTAAAGACTAGGCCTGGTACTGGCCTCAGAAACACAGTAAATCTTACCCCCCAGGAAATAGGGGGATCAGATTGCCTGTTCAATAAGGGTGACCATTTCTTCTCTTTTGTGACAAAGCTGCTAAAACAGTAAGCCCAGGGGCAGACAAAAGTGGGCTTTTCTTCCTGCAGACCCCAGGGACGGTGTGTGAGACACCGCTTTCTCTGATGGATTTTAACTGACTTGTACCTCTGGCTCCTAGGGTTCCAATTCCTACTGTGCCTTTGGTTGGTGCCTTGCTTGGGTCAATTCCAAGGACTCAGTGTTGTTTCAGTTTCTAATTACCCAATTTCAAGATATGTGAAAGTTCAGTGAAAATTATTTGGTACCTAAGGAAAAATTTAGGAGAGATTTAATAACTACATATGACTTCTGGAAAACTCAGCCACAAGTGGAAATGTGTGTGGCAGTGGGGGAGAGAAAATATTTAGTTTTTTAAAGATAAGATTATCACTTGACACAAATAAGCACACTACAGCAACCATAAAAGTCTCATGAGTGAGAGAACAAATCTCATTTGTTTTCCATGCCCCAGGATAAATCAGAGCCAATTTATCTACATTTCAGGTCTGAATTTCTTCACCCTCTCTCCTCCTACTTAAAAGATACCCAACCTCAAAACCATCAAATTCCAGACCATTTGAGTCTTTTAGAATTCTAATTTTGCTTCTTTATGTCTTTATTGCTCCTTTGATAGAGAAATTGAAAAAAAAAAGATATGAAGGAGAACAACAAAAAGCTATAATTATGAAAATTCAATTTAATTTTAAAGCTTGTGGACAGAAAAGAAGAAGCAAGAAAAGAAGGAACCAAATTAATTTAGCAGGGAAGCATTGCATGAAATATTGTTGAAGTTTAATAACCATGCAAAGACAGATGATATGTGTGGAAAAATTAGTTGTAGGACCTCATAATAGTCTATTAATATTTCCTACAGGCGCAAAACCCTTTCCTGAATAATTGTGACAAAGTAATCTTTTGAAAAAGAGAGAATTGAAAAAAGAATCTTCAAAAGGAGACAACATGACGAAGTCTCTGGAAGGAGGCTCTATGTCAGCCAGGGAATCTGAGAGTATGTTTGATGTGACTCTCCATGGCCGGACAAGAGAGAGCAAGCTCACAGGTGATCAGAAACCACGTGGAAGGCACACACAAAGGCACACCTGCATCACAGAGCTGTGAAAACAAGCTGTGTGGTTTTCACACCTACCTTAGTCATTATCATAGTTCTTTATGAAAATTACTTAGTATTTCTGTCTATGGGGTCAATATGACTGAGTTCTCGATCATGCAGATAAAAAAAAAAAAAAAAAAAAAAAAAAAAAACACCTGAGATGTGTAACAGTTGAGTGACTGGCTCCAGAGCCTCCAGGAGACACAGGCAGAGAGGAAAATGGGGGGCTCCTGCCTCTGAGAGTATGTTGGGCCAGGCTTCTTCCTCTTGGCTTAAGGAAATGGAGCAGCTTCTGGCCTTATCTTTCCTGCACAGACCCAATCTTGCCACTGATTTCACAAAGTCTGAGCTCCCAAGAACAAAACATCTGAGTCTCTTTATTATAATATTACAACAGGATAAAGTATTCTTTCTATAAACCCCCCAATCCCAGAGATGTTTATTCCAATGGAGACTCCATAAATACTTGTTGATTGACGTGGGTTCTGTTTGGGGAACAAAGGGGCCAAGGAAAGAGAAGTGATATTTGTTAATAATCTGTTATTACCAAGACGTGAAAATGTATTACTTTATCTTCATAACAAACTTTCAAAGCTATTGGTGTTACAGCCATTATGCAGAAGAGAGTTCCAGTTCCACCTGCATCTGAGAACTTGCAGAGTAATAACCAGCTGTAGTGCTTCAAGAAAGATCTTTGCCTAAGAAAGGATCCATTAGTTAGGTCGGTTCTCATTCCCCATCTGCAGAGGTTTCCCTTGACCTCTAATTGTCTTGCAGAGGCTGCCTGTAATTGTTGGAATCTTGATCCTAAAATTATCTCTAGCTAAGAAATGGCTTAAGGTGAAGGGCCATATTCCTACCCTAATGGACACTGTTCTACCTTGTTTCCTCTCCATTACGTAGGTCTTGATAGCTTGATTTATCTAGCAGAAGGGCCATGGTCAATGACAAATCTGCCCCACGAAAAGTCTGTGAGACTTCTTTGGTCAAGTGAGAATTCCCTTCTTCTAGAACTACAAAATCAGGGGGGCATCTTGGACATAAACACGTGAGACAAAATAAATAAAAATTTGGCAGGAAACACTGAAGAAATTTGAATAGCAAAATGGATGAATGGGATTTCACTGAGGTTTCAACTTCCACTTTTTGGGTAAATGCCATCTAGATATTTGCGGGGAACAAATTCATTCCTCCAGTTTCCATCTGGTGGAGACCATAAGGATAATGTTTTATGTTGGTTTTGGCAGACTACATCAAATTACGTATGCATGGCTGGAACAATAGGACATGCATTAGCATGTCCTCAGAGGGCCATGGCAGTTATGATACATAAAGTAGGACTATAGAGGTGGTTTACAGAATATGGGTTTATGTGGTATCATCACAGACAGCACCCAAGTTTACTGTTCACTCCTTTTGCTCCCCGTGATAGACTATACCAAGAATCACTCTATTCACCCTAAACTCTTCAATAAATTATGCTTGGTCCAGTACATTGGAGAATGGTAGTCACTGATTCTAATCCTGGAATTAGGACTGTACTTGCAATTTGGGAAATATCCAAATCTTTATGTTAGGTCTTTTATTTGCCCCCATTTCCTCTCCCTCTTTACAGAACTATCAATGCCCTTCCTAGGAATATAGATAGCAAAGTGCATGCTCAGTTCAGATTTATCCCTTCAAATCATGGAGCTACTGTTTCAGGCCAGGTAAAGAGAATAAGCATTCTCAGAAAACAACTGACAGTCCCATAGTAAACGGGATATGATAAAGCCTAAGTCCCAGAAGATTATTCTAGAATCCCAAGAATTTCTCTTATTGAAGAAATACCAATAACAATGTGTTATTTGAGGCTGTGTCAGAAAGGGTCATCCTTAGAGAGCCCCACAAAGTCAAATCCTAAATTGGGAATGTAAACTTAAAATATGGCCAAATATCCAATTACTTTTTATAGTTTTCTTCCCAGAAAGAAGGTGACATATAACTTTTATATCCTATGTAATATCTGACATAATCTCCCATATTCCACTTCTTTACAAAAACTATTTTACCTATACCCACGGTTAAGAAAGCATCTTGGACCACATTCCCATTTACAAATTCTAGAAGATTTGTTTATTATTCATTCTACAAACAATGTTCAAGCACCTACATTCTGTGTCTGCTAAAGACTACGAATAAATATTATAGTGTCTGTTTCAAGATTATTTCCCTGAGTTTTTAAGGCTATATTCAGAAAATTAGATGTAAATAGAAAAACTTGTATTCTCCAGCTCTAAAATTGTTTATTATTTTATATAATGTAAAAAAATACAGATTAAAAATGTATTAAACCTCCTCTTGCTTCTCATTTTTTTCTACCATCAGCCAGTGGGAACATTCATGACATTTATTTTTATTTTTTGCAAAGTTAGAGGTCACGTATTTTGGAGAATATCTGTATTTTATAGATCTCTTCCTAAGTTAGAGGTACATAGCCTGCACATATCCAGGATTCACCAATTCCTGAAAATATGTGGTATATTTTTCCTTTTTCCTCATCCTAAACTGCATGCAACCAAGCTTGGATAATCTGACACCATCACCCATGAATGGAGCAGGAACAGTAACAGTAACTCCAGCAGTAATTTTAATTCAATCTCTCTTCCTTACTTCTGAGCTCTTCATAGTTAATAAAGACCACACACACTGAGCCCATTTTTTTCTGTCTTTTGTTTCTTGTTAGTAAGTTTGTTAGCTAGGTGATGTATACATAGCCCCATATATAATACCAGGAAATATTTTTCACATATGTATACCAAGGTCTGCTTGAATAACTTTAGTTATGTTGTCCCCTCCCCAAGAAAGCTATCACTTTATTTTTCACAGTCTTCTTACCTTTCAATCTTCTTTGAGTTATGTGAGGATCAAAGATCTTCTAGTAATGTATCCATATTAAGAGAAAGGAAATCCAGGAGTTACTCACCAGCTACAAATCAAAACAAGTTCAGTTCTCGAGGAAGAAGTCTCTCCAGTCTTTCTCAGTCCCAACTCCATACCTTTGCCTCTGTACTCTAGAATTTCCTAAAGGCTTCTGGTTACCAGCCAGGTCTCTTCCACAAAGTTCTGCTTATTCCACATCCCCTCCTTTTCTAAAACATTTTTTATTAGTTTCCTAGACCTACTGAAACAAATTATCATGAATTGGATGTCTTAAAATAACAAAAATCTTATTTCTCATGGTTCTAGAATCCGGATATTCAAACTAAACATGCCTGCAGGGTCACACTCTCTTCAGAGGCTATGGGAAAGAATCCTGTCTTGTCTCTCTTTGTTTGTGGTGGTTTTTGGCTTTGTCTGACTCATGGCAGAATAAAGTCATTGGACATAAGTCCCACTCTAGTTCAGTATGACATCATCTCAAATCTTACCTGAATTACATATACAAGGAACTTTATTCCAAATAAAGCCACATCTGAGATTTTAAGTGGATGAGCTTTTGGAAGACACTACTCAACTAACTATATACACATTTATTTGTGTTTTATTTTAAATTTGTTTGCATTGCCGATTATTTAATAGGAGACTTTTAAACGTCCATAGCAACTAAAGCAGAGGATAAGTTTAGTCAGTTTTAATTCAACAGAATGCAAGATTTTTTAAAAGTTCTTTTACCTTTTCTTAAGGAACATCTAGCTCCCATTGTTTTAATATTTTCCCTATAGAACCTTTTCATTTGGTTCTTAAATTTCGTTTTTATTATTTTTTGAGTTTCTCTTGATAAAATTTAATGTTTCCACTACTATATACTTTCAGAAAATAATTTCTTTTTAATAAAAAGATACCTTGAAATAATCTAAATGTGCATATGGCCTTCTTGAAAATGCCAGTGTGAGCTAGCCTCTGTCACTGAGATGCATAAAATGCCAACATCTCAGAGGAGCTCCCATATTTCATCCTTTTAGACTGTACAGCTCCCTTATTCCACCTTCTTGACCCTTCTTATACAATGCTTGACAGTAAGGAAGACCAAGCCATCTCTTGCAGACACACCAACCATTTCCACAGAAAGGCACTAAACTCAAATACCATACTGGTTCTGCCTTCCAGATTCCCATTTGTCCTCCAAGACTCAGCTCAGTTGCTTGATTCTTCTGTAATTGCTTTCTGGTTCCTGCAGATGGAAGCCATTTCCCCATCCTCTGGGGGGATTCTTGCATATGGGCCTGATTCCCTAGCATTTAATATAAGCTCCCTTTTTGGTAGAGAACTATTTTCCCAATGTCCACCCCCAGCTATAAGGTACACAAAGACAGAGGTTATATTTTTGACTGCCTCCGGAGCTCACACAGCTAGTATTCACAACATGTTGATAAGTGATTTGTTGAAGTTTTGTACATGTTTAAATATCTTTATTTGCAATTCCCTACACACTTTAGTAAATTATGATTATAATTTACAATTTATAGCTAAGCTATGGCTGAGTATGACCCTAAACAGATAAACACCACTCCTGTACATTAGAGGTTATACAGTAGTGAGCTAAATAAAATAATTCTAAGTTTCATGTGAAAGGGGGAAAAAAAGAGAATAAATATCTCTAGGATAAAGAAATCAGTAAATATATAGTCCCAAGAGTGAGCACCAGACCAACAATGATGGACTTTTCCCTCAACTACAAAGCAGGTTTACCATCAGGCAAAGCTGTTCAGATGTGAAAAGATCTATAGAACAGGAAAACTGTATTCAAGCTACTGCATGAGTGTTTACTACCTGTGTGAACTTGAACAATGATATTCTACTTTTCTGAGTCTTGGTTTCCTCTTCTGTAAAATGAAAGCAGTAATTATTCCATGGTTTTTTTTTTTTGAGGATTAAATCAATGACAAAATGCTTATATAATGACAAGCACAGTGCCAGGCTCTTAGTGGATACTCAATAAATTACAACTTTGGATGCTTTCTCTGTGAAAGACAAAAAGAATGGGCTGTTTTTTCATGTAAAATAAATGGAGGCTATGCTGTGAGCCCTGCCGGTATTTCTTTTGTGTAAAGCAGTTTAGTTCTAAATTTTATCAAAACTATTGCTGAGATATGGCACCAGATTTTCATTCTTATGTAGCATGTGGAAGGTTTTCTTTATAAAGAATATGCTTAGTGTTCTAAGACAGTAGTAAGGTAATGATACTATTCTTAAACCTCTATAATATCATGCTTTTAACTACATGCCAATAAATAGACAAAAATAAGAAGAAAATGTGGTGTTTATAAATCATAGAGTACCACTCTGTCATAAATGGGAGAGATTTGTAGGAAAATAGATGTATCTTGAGACCATAATGTTAAGTGAAATTAGTAAGACACACAAGGTTGAATATCACATTGATTCTCTTGTATGAGAAACTCAAAGTAAAATAAAGAACAAAATAAAAGATAGGCAATAGGAAGTAGGGAGACAGCTTGCTACCAAAGAGGAAACGGAACAAGAGATAAAGAGAGAACAGAGGGAGAGAAGCAATGAGAGATGGATAAAAAAGGAATTGAGATGTGTTATGTACATGTTCCAGCTCCACACGAGAAAGGTAAGCATTATGTACTACAAACACGTACAACAACAAGAAAGGCGGGATTAAAGGATCAGAAATCAAAAGGAGGGCTTGGAGAGGGAAGGAAAGGGGATGAAAAAAGGAATTCAGATGTGTTATGTAAATGTACCAACCTCCCACAAGGAATGTAAGCATTATGTACTGCAAACATGTACTAATAAATGAAAATTTAAAAATCTTTAAGTTCAATGTATGCATGAATTAGCATAACAGAATTAGAATGGTAGAATAAGACCCCTTCTACACACTTATTTAACTAAGAATCACTAAGTGTCTGATCAGTGTGGGAGCATCTGCTAACCACTGGAGGAGATGACCCACATCAGTCACTGCCCTCCACTGTCCACTGTCTAGCTGGAGAACAGAGAGAATGCAGAGGTCAGTCTCATGTTCAGTGTGTGGAAGTAGCTGTTCCTGCCACCCACAGTTTTGTCTGCCTAGAACACAGCCTTCCTGCCTCTGGAAGATATTCTTTTACTCTAAACTATATTGTTGCAAGGGAAGCAGCTGTCATACAGATTCTGACTTTGTGTCATTTAGATTTGTTATTTAGCAAAACACCCAAGAGTTTGTGGCTTAGAGCAACACCTTTGTATGTAGTTGTGGTTTGGCATTTGGTCTGCTCTTATCTAGGTGGTTCTTCTGACCTCAGCTGGTCACACTGATGATTCATTATACAATCCTACCTGTTATGGTTGACTGGCTATCAATGGGTTTGACAAGGAAGAGTAAGCTACCTATCTTATTATGACATAGGCTAACCCAGACGTGTTCATATTTTGGTGGCAGATCTCTGGGAGAAAGAACAGAAATATATATGGTCTCCTGAGGTCTAGGCTTGGATTTGGCTCAGCACCACTTTTGCTCATTTTACTGACATTTAATCAAGGTCATCTCCAGTTTAAGTAGGTGAGGAAATGGAGGCCAACTTTACTGGAAAGACCTACAATGTTACGGGGAGGACTGAAAGATCACGTATGTTCTTGGAATTTACCTGGCCTCCAGAACTGTCAGCAATGAGTTTCAGTTTTTTGTAAGCTATGTTGCCTATAATATTTTGTCATACCAGCAAAAAAAGACTAAGCCAGAGAGAGCAAATTCAATATTTGCAAAACAACAGAAGCAAAACAAAAAGACTTCTAAGGATATGATTCTTAGAGATTCAGAGGCTTCTGCCTTTTCTATGATCATCAAAACCTTCTAATTAATTAACTTTTCAAGCCAAGCTAAGCTGTGCCACTTACAACCAAGAACATTCTACCAATGTGAGCCTCAGTATTTTCAAGAAGGCAAAATCATCTGTAGGAAAGACAGAGACAACCACATGGAAAAGAAAAGAAGTGAGCTAGAGAAGGTACAGGCGGATGTATCCAGGAAGGAAATTTGAAAACAAGGAAGAGCAGCCACAAACCGAGATGAGTACATGGTAACCATGTCTGAAGCAAAGGAACATTTTTGTTGAAACCTAGAGAAAAAGATAATTGAGAAAGTACTTGGATCACAATCCATAGGGTCTTATGCATAATTAAGAATTTGAACTTTGTATTATAGATGAAAAGAAACTCTGAACAGAGAATGTGAAAGTCAAAGAATCAATTCCCTAATGGCTGGAATGATATGTTTGAAGGAGAATGAATGAATCAGGAAATAAATCCTGGGACAATGAGGCTTTGAATTTGAGCTGGAGAAAGAGGCAACAGAGGTAAATAAATGGGACTTGCAAGAGGAAAATGACACCGGATGATGAAATGAATGGTAGGAGAATCTTGCCATAAAGCTAGATATTGACCAGGGATGGGATATTTATGATGGAAGAGGAATGTGTATATGGAACTTGTGTCCAGAGACAGGTATTGAAGAGTCACCAATCAGTGATCAGTGATATAAAAGAAGAACTTCTCTGTGTTCACAGTAAAGGGTGCCAAGAATATCATGCTACACATAAATGTTTCCCGGACCTGCACTTTACAGAAGTTTGCTGAAGTGTAGTGAAAGAAGTCTTTGAGGAAAGTGGCCCTTCTATCCTCTCAAACATGGAAAAACATGTGGGGAGGAAAGATTGTTTGATTCATATAAAAAAATAGTTGAGAACGAGAACTAATACATAATTGGACTTACAATAGACCCCAAACCTCATTCTTTCTATTGGTCAATGCCCTCTCTCTCAGGCTGCATCTTTCCTCCACAGTGAAATTCACTGTGGTTGTTGATATCCACACAATTGCAAAAATTCAATATGTGTTTTTGTCAGGACCATATTCAAACACTATCAGAAGACAGAGTTTTAAAAAAATCATTAACACCTCTAACACACCAATGATAATAAAGGAAATCCTTTAGCAAGGACGGAAGAGTGTGATTCACTAAGATTTAGAATCCAGTGCTGCCTCTTAACAAGATTTATGTCACTACTTCCATCTCAGGACTGGGGCAAATTCCGAGAGCAACTGGAAGCCAGCTGGGAGAAATCTGTGTATAAGAGGTTGGGAGGCAGGTGGGGATACCAGAAGTAACATGGGCCAGGCAGAAATGGAATTCTTGCCTTTAATGTCCCATTGCCTGCCTATTTTCATCTTTATAGGCCAGCTCCTTCCCTGTCCTTCCCAATTCCCTATTTTCTTTTCTTTTTTCCTTTCTTTAAATGCAGTCTAATCCTGAGTGTGAACTGATGTAGTTTGTATGTTAGGGGGAAAAAATCTCTCTCTTTTTCTGCCTTTTTTTCTTCTTCTTCCCCTGGCCCAGTTCATTATTTTTCTTTCTTGTCACTCAGTGTGATAGGTTGAACAGAAGTGCACAGATGAGCACTGAAAACGGTGTCACAAGGCCTTAATCTAGTCTTTAATGCCTGACTTCAGAGATGTCATTTATCTTCTAACTGCAGCAGGCATCCACCAACTTTATCTCTAATAATATATTGATGGATTAAAAGGGTCGGGCAGGAGACCGGGCTGGAAAAATTGCTTATTGACATCAAAATACAGTGCCCTCCACCTGATAAACATGGAGGGCTCGTGTATCTCCCAGAATAGTTGGCGTAGCTATAATTTTTTTTCTAACATGTTTCCCTGAGGTTCATGGGGTGGTCCAGTAAAATAAACAAATACTAAACATTATTTCTATGCTGACATGGCCAGGGAACACATGAGATATTTTAGGAACACATTTTTCATGTCAGATTTATAAATATACTCCCCTTATTTATGACATGTTATAGCACAGTCGATGACAACTTGAAATAGGCACCTATAGTCTTGTCAGCATCCAAATATTCTCCATGCAGTTTGCAGAAGCAAAAGTTCCAGTAGCACCTGATTATGCTTTTGGACAGCCAGTAACAGAAGGCTATTTCAGCAGAGAGATGGGGACAGTAATCTCAGAATGTAAATGAAGAGAGCCTGTGGGAAGGTTTTCCTTGTTTGTTGTTTTCTTCATTTTATTGTTTGGTTGGCAGCAGCCAGTTTCAAATCATGGACCCCTGGCCCCACATGGGCTGTGTCTTTACAAGTCAGCTTTAGAATAAACCAAAAAATTGTAGACTTCTGATTCCTATTTAATGGATAGGTCCTAGATTGACCCTTTTCAAAAGGACCTACTTATTTTTGGACTGAATTTTGTCTAATTTTTTAACCCCTCAAAATAATTTGCATGTGAAGATATTCACCTGGGAATTATTATTTTTTAATTTATAGGGAGCAAAACTGTTGACTTTTGCTTGACTTTCAAATGAAAGTGTCTTCTATTCACCTTCCTATGTTTGGAAATCATGTTCTAAAAATGCTTTTCTCAGTACTCTGTAAAGAGAATAGTGAAAATTTTAACTTTCTACAACTTATTTTGCAATTTTTTTCCTGAATAGAAAGGAAATATCATAAGGACTGTCTGGTAGATTTGCTTCTAGAGGGATTCACATGAATAATACATTATTTAAACATTTTGTAAATTTTGTAGAGAATGTTCCCATATTGTGTGTTGCTGATGGCAAGAATGTCTAATTCACAACCACAGAAGCAGGATGTTGGGCATCAGTGTCCAAAGCCTGTCTGTGTCCAGAGGAAAGTTCTCCCCAGCCAGCTGCTAAATGTCCACATCTGAGCTACCCACAGTCGCAGCTGCACTGCGTGGATAAGGTGCTGAACCTCCCATGACATACGCTCTCCATCTGTAAAATGGAGAACCTGGTGGCACCTATTTTATGGGGCAGATATGAAGATTAAATGTATTCTTATAAAAAAGTAGTAAAAGAGTATCTAATATCTAGTTAATGTTCAGTAAATTGTATCTATTGCTATCAGCATCATATTTATCATGCCAATGGATGACTTGAAATATGGCCAGGAAAGGAGGGCATCTAGTAAGAGTAAAATAGACAGAAAGAAAAGAAAGGGAAAGGCTGATTTATTAAGTAGAATGAACTCCATCTCCAAATGACCTGTTGGTCTTTTTTGAATGCTTTGGAATAGACCCTGTAACTACAAAATGTCTTTGTACTACAAATGCTGCAATTAGTATGGGTAAGTGCGCTACATGGACAGAATTCAAAAAGAAGAATATAAAAGCTAGGAATCCAAAACTAATCATTTAAAGACTCTTCTATACAGAACATTCAAGAGAGGATTAAGAATCAATGTGACTAAAGTACCAAAGCTGAATTCAGAATAAAAATAATAATGGATACAATTTACAGGGCACTGACCACTTGCCAGGATCAAATCCAGATCTGTCTGACTCTAAAGCCGTGTTCTAAAGTCCAACATTTCTATTTGAAGCTACATTCAAACTGACTGGATCAAGAGGAAGCCAGTGATATTCCCAACATCATGCTGACCTGAAAGGTTTTATGAAAAAGAGGAAAGGGAACTCAAACTTTCACATTCCTACTATTTCACTGTTTCCACATTCCTCCACCCAGGAAGATCATCCATGGTTGATAGTTCCCCACTAATCTACTCCTTCTTCTTCAGTTTTCAATTGCTCTGAGGATAAAGAAATCATCAATTTTTAGTGCTGTCATCAAATGGGGTCAACCCAAGGTAAGACAATAAATAGAGGGCCTCTGACCTAGAAATCCTGTTAAAATATGAGAAGACCCATCCACCTCCATCATTCACTGATGAAGTCTGCATTCTTGCAATTTCTGTTCACATTTCTACTTCACATATTTATAAAGTTCAGCCATCGCACTTTTCCTCAAAAATTTAACTCACATGGCTTTCTCTGTGTTTAATGGCATCAAGCAAAAAGGAAAGAAAAGATAGAGAAAAATATAAATTCCTTCCAAAATGAGTTTTGTCTGCTTGTTCCAAAGAGAAGTCATGTGGACTCATACAATAGCCCTAGTTCCAAATGCCTCTGTATGTTTATCCTCACCTTTGATTCTTACCACAGCTCTCTCTAGTGGACAACATTATGAGGAAATGGTGAATAATTTGCCCTCAGAAACACAATTAGTAAATAGCAGTGCCAAGATTTAAACCCAAACCTAGGTGATGCTGACTCCAATGCTCCAAAATATTTGTGCAGGGTCTTGCTATACTGGTTGGTGATATGGATCTGAACATTCAGATGTAACAAGACCATACAAAAGAACAGTATATAAGCTTTCCTGCCTAACAAACTCTATCTGTATATAGAAGCACAAAGAATCTAGGCATAAAATCAAGGTTCAAAATTTCCTCTTTGGCTTAAACCATGATGTTATATAAAACTGTTCTTATCAGTATAATTTTCCCTTAATGTAGAAAACTTTTCTCTCTAAATGTACACATTTTGCCCAGAGACCTGATGATGCTGGAATTTCATTTTGACATCCAAGTGGTTCTATCACAATTTTTAAATGCTTACAAAGATTGAGCTCTTCTTGTAAATAGAGGTGATCCCTTCTTTCGCATGCTCAGCAATGTCACTAATGACAGCTCAATTATTAGAAAGTATAAATCACCATGAAAAAAATTGAGCTTTTCCTACCACTTCTACAGTGGCTCCTTCATTGGAGCACAAAGCCCATGTGAGAATCAGAGGTTCTCGGCATAAGGACTCAGAAAGAGTTATTCCAAATAACAGTAAAACATAGTGTTTAGATTATATATCCCTAAAAGTATATAACTTAAGAACAAAACAAAACAATCAACTGGAAAAAACTTACATAATTTTCATTAAACATGATATGTTGTAGTAATACTAACATTACAAATTTGAAACAATTGTACAGTAATATGGGAAAGTTTAATAAGTGATTATATCAGATTTGCTGAGAAACAGAGCTTTAAATATTGTTTAAAGGACATACAAATGTAAAATCACCAAAGAAAACATGGTATATTTTATTTTCAAAAGTAACACATGTTGTCCAACTCATAGCATTAAAAAGACCTCAAAATCATTATCAACTCAGCAGCAAACAACACCACTGGAAACCAGATAATGATTTCTAAAAGTCATTTCCCCCTGAAAGAAAGTAGAACTTTTTAAAGAAATGGTTATTACAGGTATAGGGCAAGAAATATGCAGTATGAGCCTAAAATATTTTGTCAAACCAGGCAACAAGAGAGCTATCAGAATGTATCAGGACCATTCTGAAGGATCTCACAAGCCAAATTAGAGAAACCTCTCCCAGTCCAACTGGAATAGGTTGAACAGGTTCACAAGTCCAATAGTCTAAGTATATCAAAAGTACTTACTGATATGGCTTACATTTATGAAAACCAAAAATTTAAATCTACAAAACTCAATGAATGTTTTTGGAAGATGGTAGGAAGCTAACTTTGAAAATGGTAATAAAATTTGACCTGTATCTCAGTGTAACCAGCAAAAGATTTAGATAATCTAAAGAGAAATGGGACTATCATCTCAGTGTAACAAAACAATAAATGAAACAAATGTCTTTCTATAGATATCCCAACTTAAAACAAAGAAAAACTACAGAATTAAAACTTCAATTTTGTAACCCATCATGAACTAATCTATCTGATATGAGATCATAAATGCCACTAGCCAGAAATTATATGCCTCTCAATAGCACACCATACCACCTACAAAGTAGTCTTGCCATAAGTAAAGTTAAAAACATACATACATTTTATAACAGGGAACTGAGGTGAAACAAGTCTCTAGATCTAAATACTAATTTACAAGGAAATCAGAGACAAGAGTTAGGGAAATTTTAGGAGACAAACAGCTCATTCTTTAAAAAAAAAAGTAAGAAAAAAATGGAATGAGAATCTATAGATCAAAACACACTTAGGTATTTAGAGAATTTACCTCATAATCTAGGTAAATAAATAAATGAACTATCACCATAAAATTATAAACAAATCTACCAGTAACAACCCATGAATCTTATTTTAAATCAGTTCAAACACCACAAAATAATTATTGTATGACCATCAGAAAAATGCAATTGCTATGTAGATATTTAAAAATTTCAAATTATTGCTAAATATTTAAACATGGCCCTTGTCTTATAGTTATAATACTATTTTAATATTTTATTATTATGAAGAAAATTGTATAATGGCATAGAAAAATGGCATCTCTTGATCAGATCAATATGCACAAACAGACCTATTCATTTCTGCTGTGAATTAAATTGTTCTTCCCAACTCATGACATTATTTTATTACATCCTTAACCCACAATATGACTCTATTGGAGACAGGACCTGTGGTGAGGTGGTGAAGATTAAATGAATCATGAGAGTAGGTCTCTAAACTAATAAGTCAGATGACCTCATAACTGAGGAGAGACACCAGAGCCATCTCTGAGCCATGTGAGAATTCAGCAAGAAGATAGATATCCGCAAGCCAGGAAGTGAAGTCCCACCAGAAACCAAAGCAGCCAGCACCTTAATCATGGACTTCTCAGCATCCAGAACCATGAAAACTGTTTTTGTTGCTGAAACTACCCAGTTTGTGATATTTTGTTAGAGTAACCTGAGAAAACTCATGCAATTCCTATTTAATGTTCCTATTCATGAAGAGAAAAATTTGAACAAAGCTTTTTTTGAAACTCTTTCCTTTAACTCCCTTTAGAATTAGTTAAAGCGCACACGCATATCACACAGGATCTGCTTATAAACAGAGTTACCAAGTTGTAGCTGTACAGAGAAATTAAAGCAGGACATCAAAGCAACTTCCATGAAATTGAGAGGTTAACATTTCACTTCTATTATGAATATGACTATATAGGTGAGCTTTTTCCCTTTTCTCCTAAGACACATACCAAAGGGACAATAAATGATTATAACATAACGTGAACACTCCATATTCAGATGTGCAAAACAGAAAGAAACCATTATCATCCTAAATATAAAGTAAGTGAGGCTAGGAAGCAACAAGAGTGGTGATAAGTCCTAGAGCAGGTATGTTCAACCTACAGGAAATAGTTCACATGCAGCCACTCAAGATCATAAACTGTTAAGATGAGTATATGATTTAGCAATGACGTGTTTGCATGGTATGTATCAGTGAACTGCACAGGCAATAACAAAAAGCTGTGTAAGGGAGAGCACGGTATAGTGTAACTCTGCCTCCAGCGCTGCCATCCACAGTCCAAGCAGAGCTCATATATATTGTTAACAGCCTTATATGTGCTTGTGCTACTTGGAGGGTAAAACACAGCAATTACTGATAACAGCATTTCAACATAGCTACATGCATGTAGGTATATTTGCAGCTCCATTTTCAGTTGAGATAAATATATTACCTGTGAATTTTCAAGTGGATTGTATAGAGTTGTAGTCAGACGCTTAACTCAAAGAACAATTTGATCATGCTTTAACATATCATTCCTTTTTGTTAATATGTATCTTTTCTCAAGGACAAAACATAAAACCAGTAAAATTGGATCAAAAATTTCAGATGAATACCTTCAGAATTCACAAAGAATTGCAGCCATTTCCATGGAACCTGATATTGATGCATCAGTTTCACAAAAACAAGTTCAAATATCCCACTGGCTTTATGTGTATGTTTTCCTCTCTTTAATGTTATAGTATAAAATAATAAAGTGCTGTTAATTACATATATTAGCTATATTATATGTGACACTAAAACAATTCCTCTTCATTCAATGTGGCCCAAGCAAGACAAAAGGTTGAACCCTGATGTGATGGCCTTTAGGAATCAGTTCTCAGGAACTTCTAACAAAATAACAACAAAAAGGAAAAGAAATGAAAATAGTACTAATAGACATAAAATGTTTTTAAAGAGAATGTATTTTTAAAGTAGATAAATTCCTGTGGCCTAATTAAAAAAATCATAAAATCAAGACAAATAATAAAATGAGGAAAATTAGAATAGACACTTCACAAAAGAAGTACAAATGGTCAATAAATGTATGAAGCAATGTTTAATACTAATGGTAATTAGAGAAATACAAATTAAAACAGCACTGAGATTCCACCTTACCCCAGAAAGAATGGCCATCATTAAGAAATCAAATAATAATAAATGCTTGGGAGTCTGCTGGGTACTTTTATATATTGTTGGTGGGAATGTAAACTAGTAAAATCTCTATGAAAACCAGTATAGAGATTCCTCAAAAAACTAAAGCTAGAAATTCCATTTAACTTACCTATTCCCATTCTAGGTGTCTTCCCAAAAGATTTAAAAATATCACATTACAGTGATACATGCATACTGATGTTTAAAGCTGCACAATTTATAATAGCTAACCAATGGAAGTGGCCAATTTGTCCATCAGAAGATGAATGGATTAAAAAATGTGGTATTTTCTACTCTGTCAAAAAGAAAAACTTGAGTCTTTTGTCAGAAAATGGATGCACTTTCAAAATATAATGTTAAAATAACATAAATCAGAGCTTAAATATCACATGGTTTCTCTTGTATGAGAAACTCAGATTACAAGTAAAAATCAGAATAAAAGATAGATAATAAGTATGGAAATAGATTTTTCTCAAATGGGAAGGGGCCCAAGAGAGGAAGGGGAGAAGGGAAGGAAAGGGAACAAAAAATGGAATTAAGATGTGTAACCTACATGTGCCAAATCCACACAAGGAATGTACTAACTTTCAAAATCACTCAACTCTCCAAAAGTCAGTTAGAAAATCTGGCTAGATTAAATTTACTAAAATGTGCCCAGTAAAAGTAAGAAAAAATAAGACTCAAACTACTATTTATAAACCCTGATCATCCCCCATATAATGCACTTGAAAGCAAAGCTTCACAGGGAATTCATCTAAGTTTTAAAGAAGAAACCCACTCCAACACCAATTTAGGCTATTCTAAATCACAGGAAAACTTCTAAATTCTATTTATATTAATATAGCATTGAAGTCAAATCTATTGTTAACTTCCCATAACAAAATAAATGACATCAATCTCATTTATAATTAGCTGCACAAAGTCTTCAGTACAATTTTAACACATGGGACATTAAAATAGCAATACCTTGATATCAAATGAATTTTATACATGAAAGTATAGTTCAGTATTATGAAACCCACTAATATAACTAATTATACTAAAATAGTGATGAGACTTCCAGGAAAATGGTGGAATGGTGAGCAGCAGGACAAGAACCTGGAATACAGAAACACGAGAGAAGGAGTAGGGAAGTAGGTTCCATGGACACAGGAAAGATCTGAACTAAGACTTGAAACCCATGGAGAGAAATAATTCAGGAATCCAGTAAAAATAAGAAAACCAGGGGCAGAGACCCTGCTGGACAGGGAGAAGCGGCAAGAAAGCCATGTGGCCCACCCTGGGCATTATGTGCCAGCTGAGGCCCTGGTGGTCAGGAAGAACTAGCAAGGAAGTCATGCCTCCCCTTGTGTGTCAGCAGCAGCCTGGGGAGGACCAGCAAGGAAGCTGCCTCCAACCCCCACACCTCCCACCCATGAGCAACCAGATGCAACACAGGCTGAGATGATAATAACTAAAGTAGGGAAGCAACTGGACATTTGTGTTGTTTGATTGTGCAAGCCTAGGGCTGGTATTCTGAGCAATATTTAGAGGATAACTATATGCAGTATAGTAACAATTGTGGATTTCCTATTATCCTGTCATTGTTTTGTTTCATTTTACTATTCTGCTTTATCCCCTAAAATAAAATAAAATAGCAATGGTAATGCCATTATAATATGATCCACAGTCTTAACTGTTCTACAGAAAAAATGTATAATCATATTCAACAAACTTTAAAAATTACTTTATAAAAATCAATAAAATTGAAATATATGGATCATTTCTCAACATGATAAAATACATTGATTTCAGCTTAAAAACAAGTTCCATGTTCAATCTTGGCTGCACTTGGAATCACTTGGAAATTTTTAAATTAGACTGATATCTGGGTCCTACCCCCAGATTCCAATTAATCAATATGGGCTGGGGCTTGTTATTAGAGTTTTTTAAGTCTTCTAGGGCTTTGGAATGTGCAGCTAAAGTTGAGAACCACTGCACTAAAATCATTCTCTTTGTATTTAGAAACAAAGTGAGTAGTGTTTTCTATTAGATCACTATTTAACAATATGGAGGTATAGCTTCACAATTAATTTTTGTATTGGAGATCAAGGCAATCAACAGAGAATTATAAAATCTGGAAGGGAGGAGTTAAACATATAACTATTGTATTTTAGAAAAGATCTCTTTAAGAGAGTAGAGTACAAAATAATAAATCTCAATGACTTTCACAAACATGGCAGCCAATTATAAAATACAGTGAAAGAAAATATAGATACAACAAAAATGTAAATGTTTAACAATGACATGAAATAGAAATATGAAAGACCTATTGAAGAAAACTTAAAAACTGTTAAGAATACAAAAAAGACTTAAGCAAATCAGAAAACATCTCTTCAAATAGGAATATCTAGCATCAAAAAGATACTAATGCTCTCTAATTTGACTTACAAATTTAATAATATCTCATTAAATAGGTGGTTTTTTTTTAAAGTCAGGTTGTGTGATTCTAAAATTTATATAGAAAATAGTTGAAATTAGGGAAATTGTTAGTATAGAAAGTAAAGCATGTACTATCTTTAATAGAAGTTAAAACATAATATTGCCCAATAACTGAAATTATATAGTTCAGCACATGCATAACAAACTATCAGTGAAATAGAAAAAGAGACTGTAGAAATAGATCTAAATATACATAGAAATTTACATGATAAAAGTAACATTTCAGTGGCAGGAAAGGTGAATTATACAGTAATATGTGGCAAAATGGGTAGCAATCTAGAAAGTTTTAAATCACACTATGCAAGAAAAAATTCCAAATACAACAATAATTTAAATATAAATAATAAAAAAATATACAAGAAGCAAAAACAGGAGAACTTTTTATTATATTAGAACAAGGATGACTTTCTAAGACTCAAAATTAAGAAGTTATAAAAGTGATAAAAATGGCTCCATAAATTTTTTTAAAAACTTTATCATAGAAAAAAATCATAAGGCCAAAAACTTCAGGACAAGTTAAAAAATATGTTGCAAAAATATTTATAATAAATAAAAGAGCTAAAATACCATAATAAGTATGCCTGGAAATCAATGAAAAAAAGACCACTAACACAGAAATGGGCAAGAGATAGGAACAAACAGCCCTAAAAAAAGAATTAAATGAGTCAATCACACAAAAAATGTTTAATTCTTCTCATAACAAATATGCAAATGAAAATTACTCAGAGATATATTGCACCTACTGGGTCAGCAAAATCTAAGATAATAAGAATCTATTGGGAAGATTTGTGATTTCCTATAGATAAATAGTGAGAATATAAATTGGGATAATATCTATGAAAGGTATTTTGGCAATATCAAGCTTACAAATGCAAAGACACTTTGGCCCAGCAATTCCGCTACTAGAGACACACTTTGTGGAAATATTTGTGTACAAATATGAAATGTACTAGATTATTTCCTATATTTGTAGTACCAAAAGATTTTATACTATATAAGTCTCCATTAATAGGTATTGATTAAATAAATAAGACATTTGATAAACTACTATGTGATCCTTTAAAAAAAAACTAAGGCAGTATTCTTAAAGATATTGAGATAATTGATAAACTTTTTTTTTTTGTACCAAAGATCAAACTCACAACCTCATCCTTAGCAGTCAGGTGCTTATGTCACTGAGCTAAATCCCTAGCCCAAGAAATATCTCTAATATATATATATATATGTATATATATTTTTAAGTGAAGAAAACAACAAGGATAGACACTATATACTATCTGCTATCTTTTAATTTTAAAAAAAGGAAGTGAGATGTTATGTTACTCTTTGCTTATATAATTATAAATATTCTAAAAGAAAACAGCAGAAACTAAGAATACCTACACATCTGGTGGGAATGATAAGGAATTGAGTGAATGGGAGAGAACTGAAAGGTGTTGTGTATAAGTACATACACATATCATGTAAATGCGTTACCTATTCAAATTATATTTTTGTAAGAATCCATTAGTAAGATAGAAAAGAGAAAATTTTGCCTGAAAAATGAAAAACAATGTATGGTTGCTTTCTATTAAGTTATTTTAAAGTAATGCTTTTCACAAATCACAATGAATAGCTCTTACCCTCTAAAAGTTGTAGTCTCAGTGTTCATGGCTACTTAAGTTTCAGTAACTGGTAAATGTTTTCCTCCATAACAGAAAATACTCTAATTTGTGGTTGTTTTTCTCTAGTTCACCATTTATATGATGAACAACAAAATGGTAGTAGACAGCAATATTTTTTTGCAATCCTAGTAACATACTGAGTCTTATGTTTGTTATCAAGATTTGAAAGATAATATAACTGCTGAAGAATTTCTCTCTTGAATCCTGATATAGAAGAAAAGAATTTTATAAGACAAGGATATAAAGATAGACTTGCACACACACTAAAGATAAATGTGAGTTAATTTCAGAAGCCCAACTATTTATACTTTTATAAAATGCTTTTTTTTTTTTTGGTCTAATCATGCCGTATTTTCTTGGATAGAAGAGTCACTTTACCAGATAAGGAAATCTTAGTGATTATATTACCAAGGCAATAACTGAAAAAGAAGGAAAAAATGGATAGATGGTTGGGTTTCATCTTATTGGGCTAAGATGCAGGAGGATGTCTCGTGATTTTATGTGAGTTTATGAAAGAAAAACACCAGTGAGGCTAATCATGAGCGATGAACCACAGCTCTCTCCAGAGAAGAGACAGGAAGAGGAAGGTCCATCAGGCCAGACTGCTGCCATGGGGTCACTGTTAGCCTGAAACCACTTGAGTGCTGCTTTAGGAAGGGGAAAAAAATCAAAGTGGCTTGAAAGAGCAAGAAGGAAAAGGCAGCAGAGTGTCAGACGATATTAGACTTCTTAAGACTGGATCCAATCCTCAAAGAGTATATTTACTGGTATTAAAAATATAAAATTACTTAAAATGCATATCGTATTTCTGTAATAACAAAACTCACCCTATGAATCCTACATAAGATAGAAAAGAGAAATCTCACCAGTCAAAACAAATCACTGCTAGATTTTAATTGCATTGCCTCATACCATGCTGACAGGGAAAGGAGAAGGCAGTATGTTGCTGTCAAATTATGCCAGGAACTGCCTGATTTCTGTCATAAAAGACAGATTATTTTTTAAATGTGCAATTTAATTATTCAAAGCTCAAAATACCTACTATAGTACTCAATAAATGTTGGTTGACAATCATGACTGTCTGTGTTTCAAGATTGGAATTTGGGGCTACTTAAAAATAACCCAATTAAAGCATAGGATTTTGTTTCACCTTTTACTTCTTCATTTAATGTTTTATTTAACCACAGTCCCTTGATTTTAAGGTTTTGTTGTTTTGTGGATTTATTCAAGTTTCAAAATATTTGACTTTTATTTACTTTATTCTTGTATCACCTCAATTCAAAATGTTGACAGTCTCCAAAGACATACTACAGATACATAGCCAGAATTTCAAATGCAAATAAAGATGTTTCTAGCAGCTTACAACAATCACAGATGCACTTTTATCCTACAATACATTAATGGGCAACTGAGTAAGTTGCAGATACCCTTTGAGTCCTCGATGTTACTATATATGAATCTGCATTCAGCCTCGTGTCTTTATGCGTGGTTCTTATATAAGAGAAGCACATTTAGCCACTTCCAGCTAAATGTGTCTTCTAGTATTAGCTCTCATCACTCTACAGTTAGGTTGTGGTAAAATTAGTGGTTTTATTTTCAATGTCTAAGTGATGTCACCTACTTTAATTGAACCAGAGGAATAAATTATTCTTAACCAACTGAAAACAGTCTTCCAGAGAAAAGGGAAGGAGAGAGCTATCTTTGAAATTCCCCATTTGCTATCTCTGACCTTTTCCATGTCAACATTTTGAAGGTTCTTTCCACTGATTCCAAAAAGATAGGTATCCCCACAAACACAGAAATGATGAATTGAGGCCATTCAAAGTAATACACAGAAACATTTGAAACATACTCAGAGGTATCATGTTTCAGCATTAGTTTCTCTGGATAATATATTGAATGTATAATAAACACAAGGTAAATACCAACAGTATATTGTCCATAGTACTTGGGATTTTATAAGCATTCTGTCAAATTCTTGGAATATTGAGAGGTAAGCAATTGGTAGATGGGGATATTAAAACTTGGAGTTAGAGTATTTCCCTCAAAGTATCACTGTTATAAGAGGTGACAAACATGGCAATCCAAACAGTTCTCACTCCAAAACCTGAGGTGTTGGAACTCAAATGATATTGTATGAACACAGAATATTATGAGATACACTTAAAATTTTAGAAGATGCCATCATTTCTTTCAAACAGTTTTCATGTTTTATCTCCCATCAACGTTTTCAAAACCACCATCAGTCTAATCTGATTCTCACTTCTGGGCTATGAAGCTATGAGAAAGTCTGGAGATTTGAGAACATTTGCAATAATATAGTCTCTATTAGGGTTAGGGTTAGATGTACCCATCTCCTTCCTGTTTTCTATTTTCTGTTTAATTTTTGGCCAATGCAATTTTCTTCTACCTTATTTCAATCTCAAGTGTGCAGTTAAGAGGCCATTTATTACACTTAATTGGAAGACTTTAGGTATTTTGTACTGGAAGGATTTGTCAGAATTTCAAGTCTGCCCAGAGGAAATATTTATTTTCACTCTTCTCATGTTAATGAAGTAATTAAAAACAGAATTTACTGGGCATAATTTGTAACTGAGTGGGTCTTCTTTTGTAAGAAAAAATAGATACAGAAGAGTTGTCACTGGATTATTTATGTTTCTCTCACAGTATTTAGAAAAGCTTAGGAGGTTGAGTGGAACTTTGGGAAATTTTGAAGAACCTTAAACTACCTGATGATGTCAGATGAAGCTGATGCCAGATGATAGCCACAGATCATCTGAAAGCCACAGTTAAATTGGTCTATTTCCAGGAGAGTATCTAAGAAGCCAAAATCTGCATTTCCTACTGGGGTATATTTTCCTGGTTCACTCTATTTTGAAGAAGTGGACTTATATCAGGAATCTATTGCCATATAACACACACCTCATAACCCCAATGACTGAAATGGATTTCTTACATTTCTGTGGGTCATAGTTGGCCCAGCTGGCATCAGCTTCACCTGACCTTATCAGGTGGCTACTATTACCAAGCAATTGACTTAGACTGGGAGTCTAAGATGCCCCACTCATGTGTCTGGAAAGTGGTGCTAATTTTTAGCTAGATCTGTATCTCTCGAGTTCTTCATGTGCAGGTGGATTCCAGAAATAAGAACAGAGGGCAGACTCCACTGGGTGAGTGCTTTCAAATTTCTGCTTACATCACATTTGCTAATGTCCCATTGGAAAATCGATTCACTTGGCCGAACCCAGACTCAATGTGGGAAGAGAAAAAAAATGCCATAAAAGTTTGGATATGGGGAGTGATTCTTTGGGGCAATAACTTTAACAATTTACCTGGAGTGGTCAGGAGCATAATAGACTACTTTGCTTTGCAGAAGAAGCAGGGGCTTGTTATCACACAACCCCAGTCAAAGCCTGCTTCACTTACTTGTGATCTTAGAAAACAACCTACCCACTGGAGTCTCAGCTTCATCATGGAGAAAATAGTTACTATGTCACAGAACATTCATAAAGTTTAAGATGTATGCAGGTACAGTGATGGCAAACATTTTAGAGCCTGCAGGGATAACAACCAGCCAGCTGCAGCAGATGTCCCATAAGTTCACCACCACTGTATATAAGGTTTTGCCTAAACAGTCTTTTCCATCTGTGCTATCCAAAAATATTCTTGCCAGGCAAATGTTTATACCACTGAGATAAATCCCAAGCAAAGGAGAGAAGAGATAGATATTTATGAGACAGAAAGAGAGATTTTTTTGGTACTAGGGATCGAACTCATGACCTCACACTTGCAAAGCAGGTGCTTATGCCACTGAGCTAAATTCCCAGCCCAATGAGTAATGTATCAACTAGCGATTCTATGATGTTAATTTTTTTAATTCGGTATTGTTCTACCCTTCTTTTCTGTTTTTTTATTCTCTTTGATTTTCTTTTCTTTCTTTGAAAAAAAGAACAATATGCAATATAACAACCATTATTAAATTTCTTTCATTCTTTTTGAAATCCTATATTGTTATTGTTTTGAGTTTGCTGTTGTTGCTTATGTCTTTTGCTTTTTGTTTTTCTTTTCTGACTTTTCTCTTTTTAAAATAAAATTTTAAAAAAATATTTTTGTCTTGACTGCCTAAGATTTCACCCTGTTGTAATCTCACTTCTAATGCCTTGAAAATTTTCATGAAAGGAATTCTGATTTTAAAGTCCTGTGTGCGCCCTGTGAAATAAGGAATATAGACCTGTAAAGATATGGAAATAGTGGCTCCAACCCTGCTTTTTATTCTGCACTGTCCTCCTAAATGAAGTTCCACTTCAACATCCAATCCTGACCTATCCCAGGCTTTGGGCTCATTTGCCCACTACCTGATTGATTTTTGGTTCCACTCAGCTGTTCTTAAGTAGAGGTTCTCAGTTTTAGCATTTACCAGACTCACTGAGGGCAGGTAAAAACTCTGATTTCTGGGCCCTGTGACTTCAGTTTATGATTAAGTAGGTCTAGAGTAGGATGTGAAAATTTAAATGTCTACCATATTTCAGGTCATGGTGAGGGCAGTCATGCTGGTCTGAGTGTCATACACTGGAATTACTTGTCTAGAGGCATTTCACTTCAACTTATCCAAAACCACTCTTTCTAAGCATTCTTCCTGAATTTCATATATAGAGTAATACCATTGATCCAGTTAACAAAATTGGAAATCAATTGGTACTAAGGATTCTAAACAGTAAAATTCAGTAGCCTTCCCTCATGCAATTTTGCACTGTGAGGTTTTAGTTATCTATGAGTAACCATGGTCTGAAAACATTAAGTGAAAAATTCCAGAAATAATATACCACTTGCCTATTAGTCACTTACTAGCTACCTCAATTATTTATCAATTGCATTGGGATTGCAGTGTATACAAGTAAGAGTGCCAGGAGTATCCTAAGGCTACATCACAATGTCAAAAAAATATCACTTATGTCACTTCATCTCATCTGTAAGGATCATCATGAAAAGAAGGATGAGTATAGTACAATAAGCTATTTAGAGAGAGAGAAAGAGAGATCACATAACTTTAATTATAATATATTCTTATAATTGTCCTCATTTATGGTTGTCATTAATTTCTTAAGAAATTCAACTTTATCATAGAAACATGCTTTATATAGGACTTGGCACTATCTGCAGTTTCACACTTGTAGGGGTTTTAGAATACACTATCCATACATAAGAGGGGACGGCTGCGTAAGTATCAAGTTTTTCTGGTTACTGTTTATTCCTTCTTGTTTCCTCAGATGTTTCCATCCTCATCGATTTCATGCTCTATTAAACAGAACATCTTGTGATACCCTCTACTATATTTTGCTTAAAATCTTTTGACTTCTCCTTTCCCCTGGTCAGTGAAGAGGATTGTGCAATTATTTAAAAAATTTACTTTAACTATTGAGATGATTGAGAAAGCAAGTTTTACCCCCGGAACGAATACAGTGTGGTACCTCAGTTCACGAACTTAATCATTTCCACAATTCCGGTCATAAACTGAATTGAATGAGAACTGTATCAAATTTAATGGTTAGGTTTAATGTTGGTCTTACTGGGAAATTTGATTCAGTTCTCATCCAACTCAGTTTGCTACCAGAATAATGGAAATAAATTTCGTGAACTGAGTCACCATTGGATATCTAATGAAGTCTTCATCCCGTGGTGCTTGTTATGGGGGAAAATGTCATAAATGATAATTGCTCACAGGGTATAAACAAAAGGGCTATTCCTACTTTAAAGGTGAAGGCCACAAAAGGGAAGCAATTTCTCCTATCATTGCTTATGTGCCATCCTCTACCATCTTGCAAGCGTTGTTACAGTGTTGAGAAAGGGTTAATCTCATGAGGAATATTGTACAAGAAACAAATTTATAAAGGTAGGCTGGAAACAACCACACTTTAATTCTGTAGAAAATTACATGAATTATTCAGATGTCATATCAGGTAAATCTGTACAGTTCTCAGCTAAGGGCTGTAGCTTTAGAAAAGATAGTCCTGGGTCTCTCTCAACTGGTATTTCACGTCTCTCCTCAACTCCTCACTTTATCCTTTTCTAATCTATCTTTTACTCTGACCATTGGGATTCTAAAATAATGATCATGTAAAGTCTGATCATGTCACTCCCTCTAAGTGTTGTCTAGGGAAGAATAGACAATACTTTGTTGTTGCTGGTGGTGGTGGTGGCGGTGGTGGTGGTGTTTGGCAGAGAAGATGGAGTCAGAGTACAAAGAACGGTTGATTCAATTAAAAAAAACTCTGGCTTTTATCCTGTAGGCAATAGGGAGTCATAGAAAGTTTAAACAAAGGAACAATATATGTATAGAATTTGTTGTTGTTTTCATGCTATTTTCATTCTGATATCAGTGTAAAAGGTAGAGTTGGATTAGAAAGATGGAGACACAGGAGACTAGAAACAATAAAACTAGTCAGAAACTATTTTGATAGTGAAAATAAGAGAGTATGAGGAACTGAGTACTACTTGATCTTCATGAAATACTGCTGTTTTAGTCTTAATGGTGATGGTGGTAGTTAAATGAATAATCCAGACTAATCATTTTGAGACTATGCAAATCCTAGCTGGTCCTATCGCTGGGATGATGAAGACATAACAGCCAAGATCTCTGCATTCTTGACTGAGATGAGATCATCCAGTTTTGCTAACTATATTAGCATTTCATAAGCTGTTGGGAGAGCTTGGGCCATGAGCCGAAGCTGAGCTTCCTAAGTCCCCCAACATTCAGGATTAAATCAAACGCATCACAGTGATCACTATGGCCTTTGGGCTTGTCACACTTAACAGCATTTCCTACCTCTCTGTCCTGAGAATTAGATCTTCCCTATGGAGGCAATCGTAAGCATTTAATACTGGTATGATAAATTCCTTCTTATTTGGTTTTTAAAATTAAAGGAACAGAGTGAGGCAGCCATTCCAGATTGTGTGAGAAAGTACAATAATGACCAGCCTTGTCTCTCCTCCCGTCCCTGACTCCAGCTCCGTGTTCTTTCTGCTCTGTCATCTGATGGTGACATGGTACTTCAGGCAATGGGGAGGTAGCCGCTTTCAGGGTATCTGAAACCAGCTGGGCAGAAGGGCCTGAAAGAAAGGTCCTATGGGACCACTTTTTCTTTTCTAGCACTCAAACTTCTAAGACCACTTTTAAGTTATTTGAATAGAAGCATGAAGATATTGGTCCCAAATCAATTACAGAGCACAAAACATAAAATAATGAGATACTTTACTACTACCAGTAAGCCCCAAGAGGCCTCACCAATGGTACATATTAAATATTACACTATATAAGTCAGGGATGGTAAATTCATAATAAATAAGAACATAAACAGTGGTTCATCCTTTACACTGAATAAAGTATTTTGAATTTGTCTAGGTGTCTCAAAAATGAAGGAAGATGTACAGTTTAATTAATATAGAAAGTTTAAGCCTTCTCTCTTTAGGACTGTCTCTTTCTGTGCCCTCCACATAGGATACAACTGGCATTTAAATATTGCTCCTTCTGCTTTCCACATCCATCTTTCAAACATGATCATTGGCATTGTATGGCCCACATCTGTGACACATGTCTTTCTCAAACTACTGTCCCTTTCAGTTCTTTATTATGCTTTCCCCAAGTTGTGAATTCTTTAAAAGGCTCTCTTGTTGTTGTTTTTTAAATAGGTTCTATAAAATAAAAATAAAATTCATTCTTCTCAGAAGTCAGAGGCAGAAAGGAGATTTTTCAAAACTGATGCAAGAAAAAAAATCCAGTGAATATTTAAATTTTAAAAATTATTACAGTAAAAGACACATAATTAACCCCCTTGAAAAACTCCCGCTCACTGCCAACACACTGATCCTATCATTTCTGCCAGTTTCTGAGGCAGTTTTGGAAGTCTTCTTTCACATCTTTATTTACTCTAGTGTGGCTGCCTCAATGTCTTAAATAAACTCAAAATAGCTTATTTGTCATGGTCATTTTGACTTTAGGTTAGAGCTAGAAGTCGTGGTTTCAGGTCCAATGAATAAGGTAGATAAGAACACACCACAGTGTTTATATTAATCAGAATTTGCTGTAAACTTCTGATCAACAAGAGGTGATCAAAACATATGGTGAATCTGTAAATTTAAAATTACATTAAAAGACACATTGCCATTAATCCCCCCCAAAAAATATTTAGAATAATGCCCTTTTCTTTGAACTCATAAATCATTCTTGGCAATGTGTCTTTTACTGTAATTTTCTTTTATATATTTTAACATCCACTGTATTGTTTGATCAGCCTTGGTATAGAACATTTTTGTACTGGTTATAGATTTAACATTTTTATACCTATTAAGAAATCAAGAATAAGATAAAATACATTATAAACCCTGACATCAGAATTATGTTGGTAAAGAATATGAGCTCCAAGACCAAAAATTCTGTGGTCAGATCCTAGTTCTGCCATGTACTTTTTTTTTTTTAACAAGATTTAAGCATCACATTTGCAAAATGGTAATAGGGTATATAAGAACTGAACTGGATAATTTATGTAGAGCATTTAGTGTGCTCCCAGCAACTTTTATATAATTATTCATTCTTATCTTGGGGGAAAATAGTCCATGAGGAACAGGAATTCATTCCAAAACCATACTTCCTATTGGCACAGCACATTTAACAATCCAGAAAACAAGTTATTTGTCCATGCTCTCCCCTAGAGAAGTAAATGCCATTTTCTCCATATGTCATACAATATTCCTGCCTTCTCTGTGGTCACTTTCTCTGTATAGTTCCTGGCAACTCAATACATACACATCAACGGATTGATTAATGAACCGATGAAGCAACAAACATCTCAGATAGCGGTTTAAACAAGGCAACAAAGAGCCTGCAGATTCTCTTGGAAACACAGTGAAATATGTGGTGTTCTTCAATCACTCTTGGACCAAACTGTATCACAGGTCCTAAACGGAGCAGCCCACAAGGGTTGACCTTCTCCATCAATTAGCAACATTTTTTGTGTTCCAGACACTGAGCAGAGTAGAGGTACAAGGACAGATTCCTAACATAAGGGATGTTTTCTTCAGCAGGATGAGACCACTGGGGATCAGGGCTTGTTTAAATATGCATAGAAGTCACTGGAGGAATCTAATGAAGATGCAGATTTTGATTCTACATTTTTAACAAGCCCTAGACTGATATCCACACTCTATCCCTTGAGATGTGCTACTTGAAGTTCAAACCTCAGACCAAGAGCATGTGCAGGTTGCCAGCCTAAGGTCTCTGGTGCCTATCCATCCAACCGAATTAGCTCCCTCTTGTTATTTTGCAGAGATTTCAAAGCACACCCTCCTGTGTCCACCTGATGGTACAGCAGGATCTCAGAGACAGGAATGAGAGACACGTATGTGAGAATGGCCTTTATTGTTAAAAGGGAGAAATCCAAAGATACTGTTTTACACTCTGAAAAAAACTTCCTGAAAGCTTAGAAATAGTAAATACTTACTTTTAAATGTTTGTCTTTCTCTTTGGGCTGTCCTGGAAAGGAAGGCTAGAAGCAAAGATCTGGTAAAGGGTGTGTACACCAGACTGCACTCAACAGACTCCACCTCTTCCTACCTGTGTGACTCAAATGAGAAGCCTTGTGTTTTAGTCTCTAAATCTCTAAAGTGGGAATGTTTATCATACCTAACTCAGACAATTGTTGTATTACATAAAATGACTTGAGGAGAACACCTACCACCATGCCTTTGGTGGCCATTAAATGGTTATGTGCCATTATTACTGTCATTAGTAAATTGGAAGCTGGAATGAATATTCTTTATCAGTGCTTTTTCAGAATATATTGGAGAAAAGATAAAACTAAATTAGAGCCTATTCTCTGACTCCTGTGGTTTTTAAATCAGACTGGTAACACTGTGGGAGCACAAGTGTTTTGTAGTTTGGTTTCTCTGTGAACATGAGAAGAAAGGGTGATCAAAAAAGGAGAGAGAAAAAAAAACAATCACTATTTGAAAGTGAATGAAGGGCGCCTGCTCCTTCCCAGCCCTTTTTTTCTTACTTTGACATCTTAGTGTTTTTTCTTTTTTTCTTTTAGCTGTGAGTTCTGGGATAGGTGATAACTGCCAGTAATAGGATTAGCATTGATTTCTCTAGCAAGAACAGAGATGTGGCAGTTCCAGCCATTTCCTGAACTGCCAGCTTTGAAATATCAAAAACATAGAGAGAAGGAGAAAAAAGAAAAGACAGAAATAAAAAGAAAGAAACCTGTGGGCGGGGTACAGCTTTTAGAGAAAAGGAAGTGTGTGTGAATCTGACCATGCATGTTTACACCTGGGCACACAGAGCACTACAGCAACGTGCAGAACACATGTAGATCATGAGAATGTTTTTGTTGTTCTATGATAAAGGATCAAAAGCTCTTTTTCTGTTCTGCTTCATAAAAAGATCCTAACATTCATTTGGCTTTCTTTTTCTTTCTCTGTGAACATGTTTACCAATTGATCTTTCATAGTTATCCTTGAATTATGATTCTCTTAAACTTGAGATTTAACAAAGAAAAGAAATGTCTCACATGAAAGCTGCAGTGGGTCCTGCTGGACACACCCTCAAAATTTCACATCTTTGACAAGAGACAAACAGAAAGGCTTAAACTCCAAATCTCAGCCAAAATGTCTCCAAAAGTGGCTGGCGAGCCTCCTCCAAAGGAGGCCCAGTTTTCTTATCCAGACCTTTGGGGTCTTTCCATTTCCCCAAATGGGCCAATCATAAAGACAAGCAAGGGAGAAAGTACTACCCACCCATTTCTGGTGATGGAATCAAAGAAGAAATTAAAAGGGGGGAAAAAAAGAAAATCCACGGAACAAAGAGTGGCTCCAGCCACAGCCTTTGAGCAACTATGAAACAAAAATAGTATAAATCAGGGCGTGTGGTAAATCACATAGGTTAGTTCTTGCTTGAGGGTCAGAATTTTAGAAATGAGGGATTTGCTGAATAAAAAACTGTACAGTGAAGGATAATAAGAGTCATGCATCCCACCTTTGATGTCTCCTTGGGTTGGATATAGTATACCCAAGTAAATGTTGTGAATTTAAAAATAAAAGAAAAAATTAGTTTAGGGAAGAAACTCATTAAATCAATTGATGGAAGAGTTTACCCAGCAAATTGTTTATCAGTTATGACGTACTTTATGATGAATATCATTATTATGAACTGTTAATTGAAAAAGAAATGTACACTAGCAATTTTTTGGGGTCCTCTTTGCATTTTCTAACTCTTTATCTTCATAATAAAAAGTAGATAGTATTGTCCCCACCTTACAGATCAATGAAATGACTTGCCCAACATCACAGAGCAATGAAGTAAAAAACCTCAAATCTGGATAACTCCAATGCACAGGGTCTCAGCAAATAAACATGAAGTAGACAGTTCATTTTCCTTCACACCACCCTTTTTTTTTCATTTTTTATTTAAAGAGAAAAAAAACAGGAAAAAGGTAGAAATATTACAGAATTTCAAGAAAAGAAGATAAATAGTAAGAAATCACTAGTTGATACATTACACATTGTTCTTTTAAAAATAGTTATTCAAGTTACAGGATTAAAGCACACAAAGTAGGCACTAAAGCAGTGAGAGTGCAAACAGATCTGTTCAACAATCCAACAAGAACCTAGAAATATGGTCATCAATCCCACACATCTAAACATACATGCAGATATATCTTTTATAGCGCTTCCTATTTCCTCTTTTTTTTACAATAGCAATTATACATTTTTAAAATTTTATTTAAAGACAAGAAAAAAAGAAAAAAGGGGGGGGTAGCAATAAACACCACCCTTTTTATAACAGGGCTGCATGTCCATTTGCTGGGACATTATCTAATTTGAGCCAGTTCCCCAACTTTACTTATTCCTTTACTCACCACCCAACCAAAATTATTTGGGCACTTGCCACGCCATCAACAGAGCCAGGCCACTGATCTAAGGATGAGTTCTGCAAGGTTCCTGACACACAGTTCACAGAGATATATGGAACAGATTGACCCAAAGACAGCATAGAGGAGAAGAAAACCAGAAAATACCTTCATAAACATGAAATTCTGCTTGAAATTGGAGATTCGGTAGCTTCAAAATTCCTAATGACAAAAGTCATACTGAATCATAAGATATAAAATACCTTAGAAATTAGTTTAATAATCAAATATTAATTTAAGCGGCTATTTAACACAACTTGTTAAATAATGATTTTACTTGCTACTTATTTTCACCAAAATGTTTGACGTATATATGAAAACTTAAATCAAAATCCTACTATCTAAAGTTCCTCAGGGTTAATGTGTTAGTGCGTTTCCTTCTAGTATAATTCCATCCTGTTATTTCTTTTCCATAAAATTAAATTTATAATATTCATGCTGCTTTCTAATGTTTTTGCCCACGTTTCTAACTTTACGATGTACCGCTAGCATTTTCCTGTGTGCTTAAACAAACACTAACTGCCAGGGTAACACACTGCTTCACAGGGTAACTTCTCATGGGTGCCTGGGATTCCACTCATGGTATGTCCCATTTCATTTCTGCTCTATAGAAGATTTGGATGGTTTCCTTATTGTTATTATATTATAAATTACATTGCAAAGAAGATTCTTCTATATAGATCCTTGTGTGCATCAATAATTATTTCCTAAAGATAAATTCCCAGAGGCATTATTACCCCATCAAAAGTTTAAAACCATTTTAAAGTTTCTGGCATATATTTCTAGGTGCATCTTCAGAAATGTAGAATCAATTTGGTCTCCCACAAGCAGTGTGTAAGTCTGCCTATCCTCTGCATTCCCACCAATACTGGATATTTCCATTTAAACCACTTTAAAAGTATTTCCCAATTGAGTAGGCAGAGAATTGTATCTTGTTTTTATTTGCTTATCACTGAATACTGATGAGGTTAGACATTTTTCATACATTTATTATCCACTTGTATTTCTCCCTTTGTCATTTATTCAAGTCCTTTGCCCATTTTTCAATTTCTGGGCTTATCTTTTCCTTATTGATTGGTAGACGTTCCTTATAGATTAAGGATATTAACCCTTTGTCTGCCAGGGGTGCTGACACAGCCTTAAATACTGGTTCAAACACATGTCCTTTTCATTTTTTAATGCTAACTGATACTTACCAAACCTAAATAAATCAGCCAGACTCTAATCCCTGGATTCTAAGCACACACAGATTTTTTTTCCCCTGAAGCTCCCAAACTTACACATACAACTCTAGAGCATAAATTATTTGCATCTTACATTTCCAGTTGTTTCATTTGTGCTGACCATATTCCCATCCTATACCAACCATCCAAAAACTGTTTGGAAAGTCCATTGAAGATAGTAAGCAATCTAAAATGTTTCTTCTTGCAATTTCTATTACTTATCAAATACTCCTATTTTTTTGCAGACCACAGTATTTTTTTAAGATGGAATCACTGCTAATTATATTAAGCTACTTGCCTAAACCTAAATCCATGAGGTTCACAAATTAGAAACAAATGGTGTGTTCAAAACCACAAGGAAACACCAGTCTTTCTTGATCTTGAAGTGGAATAGATGCCACTGTTGCTACTAGCATTGAGTGCAGAAACGTGGCCAGACATGGGACTGGAAGATGACCAAAAAATGCTGACTAGATCTGGAGATCCTAAAGAGGAGAAAGACGAGGAGCAGGAATTAGTGGAGCCTCTAACAATAGTGAAATAGTCCTGTTTTTTATCTTAACATTGTTCATTATCCAGCTTATATACCAGAGACCACCAATTCCAGAAGCTTCTCCAGGAACTTGACTCTGACTTTTTCTCAATGTACAATTCTCAAATGGGATCTTCTAGGGGTGGTATCGGGGCCACAGAAATATGAGTAGTCAATGTAAATAAATTCTAACACCTATTTCTTTGATAAGATGGAACACCTGTGACTTTTCAGAAAAGGGTACCACAGAGACTTTCTTCTCTAAGTGAAGGAGGACACAGCAAGATACAAGTGGCAAAAAAACATCTTGGAAATTGCGCCTTTCCATGAAATCTCTCTGATTCATTTTTCAGGAAAGTAAGTAGAAGTTGGTGTGTGTGGGGGGGGGAGTGATCCTATTTAATTCTGGCTCAGTGAGCCTGGATTATGGTTTCCAAATAAAATAAAAGTCATCCTGTTAAATTTGAATTACAGATAAATAGCAGGTAATTTTAAATGGCAGTATGCCCTATACTCTTAACATGCAAATTTAGCTAGGTGTTCTATATTTTATTTGGTAAGTCCACCAACACTACTCCAGGTAAGAGCTCATTGGGCATTGGGAATTTGAATGGGAGATGCCTACATCAGCTTGCCCTCTGAGCCAATTTAAGAAGGGAATTTGACAGGAGAGTGAGCAGAGGCAAAAATTATTTAAGACATATATTAGACATACTGGCAGACACTAGATTTATAATAGTTCTCCCTTTTAATGGAGAAACTGTTAAAAGAAAAACCAAATGAAGCATCCTAAAGTTCCAAACCAAGAAAAGACAATTAAAATAATTTCCTGTGGAACCTAGAATACATTCCTAGAAAGCTGTTCAATATTCTTCATTAAACACAAAAACAATTGGATCTCTATTAAAGAAGGACAGGAACCTATGAGTTATAAATAAATCAGAAAGAGAGAAAATGGGAGATAAATAAGTGAGAAATTATTGAAAAGAGATCAGCAATTAACAGCATTAAAAATCCCCTTTGACACAAAAAATAAAAAATATTAAGTCATTCATGTAGAAGAAAAATGTGAGCTTCTTATAATGTAGAGGAAACAAGCACAAGTTAAAAATTACATTGTATAAGATCAGAGAGAAAGGAGAGAGAGAGAGAATAAGAAAAGGCTGGTTGTCTCAAACACATAGCAATAGAAACTGTCCCAAATGAAGTACAGAGGGAAAAAAAAAGGCTTCTATTAAAAAGGGTGTCAGTGAGCTGAAGGACAAATTTCAAATCCTACTTATAGATTTGAAAATATAATAGCTCAAATGTTTCTAGATTTAATGAAAACTGTAGGCCCATAGATACAAAAAGGACAATAAAACAAAGCACAAGAAATATGAAGAAAAGTACATCAAAGCACTAATAATCAAATTGTTGAAAATCAGTGATTAAAAAGAAGCCTAAAAACATCCAGAAGAAAAAAGACATATTACATATAGATAAGAATTATCATAACAAGAGATTTCTTATCAGAAACAATATAAGCAACAACACAATGAATTAATTTTTAAAATAGTAGGAGAAAAAAATAAACAAACCTAGAATTCTATACCCAGTAAAAATATCTTCAAAAGTAAAGTGAAGTTTTGAAATTTTGAAATGCGAGTTGGAGGTAAGAAAGAAAAAGAAAAGCTGAAAGAATTGATCACTAATAGTTCTCTACCAAGAAAAAAAAAAAGTGGAAAAATCCTTTACCTAGAAGGAAATAAGACCAGATGGAAATGTGAATTTACGCAAAGAAATATAGTATATGTATCCACACAAACACCTGTATGCAAATTTTCACAGCAACTTTATTTGTAATAGTTAGGAACAACCCAAATGTTCTTGGGCAGGTGAATGGATAAACACAACCAATATACCAATACAATGAGGTACCCATTATAAGTAATAAAAAAGTAATCATGTGATATATACAATTTAAGTGAAATAATCAAGGCAATAAAAACCAAACACCGTATGATTACATTTATATAAAATTGTAGATAATACAACTTAGGGACAGAAAGCATATCTGTAGTTGACTGCAGATAGGGGCAGGACAAGGTAAGGAGATGAGGGGTGAAAACAAGAAATTATGGGACAAAAAGAAACATTTAGGAGTGATGGATGTATTCATTATTTTTATTGTGAAGATGATTTAATTAGCATACATCTATATCAAATTTATCAAGTTGTAAGATAATATATGTGCTATTTATCGTATACTAATTGAACTTCAATAAGGCTGTTTTTAAAAACAGGAAGTCTGGACTCTTGGTCTAGCTCAGTAGAAGGGTGCTTGCCTCTCATGTAAGAGACCTTGGGTTTGATCTTTGGCAGAATAGGATACAGCAGGCCAGAGAGAGTTCTGAAACTTACCAAATGGTAGATTTCTAGTATTTCTCAGTTACTAGAACACTGACACTGAGCTTGTCAAAACTGGTGTTAAAGGTGCAGATGTATGAACAAGCAGATTCTCTAATGACTATTTTCTGAAATCCTGATTTTTGGAAAGATAAAGAAAAACTTTTCATTCATCATTTTTAAGTATTGAATCCCAATTGTACAACACTCATTTTTAACTAAGTTTGTTAACTAAAATATAGACCAACAGATAAATTTTACATTATTACAAAGTATAACAAAGTCCATACACTTTAGAACAATTTTGTAGTTAAGATATTGTCATTCTACCATTAAGAAAATGCAGGATCAGAAAGCCTGAATTGGCAAGTTAACCCAAAATCACACAGCTAGTCAATGTCAGCATCAGAACTTCACAAATGATAGTCTTCCCAACTTCAGAACTATTCTTTCCTAGACAACAAACTGCTGGCTCTGCCTATGGGTTAGAATCCTTCCTCCAATGACCTTGGCACATGACCTATAACCAAGCATTATATTTCTAAAGTTTTATGTCACTGACATTCATAGGAAAACAAATTACTATTTCTCACATAAGAATAAAAGTTATAGACAGTTGGTTCTACTTGTACAATGTAGTATGGGTCAATCCCTTCTCTGTCTCCATTTTACCATCTCTGTTCTATAACCCATTATCTATTTTCTGAATGACTTATCTTTGTCTGTGTTGTGTGTTGCTTCATTTTTCTCTAATTTGCCATTTGCCTTTAAATTCATTTATGTTTTAGAGTTTTATTTTGTTCTTTTCACACAAAAATATTTTCTAAGTAGTCAAATTTATCAGCACTTCGTTTTATGGCTTCTGTAATTTAAGCTATATTGAAAAATGACTTTCTTAACTATTGATCTTGACTTGACTTATAAACCTGAGCAATACCTCAAAAAGACAATTCAGTTGTTAGACAATCTGTGATGTGAACCACACTGCACTGAACTGTCAAGCCTAAGTAAATCTACTCACAGTGTGCACACAGTGCTGCTTCTTGATCTTATGCTCCAAATTCTCCTCCAAATTAGAATTTTATATACAGATTATAGTCTAAAATTTCTTAGACTATGGAAGGGCTGCAATACATTTACTTTCCAATATCCCAGCCTTCAAGCTTAACTTCAAAAAGCAACATTCAAACTCTAGTAGAATGAAATTCTTGTGTACATGTGATCAATTTGTGGACTGCCACAATAAATCTTTGACTTTACAGATACTTCAAAAAATACTTAAATTCATTGACATTTGTCTAACTACAAACAAATATTAAGTATATCAATTTAAAATATTTCTAGATCCTGGAGGGTGGGCCGGTGGGAGAAGAGTGAGTCCATGCTCTATGCTTCTCCATTATGTCACAGTGAATGCAAACTGTGATATGGGCCTCATTTGTTGCATCCCAGCAGGTGGGCCAGTTGGAAGAGTACAAGACCAACGGAAACCCCAAGACCCAGTACAATAACCTGGCACACAGATGCACACACACCTCTGGAGGGTGAAGTAATCAGTGAGGCCAGTAACATGGAAATGTCTGAAGCAGCAGCAAGGAGATAGCAGTTGGACTCTGGAGAATTCCACCAACAGAAGACCAGTCTTAGCCCCCACATCCAGAGGCCACAATCAGGGTCATACCCAGCACATATCTGGGGTGCTACATGGATATTATCATAGAAATGGAAACACCAGAAGAAGAAACTGAACATAGACACTGGCACGAGCCCACCAGCCACCATCAGGGACTGGTGGTCAACACTAGTGGGGAGAATCAGCCAGCCAAGCTCTCATTGCTGTCACTGAGGTAGCCTCAGTATAGCTGCATACGTTTGGAGAAGCCAGCCCTACACCCCACCACCTCCCTGGGAACCTAGGATAGGAGAAACCCAGGGCCTAACCCATTTCCCCACGCTGCAGATGGGCAGCCAATGTGGAAAGCACCTGGGATGCCACACCATTTGTCTGGAGGAATCCAGGAAACTGTCAAGACAAAGGTGTAAAAGGCAATCTCAGACCTCCAGCCCACACAGAATGAGCTTGGAGACAGAATTGGAAGAAACTGAAAGTCAAACACTTGAAATTTCTGAAAGGATACAAACCAAAGTAAAAAACAAAGAAAAACTTCATGAGGTTGTAAAAGTAATCAGATCATAAATGATATCTCAAGTAAAAGAACAAATGAAAAACATAATGAAAGAAATGCTGAGCATATCTAAAGAGGGAACAGATTAAAAAAGAGGACCATTGGAAAATATTTTTCCTTAAAAGAAAAATATAGAAAAGAACTACAATGCATGAAACAGATTCAAAGAGATATCCAGGAAATTAAAAACTCCATTGAAAGCTGGCAAAACTGCTTGAAAGAAACTGAAGATAGACTTTCAGACATTGAAGACAGGATTGCAGCCAGTGATTGTGAAAGGAAAGATTTCTTACAAATAATGAGGAAACGAATTAACAATTCAACAGCTTCAAGACTATGCAAAGAAAAATAATTTAAGACTGATAGGTGTCAGTGAGAAAGCAGAGGTCAACACAAATGACATAAAAAGACTATTTACAGAAATAATAGCAGCAAACTTCCTAAGCACAGGAAAAGGACCTGACATACAGATAGGTGAGGCATATAGATCTCCAACTAATCATAACCAAAATAAATCTCCACTTAGACATACAATAATCAAGATCCCAGAAATTCAGCACAAGAACAGACTATTAAAGATTGTTAGAGAAAAGAAACATATCATCTATAAAGGAAAACCCGTCAGAATCGTGACAGACTTTTCAATACAAACCATCAAGTCAAGGAAAGCTTGGAGTGAAGTGTTTCAAGTCCTGAAAGAAAACAACTTCCAGCCCAGACTGATGTACCCTGCAAAACTATTTTTCAAAATTAATGGAGAAATAAGATACTTTCATAGTAGAAAACAACTGAAGGAACTCATGGATTTTTTAAATGAGATAATTGGAGAAATGTTAATATAAACTAAATGTATTTTTAAATTTAATTTTGATAATAGTGATAGAATGGCTATGTTTCCTTTTTAAATAATACTGGGCCATTGAATATTTATTTAAGGATAAAATGATATAATGTCTAGATTTACTGTATCTTGAGATGAGTGAAATTGGTAGAGATGCATATGAAACTATACTGATCAACTGGTAAATATTTATTAAAGATGAGCAATGGATGCACAGGAATTTATCTTGTTTTCTCTGCTTTGGGGTATGTTTAATATTTTAGACCCAATATGCTAATTACATAAATTAACTGCTTTTCTAATAAGATCTTTTAACATAACTATAGAGCCTTAGTGAAGACTAATTCACTCAATACCTATTCCCCACACTTTCTCCCTTGACTCCCCTTGATAAAGGCTGGCACATAAGAATGCTCATTTTTCCAGTGTTCTTTGTAACTAGAAGTGGCCATATGGCATAATCTTGGACTCATGAAATCTAAAGGAATTTATCAGAAACTTTGGATTTTTTTTTCTTTTTCTGATAAAAACAGACCATGTGGCTGGCTTTCTTCTCTCCTTTCCTGTCACTGAATGGGATGCAGATTTTAAACCAGTGAAAGCATCTAACAACCATAGGAGAGCTAATTTGAGGTATAGATACTAGGCCAGCTTTGACTGAAACTCTCCATTCATACTTTTAGCCACCTATGTCAGATGTCACACTAAATTTTTATGTAATTTTGGGTAACATAAATATTATTTTATTAACTTAATAGTAATTTAATAGTTTTTATATTTTATATCATAATTTCATTTTTTTTATGTAAACAACTATAAGTAAGTTTTTCTGTTACTTGTAACTAAGCACTTCCTACCTATTCCAGCCTGTTACACAGAACTCCTTGCACTTTAAAATTCTTCTTCTTCCAAAGAAGCAATTCGCCTGCCCTCTTGGTAAGCACCTTCCTCTGGCATGAGCCAGGAGGAGAACCAGAGAGCAGCCCCCTAGATCCGGCCATGGCCATGGTGGAACCCAGGTGGCTGCACAAAGAAGCAATTCACCCACCCTCTTGGTAAGCACCTTCCTCCGGCATGAGCCAGGAGAAGACCCAGTAGTGTCTCTTGTGAGCCTACCGGTGCGCTGGCTTGGAATCAAACATCCCAACATCCCCCCCATTAGTAACTGGGGACAGAGGTCTGAGCATCTCTTGGCAGGATGACTGTATGTAAGATAGCAAATATGGGGGGGGTCTCCTCTGTCTTCTCTTTGAAAGCAAGTGTTGTTTTCAGTTTTGTTTCATTACAATTAATTGCTTTATTCAATATTCTCTTTCAATTGATTTTATGATGTTCTGTCTTTGGTTTGATTTTGCTATATCTAATTGACCAGACAAGCATTGTGAAGATAATGAGATATACTATGGTACCTATTACTATTATCCCAGTAACCTGCTATGAAGTTCTGTACCGAATTCATTGCACTGTCTCAATTGACTTTGTTCTGTCTTGTTCTGTTGTATTTCTACTACCTTCAAAATAAATAAATAAATAAATACATAATTTTTCTTCTTCACTATAAAGTAATGCTAATATCTTCTGCTAATTAAAAATTTCATTAATTTGAAGTGGATACTAAAATACTGTAAAATAATCACATTACTCTCCTCAGCACACATTTGCTTACCACATTGGGTTATCTTACCAAAGTATCTGGAAGGTATTTAGAACTGTATTTAAAGTAATCATTACAAAGTGAAATGAATACTATTTCATCAGCAAATTCATTAATTAATGATACCTTCTTTTCCCAGTTATACTTCCATCACTATCAATGCACTTTTATTTCAGCTTCTGACTTCAAGTTGTAATGAGTCCCAGTCTTCCTCAGTAAAGTGGAAAACATGTATATGTCAGGAGTTCTAAGAATCTGCCAGGAGGACACAGTGCTTCTCCCTCTAGGGCCAACTAATTCAGTCTTCATAGCTAATATCAAAGCTTTCCCCCTCTAAAAAGCCCCCTAAAACTAGGCAATTTGTAATACTTTACAACCCAAATTCAACCAGTTCCAGGGATATTTATATAGAAGCTTAGTGACAGGTCAAAACTAAATACCAAACAACATTCATGCGAAAAAAACTCTCATCAAATCCTTTGTCATTTAGTTTCATTTAGAGGCTATAAGTCCTAGTGAAGACAAATAGGCAAGAGAAAAAACAAATAAAAGGCATCCAATCTGGATAAGAGGAATGCAAATTGTCAGTGTTTGCAAATGACATGATCTTATATAGTATATGGAAAACTTCAAAGATTCTACCATAAAACTATTAGAACTAATAAATGAATTTAGCAAAGTTTGAAGATTAAAAAAAATCAATATACAAAAATCAGTAGCATTGCCATAGGCCAGCAGCAAATTGTCTGAAATAGAAAGCAAGAAATAAAAGAATTAATATGTGTTATATACATGTACCAACTCGCCCCAAGGAATGTAATCATTATTACTGCAAATGTAGTCCAACAAATAAAAGAAAGAAAGAAATCTCATTTACAATAGCTGCCAAAAATTAGGAATAAATTTGACCAAACAGGTAAATGATCTCTATAATAAAACTATATAACATTGATTAAAGAAATTGAAAAGACACAAAAAAGAAAAAGATATGTTTATAAATTGGAAGAATGAGTATTGTTAAAATATCCATACTACCCAAAGAAAGCTACAGTATCATCCCTATCAACACATCAATGACGTTTTTCACAGTAGAAGAAAATTCCAAAATTTGAATGAAAACAGAGAGACAGAAAGACAGACAGACAGGGACAGAGGCAGAGACAGCGACAGAGACAGACAGAGAGGCAGAGGCAGAGACAGAGAACAGAAAAGCAATGTTGGATAAAAAGAACAAAACAGAAAATATTACAATATCTGGCTTCAAATTATACTAGAAAGTTTTACTAACCAAAATGGCATGTCATTGTCATAAAGAGCAATGGAATACAATACAACGCCCAGAAGTAAAACAGCACATCTACAGCCAACTGGTTTCTAATAAATTTAAGAACAGGTTTTGGAAAAAGACAATCTCCCATACATAATGGAAAAATTGGATAGCCACATGCAGAATAATGAAACTAGACCCCAGTTACAAAAATTAACTGAAATGGATTAAACACTTAAATGTAAATTCTGAAACTATGAAACTTCTAGAAGAAACCACAGGGAAAGATTTTGTGGCATTGGAATGGACAAGAAATTTTGGACAGACTCCAAAAGCATATGCACTAAAAGCAAAAATAAGACTAATGGAGTTATATCAGACTAAAAAATTTCCATCTTGGTAAGTGAAATCATCAACAGACTGAACAGACAACCTACAGAATGGGAGGAAATATTTGAAAACTATACATTTGATACAGGGTTAAGATTCAGAATGCACAGGACACTAAATACCTCAATAGAAAAAAAAAGCCAAATTGTAAAATGAGCAACACATCTAAATAGATACTTCTTAAATAACACATACAAATATCCAATAGGTGCATGAAAAAAATTCTTAGCAACCTTAATCATCAGGAAAATATTAATCAAAAGCATAATGAAATATCACTTCACTCCAGGAAGAATGGTTATTATCAAAGAGAAAAATATAGCAAGTACTAGTGAGGAAGTAGAAAGGAACACTTGCATACTATTGGTGGGGATGTAAATTCATAGAACTGTTATGGGAAAAAATAGACAGTTCTCAAATAGTTAATAATAGAACCACCATAAGAGCCAAAGTGCTATTACTGCATGTGTGTCCAAAGGAAAGAAACTTCTGCCCTCCCATCTTCACAGGAAATAGCAGGGGGTAGCAGTGCACTCCTGTAATCCCAGCACTTGGGGGGCTGAGGTAGGAGGATCCTTGCAAGTTTGAGACCAGCCTGGGCTACAACATGAGCCCAAGGCCAGCCTAAAGTGGATAGTAGGACCCTTTAAAAGACAAAAAAAAAAAAAAAAAAGACACAAGACATAGAAAAACCTAAGTGTCCATCAACTGATGAATAAAGAAAATGTAATATACATACATAATGGTATAATATTCAGCCATGAAAAGAATAAAATCTTGTCATTTATGACACATGGATGAAGCCTGAGATAAATATGTTAAGCTAAATAAACCAGGCCAGAAAGAGAAATATCACATGATCTTACTCCTCCGTGAAATCTAAGTGTTGATATAGAAGTTGAAATAGAATGGTAATTATCCAAGATTGGGAAAGGTGTGAAGGAGAGCGAGATGGGGAAATGCTGATCAGTAGGTGCTAAGTTATAGTTAGATAGTAATAAGTTCTGATATGCTACTGCACCGTTTGATGATCATTGATAATGACAATATACGACCTATGAAATAACTTGATCACTTTCAGTACCCAGAAGAAAGCATTTCAATGTTTTTCCGTAAGGAAATGCTAAATGTTTGAGAAAATAGATACTTAACCTAATTCATCCATTACACTATCTACACATGTATTGAAACATCACATAGTGTCCCATGAATATGTAATTCTTATTATTGGTTAAAAAATAAATTTAATTTAAATTAAAAACAAAACAAAAATCAGTTTTGAGAACGTCTTAAGGCAGTTTCATTAAAATGAGTTTATCTCAAGTAGTCAAATTTTGAGATTATTAATATGTCATAAAATATATCAGTACATATAAACATTTTCTATATAAGTATATTTAACTAAACATGAAAGAAAATATGAAATAGAAATAGATGTTAGGCCGAATCATTATTAAGTAAGTATTTTATATTAAAGATACTGTTTCTAATTTAATTTCAATAAAACAATCTAGTCAAATAAATACCAATTTAAATTTTTAAGAAAAGTGTTTAAAGTTTAAATAATTGTGTATTTCAGGTAAGGGGCAGTCTGAATTAATTAAAGACAGATGCACTATGATAACACCTATCAGAACATATAACATATTAGTAGGTACCTAACAGTATCTAACAAATTAATTTACTAAGTGGATTAATTATTTAATAAATGTTTAGGGTTTACAACTGAGTGCACTTTACATCAGAAGCTCCATCTTTGCCAACCTTCTATACAAATATAACCTGGATTACAAATAAAAATTTTATGCAAATGTGCCTGCTTGTGTCTCATAAGATCAGCAATACATCATTCCCTAGAGACAGTGCATATGTAGAAACAATTTTACTTTTTCATTCTTTACACAAAACAGAGAAACTACTCTTTATATTTGGTCATTTCCTATCCCAGCAAACATCTCAGCACAATGTCCTATCTCCAGTAATACTGAGGACACCCAGCCCCACTCACACAAGCTAGATGAATAAATGATGTCTTGTTATCTCCAGGCAGTAATGTCTGTCTGGATTAGAATTCCAATTCAAACCTTTTAATCTGTGTAAATTTAGGCACCTCTCTTAATCTGTCTCTAGCATTAAGGCAATAATAACAGTTCTTACCTTGTCAGGTTATTGTAAGAATAGAAAGATGAGCTGTCAGGTATTAAATGTTCTGTAAATGTTGCTCATTATTACCTAATTCTACATTGAAATGATCAGAGGTTTCTGCCCATCTGCTCTGTTATAGTGAACCTATAGAAAATCACAGAAGCAATTATTTGTCACTACTGTTCACAAACAACTGTGTCTCCAGGTTTTCCAGTTCTGCCTGTACAAGCTGAAAGTCACCCATCACAGCACAGCATATCACAGCCCTCCCGAAGACCCAGCGCATGACCATTAACACGGAAGTGTGTAAATGGGCATCAGACAAAACCCAGCTGGTGTAGAACAAGGGCTGAACTTCTGATGATCTAGATCTGGAGGAAATCACTTGCCTTCATAGAATGTCTGCTTCTTCACCTGTAAAGTTGAAACACCAACCTCACTGTAAAGGATTAAATGATGTGGCATAAGGTATCTTTCCAATGTCAAGTGCTTTTCATGCTGGATATTATTGATTTGGTATTGCAAAGTTGATTAATTCATAATATATCAGTGGATTTCTGCCTTCTATAAGCACATTGCTAAGCTCTAGAGGCAGGCACAGAAATGAATAGCAAGCACTAGCCAAAATTTAATGCATATTTGTAGTATAGTATTTGTTAACTGATCAGTTACTACTGCTGAAAATACTTAGACTGGATAAATTAGATCCATTTGAAAGAGATTTAGGGTGCTGCATCTCATCATGGCAGAAATGTGGCTTCCACTCTTCTGTGCACTCCAGGCAGACACTCACATCTACGGAACTGAACATTTTCTACTGCAATCATATGCTTAGATTAGGGGCCCTTCTCAGGTAGACCTATAGTTGGTTTTTGGAGGGGGGTTTTGTTTGATCCTTGTTTGTTTTTCATATATTCAATGTTTAGCACATAGCATCCTATAAAGTAGGCATCTAGTAACAATTTTAGTAGCTAAAAATGACCAACTGCACGTAGTATATGGCAAAGAAGCAGTATCATAATTCAATTAAATCCTTTCTACCAGGAACCATGCAGCAGAGTTCTCTTTTGTGCTATCACTTGGGCACATACAACTTGCTACTATGTATAGGAATACACTCATCTCCATTTGGCCTAATAGGCCAACCAACCCTCGCTGCAGGTGTTACATTTCAGAATAGGAGATAGTCACTCAGTAAATGACCACTTCTGATGTCCTAAACTTCCAAGAAGAGTTAGTGTACCTCAAAGAAATAATCAGTGTAACTTTCCAACCAATAAAATCAAGTTCCTTATATTCTGTTTAATTTCCTAGCAGTTTTTATATCCATATATATGTTCAACACATATAGTCCCTCACACATATACCAGCACTATATTTTTTACAGCATAGGGTTTCTAGGATTGAGTAGTTTTAAACAACAGTATTTTATTATTTTAAGCACACCCACTGTGGAAACATTCTCAGGGCTCACGCTTTTGCTATTGGAACATTTGTTTTTTATTCTGAATATTTCAGCACATCTATTTACCTGGCACTATATTTAGTACCACAGTGCCAAGATGGCATATATAAAGATTCAATTGCAATTCCCATCTGATGTCCCTTCCCTCTCCTTTTTACCCCCTTTTTTATGTCCACACTCTGAATTCAGCACAAAGTTGGTGTGTTTAATTTAAAAAGAAGTAAAACGCTCCAGGAGACGCCTCAGACCACTGCAAATCACCTACTTTATAGAGGCAGTAAAATTGTGTATCGGATTAGAAGTGATGCTGATCTGAAATTTATGATAACTTTTAATGGCATTATAATTTTTTTCCCTGTGCGCTTCATAACTGCATCGTTTCAATGCACAGTACAGTGAGATGAAATTTGTAAGGGAAGAACATTACCCAAGCAAACCCAGGGGAAAAAAGCCAGTGGAATAATGCAATAGCCCCACACAGGCAGATGCAGGCTATTCTTCCCATGTGCTATGGAAAGAAACAACTCCAAAAAAGATCCATTGAAATTAAAGTTGACCCAGGGTCCAGAATTTGTTGGTTAAACTAGAAAATGTAGTAGAAGCAACCCCTAAAGGAATCTGGCATAATGTCTTCCTTATACCACCCATCACTTCTAGAACACTTCTCATTTCTCAGCTGGGGCATCCTAAAATTTTTCTGGAGCAAATGGCTCTTCCCTAGGCTGAATTTGTGGTCCTTTTCCCCTTAGAGCAGCTCAGCTCCCCATTGGTTCCAAGAGAATACAAGGGTCCTTCTTAGTGTCAGAGAAAATGTACACAGTTCTGAGAGTCTGCAATTAAAAAGCCATGGTGAGAGAAAGGAAGAACTCAGTAACAGAAAGAAACGAGGGAGACACAGAAGGGTTTTTTAAATATATATTCTGACAATAATGTTCATATTAAGATCTAATTTAAAATATGCAAGAAAATCTTCAGATAAGCCACCAGAATCAAAGGAGAAGACTTCTTGATACAAAGTCCTCTGCTCAACACTTTTCTTCAGGGATCATCCAACCTCTTCCTGAATACCTCCAAAGACAAGAGGTTTACCATCAACTGAAGTGTTTCATGGGTTCATTTATAAATTTACTGAACAATATGATAAGAATGGCTTTAGGCTATTGGTGAAATATTTCTGAGACTTTTTTAAGACAATGGTGTGCATTATTCTTGTTTTCTGACTAGTGAAACATATATTTCAGTACAGAAAATTAAATCTCCATAATGTACAAAGTATCACATATGTAGTAGTCTTACCAAAAATAACTATAAAATTTGAAAATTATTCAAAGAGCACTGGCCTAAATTTTCCCAAATTGTCAACATTCTGGGAAAAAAGTAGGAGAACTTTTAATTTAAAGGATACTAGAGACATAACAAAGGATACTAGAGACAAATATAATATATGAAACTCAGACATTAAATTAGAACAGAAAGGTTTTATAAAGGTCATTTTTAGGCTGTTAGGGGAATATGAGCATAGACTAACTCTTGAAGTTCTGGTTGTGATAATGTTATTCTGGGTTTGTAGGGATACGAACTTGTTCTTATGATACACTTCCTGAAATGGTCAGGGGTGAAATGTCAGATCTTTAACTTACTTCCAAATAGTACAGAAAAATACATAAAGTCGATATTGCAAAACTTTAAAAACTGATGAATCTGGTGAAAGGGTATAAGGGGTTTATTATCTCTCAGTTCTCACGCTTAGAATATTTTCAAAGTAAGAAGTTTGGGGGGGGGAATCTAAAAAGTAAAGCTGGTTAATCCTTGATAGGGTGTTTTTAATGTTTTACTCTATCTTTCTCCATATTCTCCAAATATTTCTGTAATGAAAGAAGTCCTTGTTGTATATTTGACTAAAATGTGTCTATTGGTGAAATTTCTTCCAACTATGAGCAGGGCAGCAGCCTGAAGCCCCAGGAAACCAGGGAGATGGAGGGCAGCCCAGGTTCCTGCCCAGGATTTGCACTCTGCGTGTTTCTCCATCTGTGAGATCAGCCTGCCTACTAGGGCTTTAGTGAGGCTCAAAATGAAAAAACAAACAGAGTTGGTCCTTTTTAGACTATTGCTCCAATTTTCATGTGTAATAGAGCTGTCCATTTCTTGAATTTGTGCTCTACAAAAATCACACAAGGTACTGGGTTTATTACTCAGAACAAAAATGTAAAACAAAACAGCACATACAAAAATCTAAAAGAAAGAAAGTAATTTTTTTCCAGTTGCCTTGCATATTTTTTTTCTTAGATCTTTGGGCAAAAATTGGATTGAGAGGAGCAGATCCTGTTGATGCTGAATCTACCTTCTCAGAGATTAACAGAAGATCAAGCCAAGGATTTATCAGATATTCAGTTTTTGTTCCTTGCCTTCCCACGCCTCTGTCCAGCCAGCCACAAAGCAGCAGGCAGTCCAGCTCCCCTGCAGATCCTCAGTCTGCTCTGGGTTTCCTTGTTGGAGGAGTTTTCCTTAAACTGCCAGGGCCTCCTCTGCCTTTTCACTCACATTATCTGGCTCTGTCTAACCTACAGCGCCAAGCCACAGGCCCAAGTGTGCCTAGCAGAATAATGCCTGTCTTCTCAGGATTAAATTTGTCTGTATTTCCTCTCTTTCCTAGATATTATGGAAGCTGTGTTATTCCCAATGCACTTCCCAGAGAATTCCAATGAAAGAAAATTAAAATATATCACAGCAAAGAAACTTAGTGGTCATCTAGTCCAACTCTCATTTTACGTCCAGTGATGTTACACTGAGGCCCAGAGAGGGGAACTCTTTTATCCAAGGTCAAATAATCCATTGTAAAACCTGAGTTAAAACCCTACATCTACCTCCCTACCATGCACTCCCTATCTTGTACTCTGCTCACTGAAGCATGTTGCTTTTGGGGGAGGTCAAATTAATGATCTTACATGTGTCCTGCTTCCCAAGCTTGTCTAGTGTTTTCACACTCTGAATGAAAGACTCCATAGCACTCCTGTGGATCATTAATCAAAATCAGTCATGACATATGTCATTGATCAGTAGCCATCAGTTCTCAGTCAGTTGGAAAACAAATCTTTCTCTTTAGTATCATTCATAATCTACTTCTCACTTGCTGTGGCCTCTTTTCTCTAACATTAGAAGAAAATTCTCGCTACTCCCAAGACTTTCAACTTTCTTCCCAGGTTGAAAAACCTCAAAAAGGACCTTCTTTCTCTTTTTTTCTTCCCCAAATATCCTCCCCTCTTCCTCGTTTCTTCTTAGTGTCTTGCTTCATTCTTAAACACTATGTGTTTTGATGAACTTTGACCATCACCTCAAATGGAGCTGACTTTTGCTCTTCCTTGGTTTGGAACTGTGACATTTCTATACTTCCATTTTAACAGTTTGTTTCCTCAATAATTTTATATTCACATCTTTCAACTTTGCGTTCCTGGAAGGTAAAGTTTCCACCCTATTTACTTTTGCCTCCCTGTCTCCTGGCACGTGGTAGAGGCTAAGTTAATAATTTTTAATGAAAGCACACAAATTGGCAGAATTGGGAAAAGGGTACCTTCTGAGTAGGGTAAGCTATTTGGTCACATTTTGGGTTTATGATCCCGAAACGCAGGCTACTTCTGATTGAAACACGTCCTGTTGTAAGTGTCAATGTCTTCCTATCTTTCCAAATATACCAGACATACCTCCTTTCTGGGGTGTCATCACCCAAGATTCTTGTCACTCTAATGCCTTTCTGGTTCTCTATATGCCTCTGGAGGAGTCTTATTTGAGGGACCAGATCCACTGTCCTTATGAAAAGTGTCACACTCCTGTAGCTCAAAAGGTGCAAAATTTCTCCTTTCTCTATAGTGTCACCTGACACTAGCATTGATACTTGTCTCCCTTCATCCTTAGACATTCTTTTTCTTTCTAATCTTCTCCGGCTTTCCTACCATCCTCATCAGGAAACCATCATTCATCCCTTTATTATTTTATCATAGTGAGCTGTCCTCCACCAATGAAGCAAATTTGAACTACTCATAGCAGCTAAAACTGAGGAGGATAATTCATTCCAACTAGCTTCATCTACTTGCCAATGCTGAGACCTCACTAAGTTCTCTAAATTCTCTTTGCCTGAGTTCCCTTCTCTAGAAAGTATGTCATAGGATTGCTATGAGCATCAAAGGAAGTGTGTGCAAATTGCTTAGCACCATACTTGACCCAAAGTAATGGCAAAATGAATGCTTACTCTTATTGCTATCATCACCCCAAACAGAAGCACAAGGCAGTGCACATGGTGCAAATTCCCAGCACCAGGTCTATTCTGCCCTTCCTCATGTTCTATGATTCTATGTAAACTTTAGGTACAGTCTTAAAAAATCATATTTTTTGTCATGACTCTTGTTTCACTTTGTGTTGTCTTCTTGTCTCCTCCTATTCACTTGCTGTCATTTTCTAAACAGCTAGAGAGTCCTTGCTCAATAGAAAGCATCCTTATGAGGCTGCCTGAGTGGGAGAGGGAGGCAGAACAGTGAGGAGAAAGAGGCTCAAAGTTGGAAAACATGATTTAAAAGACAGCAATCCTTCTGTGATAAGGGTCCACCGCTTTAGCTTCCACTGCTACTTCCCATTCCCTAAACCTGCGCAGGACTAACATTCCAGCTGACCAGCAGCTTCTTCCAAGTGACACTACCACCCCCATATCAAGAACTCTAGTGTACAGGCCTTCAGGTCTTCTCTGGAGACTGTATTAATGATGAGCTGACACACTGCGTTTACTCTGAATTACTCTTTTTAACCTAATTATATGCCTAGAGGGAAATTCAATGTATTTGATCAAGTCTTGTGAGTATTTTCCTTGTCTAACGTCATTAGATTTATCGAAAGGAAGGGTTCCTAAAGCAATTAAAGTAAGTGCTGTATCCCCAGGGACTCTGGGATGAATATCCCTTCCCAAATCTTCCCAGATTCTGGTTATCTCTTGTTAATGTTGTAGGCAGTGCTGTGCAGTGCTTCCCTCAGAGAAGCGTGGTGCCCTTTGGTGTCAGCAAATTGGACCTTGACCTCACTTCAATTAACAGTGTTCAGAAACTAGGGTATCTTGTCTGAGAAATGTGGCGAGGGGGTGCTGAATCCCTAGCGAGACTGTTCCTCACAATGCCCTTTCTCCAATATTTATTTCACTCAGCACATATAGGTGGACAGACTCTATCTACCCAGAAATCCAATGACCCACAAATGCATTCAAAGTTATTATCCCATTCCAGAAGCCTTTAGTAGCCCATTAGAAATGTCAGTGCACACTCAACAAGCAGTCAGATCCAAATGCACTGAGGCTTAACCTCATTAAAATGTTTTCACGACACTGGGTCAAACGTATCTTGCCACTGTACTCCCTTCCCCTCACCAATCGCTGAGAAAACATTTTCTTTCTAATTAATTTCATCTAGATGAAACCTGCACAAATGTCAGTGCAACAAATTAAGACTTATTGATTATTGGCTTTTTAAAAATAGTTAATGGTTCTGTCCAAAGATGGAATATTTTAGGGACATCAGCAAGACATTTTAGCTTAGGTTGGTTTTGGTTTTTTGAACAATGAGAATAGTGTTGTAAGCATCTTCCATAGCCTCATGGTTCATTTTTTATCTAAAAATATGTGCTTTTTTATAGTTACAAAACATAAATGGCCAGAAAATTGCATCTTAGAATTTAATGGAAAAACAAATGCTACTCTATCATTTACATTATATATATGGGAGTCTAAAGGTTGACCACTCATTTCCCCTTTTCTCCCTTCAAACATTAAATATTAGAACATCAAATATTATTTCTCCCTAGTAATTGAAAACAAAAGGGGAAATTCAAATTCAAGTTCTTTATCAAAAACCTTGTTTATGGTTGTTGTTTGCATTAAGGCTGACGTTAGAAAAGGGTGACTGTTTTAACCTGGAGCATGGGTCAACTATTCATTAAAATTTACTGAATCCTATCATGTACAAGGGTAAAGGTCAGAGGGAAATACTAGACTTGACTGCTACTCTCACAAGGATATAATCTGGCTCAAAACATCTATATATACATTTTTAAAACCATGAGCTACAGAGCTTTCCATACCATACCTGTAATAGAATCCATATTCAGTTTGTAATTTAGTTTTCAAACTTTCTGTAAAATAGCATGTTGGAAAATTAAGGTCAGAGAAAAATTAGTTGCACTGAAGATAATGTTATGGAAAAATCTAAAAGCAAGAGTCCATCTTTAAAATAATTAGACTAGAACTTTGTACAACATGTTATCCAGCTCAACAAAAGCTTTTATTTTTACCAATTAAGTATAACCAAGCCTCCAAGTAACACTTCCAAAAAGGGAAGAAATCAGACTCATGATCTACACAGGTAAATTGCTTCAGGGAAGAGAGTCATAATAAACCTTTTATTTTCTTTTATTCTATTCAAATATTTCAATTTTTCAAGGAATATCTGAACACAATTTCTTGCAACATTTATTCTGAAAGTGTAAGTATTCAGTCTTCATCTATCAGGATAGATCCAGAAAAGGGCTCATAGTGATCATCTAGTCCAACAGATCATTTTTAGCAAATAAATGAAGCCAAGGCAAGTTGTTACATTTTCCAATGAAATACAACTTGAAGGAAAGGTGTGTCTTGTGTGAAAGGATTTTCATCTCACTATTCAGTACAGTTATTTGCTATAATGTGTCCAGTACTCCATATTAATTAAAGATAAGCATGGAAATTTTGGCAAGGAGCCCACATAGGTGATATAAAGAGCCAGAGAACCAATAAATCCAACACAGAAACAAAGCTCCATACTCAAGCTGGGTCTGAACAAACTAGAGGGTGTGAGACCCAGAGCAGATGAGCCCTGAGCCTGAAAGAGAGGAGTCACAGCTGAACAACAGCAAAGTAATGGCAAGCCATGGAACATGTTATCTCTTGGGCCAGATAAAAGAATAAGACCTACTGAGCACCTCACAGAGGTCTTTCATCTTAAAAGAGATTTTAGAAATAAAGACATGGAGACAGAGGTGATAGATATGATGACTGTGGCACAGCCACAGAGGATGGTACCAGTTGATCTTAAAGGTAGCTCTAGAGGACTCTGATTTCACGACTTATTTTTATGTTTGTGTTTATGTTCTGTCAACAACCCTATCAGCTATGAGATTACTTTAATGAATAAATGATAAACTTAAAATGATAATGATATCATCAAGAGTGGATATAAGTACTGGTTTAGAGCTAGGTCTTCATCTATGCCACATTTGGACACAACGTACAAGTTCTCCCATTCTGCTATGTCCTGGTTGGTGAAAGCAGGAGCCTCAGCTTTTACCTCAGGCAAAGCTGGCTTTATTAGCTGTATTGGGCCAGACAGATGAATCCTTTGGTTACATTTTTTTTGTCTCCTCTTAGAAATTTACATAATATAATTTGTATGTTTCCTGATCACATATATTGTAGGTACAATATATTGTAGGTACAATGAAATTAATGACCTAGGGAAAGGAATTGATGCAAAATAATCTTAAAATATTCACTATAATTTCTCTAAAATTGTTAAGATCAAAATCAGGTTCCAAATCATATGCAATATTTGAATGAGTACTAACAAAAGACTGACCATAAACAAAAATTCACTTGAATTGCAATGGGTAAGCCCTGGTATGATGCTAAGTTCAGTTGTATCAACAATGTTGACTGGTCACAGTGAACTCTATTTGTCAGAAAAGGCATTTGTCACCAATTTCCTTCCTTGAGCCACTAATTTCAGACCTTCTCGCACTTGCTAAAAAGACATGAAAATTGTATAATGTAGATAGTCTCAAAGAGACAAAAACTAAAAATAAGAGCAAGAGAGTAGACACAGCACAGCTAACAAACTGTGGTACAAAAAAATAATGACGGAATAATATGCTTATGGAGTTTCCCAAATTGTGCCTAGTGGGTATCAGCCAGGCATATAAGCAAGAATAGGAGATTCACTAATTAAACCCACAATCACAACTTTGCAATAAAACTCTTGAGAAGGATCTTTAATATGAAGATGTATTACTGATGGTTTCCTAAGGCTTCACATTGATCCTTGGGAAGTTTTAATTTTTATAGACCAATGGATATGCTTTCCCCACTATAAATTAATTTAAATATTTGCACTGAATGGTATCAGAAATCTTATCATAAGGAAGTTAATGTAGGCATATGCTCTACAAAGTCTTTTGCTCTTCCCGCATAGTCTGCCATGAAACATTATGCTAGGTCCTCAAGGGGCTGATGTCAAATAACACGTGCTGGCAGGAGCTGAGAATAGAACATAAAGCAAGGAGAGTAATCAGACTGTGGCAGAAACTGTCCGCAACTTACCACAAAGTTCCCCTTCTTCCTCTTAGCTCTATCTTTGAATCAATTTTCCAGGATAGTTTTTCTCTGTAGTAGCAAAATGTTGACTACATTGCTCTCCACTTGTGTTTTTAGGTAAGTAGGGAGGAAAAAAAAAAAAAAGATCTAGAAAACGTTTCATTTGAGTCTCATTGGCTCTGACTGAGTCACCTGACCAGCTCTGAAACAATCACTGTGGTTAGGGGAAGGAAATACTCTAATTGGTTGAGGCTGAATCATAGGTCCTCTCAGATCTGAAGTAGGGTTAGTACTAAAGCCATACTATAATTACACTCTTGGACTAAGAGTTGGGAGCAAGGTGGTTTCCCAATAGCTGGAAAAATCCAGCTATTGTTACATTTTTGACTTGTTCCTTCTTGAGCCAAACCCATGGTGTTTCATGTTACCCCAGGTGCCCTACAGATGGTCCTGCACTCACTAATTACATTTTAAATTTCTTAAAATCAGACCTTATTTTTTAAAACATGCTGCTTCTTTTATCCTCTCTGCCACACCAGGCATAACCAATCAGGCTTAAGGCAACTAACGAAGTCCTTTGTTGGATATTTCAACAAATTCCAGCTGATTCCCATCTGCCCTGTGACAAGCAAAGGCAGTGACCCGGGAAGTCCTCCTCCTGGATTCCAAATGGAAGCTCCACAGTAGACAGAGTAGACAGATAGGTAGATGGGCTTGAGAGGTAGCAAAACCAGAGGGATAATGGTACCCAGCAGAGAGAGGTAGGACAATTTCAGGACATGACTAAATCTGATTCTGCCTTTCATTTAACCTTGCGTATTAGAGACTATACAGCTCGCAGGAAGTTCAAGTGGTTCTGATTTCAGCTCAAGGTAAGAAATGAAAAACACTTTTAAGCGAAGACTTGGCTTTGTCACACTAGGGAAAAAAAAAAGTTTTCCAATATGGTAAATAAATACTTGGACCTACAAAGAATTATCCAAGTAAAATAGCTGAAATAGTTTATATTTTATCACTAAAACTGGAATTACATAGTTTTGCATGAAGGTTTTTTTTTTTCGTTTTGCTTTGTTTTGTTTTGTTTTGTTTTTTGAGACAGGGTCTTACTATGCAGTTCCGGCTGGCCTTGAGCTCACTTTGTAGCCCAGGCTGGTCTCCCACTTGAAATGATCCTCCTGCCTCAGCCTCCAGAGTGCTGGGATTACAGGAGTGGGCCAGCACACCCAGCTTGAATGAAGATATTAATTGTCAGACTTGGTTCTGTTTATTGATCCACTCAATGAATACTATTGTCTATCGTGGACTAAGTACTAAGGAGTGAGTGATGATCAAGGCAGACATGGTTCCTACCTTCCTGGAGCTTTTACCACACAGTTTTAAACCACTTATGATAATTTTTTATAAATTACATTGGAGTTCTTTAATTGGAGTTCAAATAATTATTGAGTTCATGATTTGTGTCTCGGCTAGCTTCTTGGGATGTATCGGTGAACAAAATAAAGATTTCCATCCTCAGGGAGGTTATACCCTATTGAGCACTATATGCACTACAAGTAAGTACTTTATAAGTCATAGCAGAAAAAAACTGTTTTATGGATTTAAAAAAATTTAAAACAAGATGGGAAAATGTCAGGAGCTTCTGAGGAAACCTGACCAAAGCAGAGTGGCTGGACTGGAGTCTGGGAGAGGGAGTGGACATGAGGTAAGGAGTAACAGGGCAGATTGTGTATCTGTGTGTCCACTGATAAGGCTTTGGCCTTTAAGCCAAGTGAAAAAGGGAACCTCTGAGGGCTTTGAACAGAGGGATGATATTATGTGACTCTAATATAAATGCATCCCTCTGCCCGCTGTCTGGAATAATAAAGTGGGAAAAGGGGAGGAGCAAAAGTAGCAAAATAGTGCTACTTCAAGATCCCTAATTTCAGGATCCCAGTGAAAAAGGCAGGGTTTGAACCAGCACACTAGGGAGACAGACATTAGGAAAGGGTCAGATTTCAGTTTTATTTTGTTGCATACTGAGGATAAGAGAACCATTACCTCCTACATTTATAACAGGAATCGAGTAAAACTAAACACATAAAAGCTGAATATATTAGCACATGCCTGTAATCCGGAAACTCTGGGGGGGCAGAGGCTGAGGCAGGAAGATTCCAAATTTGAGTCCAGCCTGAGCACCAGGGCAATTCAGTGAGACCCTGTCTCAAAATAGAAAATAAAAAAAGGTTGATGTTCTACCTCAGTGAAAAGCCCTGGACTTAATCTCTGGTACAAAAAACAAAGTAAAGAGTGTTATTGTGCCTAGCACCCATCCCATGCTTATTGTCAGTGACCGTCCTGTAATCCTAGAAGTGAAAATAAAACTCTTCTATACTAACCGAAAATCTTGAAAATGGAATTTGGATTTGAGCCCAAGCAAGGAAATCCCTCAGTTCCCACAGTGCCTTTGCTTTCAGGCTGAGGGTAACATTGACCCTAAAGTTTCATCAAGTGACTGTGCCAAGGTAGATCTATCCTGATCTCTGAATCTTCACATTCAAACTGAGCCTTTCTTTCCTCACAGCACCAAAGCAGTGGAGTGAAGGAGCACAGCCCCCTCATGGAAGGGATCACTGGATACCCTGAACTCAGCAACAAACTGCTTTTCATTTGGGTTAAGCCTGGTGCAAAGCAGAGTCTGTTCTTCCTGGAGGGCACCCAGAATTGTGCTGCCTGGGACCCACTGCAACAGCACCCACCCAGCTTGTCACAGGGATTGCAGGAAACTAATAGAGAAAGAGACCCAGGAGAGAACTCAGGTCCCACGACGGAAATTCAGCACCTTCATCACTCACCAGAGAAGAGGCTGCATGAGAGAGTGCAGCCAAGTGGAAGAGTTGGAGTATACTTTAGAGAAATTTCTCCAAAAGGGAAGGTGGAGACGGTCTATTTTTTAAATTCCCTACCAAAAGAAAAAGAAAAAAAAATTATCCAGAACTTAAAATTATTTTAATCAGCTGGAAAACATACGTGGGCTTTACAGCTCCAAGACAGCTTGCACAGGCCCCGATAAATGCCTATCGCTCATTTGCATACGCTAACAGCTACACTTTAATCAGCCTCCTAATCCCTGATGGTATTAATGAATTTTTTATGCTTTTTTTTTTTTTAGTATCATGTTTGCTAATTCAAAAATGATCAGCGGCTTCTGTGTGCCTTTTTTTATGCAGGAAATAATGGGTGAGCTGGGTACTCCTGTTATCCCACTCTCACAAATAATTAAGACTACAAAGGGTACAAATCAGTTTGAATGCGGTGCACAAAGGCATGGGCTCAGCAAAGGCCTTTCTCTGTTTCTGTTTCTCCTGCCCCCACTCCCTGTTTTCTCCCTCTTTATTTGTTCCTTTCCTCTGACAAGAGGTGATTTCCAAAGATACCTGGGCAGGCCAGGCACTGGCCAGTTTAAAATGTTAATTCTATACCTTCTTCCACCCTCATATTCACCAGCAGGATCTGAAGAATGATGTGAGAGTTTGGGTTCATCTGAGCCCTGGTTTTCAAAGCATTAATTGCAGAAGAGGAAAAAAAAAAAAAGCAAAAAGAAAACTTTCTGGCTGATGTCTTACACCTGTGTCCCACCTCTTTTGTTCAGACTCCAGGTAAGAATCTGGTAACATACCAGATTCTGGGACCATAGAAGGATCCCTTCTTGTATAGTAGGCCTTGCTCCAGGGCCCTGGGAAAGTCTGGCACAAAGCAGACCAGGCCGGCCAGAGACCAAGGAGCCAGAAACAAGATTCCAGCCTCTAGCCAGCTACAGATGGCCCAAAATTAGGGCCAACATTAGATATTTTAGACCTAGTAGAAAAAAAAAAGAATAGTAGAATCAGCCATTAGTCTTCTAGAGAAATGAGAGAGACTATTGTGGAAAATGGAAATTCACAAATAATCAAACCTATTTTAACCAGCATGGCTACTTAACCCAAAACCCAGAGAAAGGAAAACAATTTGCCAACCCTGGACTGTCTGCTCCCTGGAGAGTGAATTGTCAAACTGAACAAGTGGCTAGAAAGTAAAAATATGATCTGATACATGGATATCAAAAACTTATTATACATTTTAACAAGAAAAAAATGCTACTTGATATAAAGGTACCAAAGTACTTCAATATAGTTGTTTTTAAACATATCATTCACATATTTTATTACATATGACTGCATATAATACATGCATTTATGTATAATGTATAATTTTTTGAATTTTCCTTATTCCAGGGCATGTTAGTTGATCATATGACAATCAAATTTGCAAAGTCCTTTGCACTGCAACAAGGGTAAATGTTTCATGAATATATAATGATTATCAAATCATTGGCCTCCAGGTCTTGGGCCCTGGCCACCCTATCACTTAGCAACCCCTCACTAACCTGTTGTTACTGGAAAATGGCTTGTACTTTTGTATGACTGAAAGTTATAAACACCTTAACTTTGATTTCTGGCCTGTCTTCTTCTAGTTAAATTGTTTCTCTATTTCTTGTGGAATAGTCTCTGAAAGACACTGGGCACTTAATACACATTTAGTTGAATTAAATTGCCATAACTCTAAAATATGATTGTTGGCAAGCTGTTACTAACTTTGAGTTTATCAACAGTTATAATATCTGCTTTAATTGTATGAAAAAGACTCAATCTAAGGAATAATTGGACTTTAAACATAATAGAAACCTAGTAATGTATTTTATCAAAATAGCATTATATGCTACTTTTATCATATGAGAATGCAGATATTCCTAACCCAAGTTTCATTCTATTTCACCCTTAGCAGGATCTATCCATGTCTGAAGCCATTTGAACAACTGCCAAGACACCTGTTCAATTTTCAACAGATCCGTGCTGAGGTGTCTAGTGCCAACACCTTGACATCTCACCCAGCAGATAAATGGAGAGAGAGGTACACAAAGAATGCCACTGGCTGGCCATTAGGGAGGAAAGTCAGAGACCCCAGGGGAGCATTGTTTTGCACTTGGTCTTTCCTTTCTCTGTAAACATTACTTACCTATGCTATTGTTTCCAACAGAAGTGCTTGACCCTGGTTGCATAATAGAATTAGAATCACCTGAAAGGTATTTTTTAAATGCTTCTGCCATGTCTTAGCCTCAAAAAATCTGATTTAATTAGTCTAGGGTTGGTCACCTGACATCAGTAGATTTAAAATAGGACCAGGCAACTTGTGCACAGTCAACCACTGGTCTACAGCAAGCAACCCAGAAAATTACTGGATTGTGCATTCCCAACTCCATTATTTTTCTGTCTCAAAAGTTTGTCCAAAATTGTCCATCAATACTTGTAAAGTATTGGAGGAGCCTCAAGGAAGCAACTGGGATCTCAGTGTTACTGTGTGTGCCTGTGTTCATGTTCCAGGAGGGTGTTCACATCAACCACACACTCTATATGCTACTATGTATCTGAAAACTAAAGCTCTCAAAGGAGAAATTTTGCCTCTCCAATGGGAAGCATTGATGGCAGCTACTGCCAAGTTGCCTAAAGCCTCAATAGAACCCGTGTAGTATCCTGTTTTCAGTTTAAAGGCAGAAGTGTCTGGTCTGTTCTTCAAATGTTGAAAGGGTGATCTCTGAAGCTGGTTTCACAACAGAAGGTCTCATGGAAGGAGTATAGGATCACGGAGGAAAATCATCAGAAGCATCTGGACTTCACCAAAATGAAAGAAAACTGAAAAGTTGAGCACCAAAGGGACACAGGTATATTGTGAAAATGAGATTTGTTACTGGCTTTGCCAACACAAAACAAAACCATACCACTGGCGGGCAGTGTCCTGATGCTGGTAAAATGATTTATAGACTTAAAGCAGTTTATAGAAGGCCACTGTTGATTGGCTGACTTTTGACTGTCTCTCTGAAGGGAAAAAATTGAAGATAAATGCAAATCAGAATAAACTGGACTGACAGCTCTTCTGAACATATGTGGGTGGCCAAGGAGCTGAGGCACATCTTGGGGACAGCATATCCCAACACTGCAGTGTGCTGTTCTTGATAATGACACAAAATCACATTGGGCCTGAGTTTAATTCACAGCCAACTCCTGAGCCCTCCATGAAATACGGCCTTGAAAGCAGCCATTTTCTCACAAACACAGAAACTCTAATCTTCCTAACACCAAGCAAACCCTTCCTAACACCAAGCAAACCAAAATATTTCTGTTAAGTACTCAGCAAGTACTCAGTTGTAGAGAAGCTTCTTCTAAACTCATCCATTTGTTCTTTGTGTGTTTGTTTGTACCAGGAAACGACCCAGACCCACGTGTTTGCCAGGCAGTGCTGTGCTGCTGATCTGCATCCCCAGCCGGAAATACATCCATTTGTTTATTCACTCATTCAGGGAACATTAAGGGCTTACTCTATGCCAGATCCTATACCAGAGAATTTTACCTTTTCTTTACCTTTTCTTCCTACTACCTTTACTGATTGAACCTGGCTCCCCAGTTGAGTCCTTACCTGATGTTAATGACAGTGTCTGTATCAGCTATTGTATTGCCTCAGAGATTTATACCCGATATGATTTTTCTTCTTCCATTTCCTTCTTCCTTTAATCAAGACCCTGGTAGTTATTTTTTCTGTTACATTATCTTTGCTATGTAGCTCCAAAGTCTTTCTGGATGATTCATTTATCTAGCAAATGTTTCCTTGTTCCTTTGTTATCACCCTTGACCTAGGCAGACATTTTTCAACTTAAGAATATTCCCATGTGAACCATTCCAGGAGCCATGTCTGTTCTGTCTGTGGGCTGTTTTGTGTTGGGTTTTTTGGTTTGTTTGTTTCAGTCTCTTAAAGAAGATATTTGAATGACTTTATTCTAAAAATCCATCAACTACTGAATTTGGGGGTACACATTTCCTTTCATGAGACTTCCTCCACATTAGAGT
>PVLA01002570.1:0-125000 GCA_004027455.1 Hydrochoerus hydrochaeris | reverse complement strand
ACTATAACTGTCTGCAGAATCTGGATGGGATTTGGCTGACCTGATTGTTATCCTAAGGCACAGGCCAGCGTTAGTGTCTTAGTTCCTTTTCTCTCATTACTGTGACAAAATATTCAATGCCCCAAATGAAGAAATGCAAGGTTATTTAACTCAGTTTGTGGTTTCTGTCTGTAATCAGCTGGCTCCAAGACATGGTGGCATAGTTCAGGGGCAACATTTCAAGGTGGTAATAGACAGCAAAAGCAACAAGAGGGAAAAGGAGGGGAGGGGAGCGAGCCTCTTTTTCTCCCTTATATTGTAAACAGGCTGCCAGCCCTAGGGCAGGTGCAGTGCTCACATCATCTCCTGGCCCCCTCTTGCACAGATTCAAGATGTTTACAAAATGAGGACCCTGGCCCCCTGACTAGTCACTTAAACTTTTAAACTTCTTAAATTGACACAATGAATCAATCATTACAATATTCTGGACCATGAATAGCTGCTCCAGGGAATGTCCTCTACACCCGAGGATGTAGAACTGACCATTTTTGTTGACCAAATGATGAGATGTTAGCTCAGCATTTTGCTTGCCTTACGTACTTCTAGCCTTGGAATTATCCATTCATTCAGTAAATATCTGCTGATGATACTATGTGCTAGGCTCTTTCAGGGGACTGGATTCAGAGATGGGGAAGGCATCCTTTTCGTTTCCAAGAAATCTACCCTCAAGAAATATCAAGAACTGGAATATAAATCTGGAGTCCATAGGAGTGAGGATGACAAAAGAAAGATTTCACAACAAACCAATATCTGAATTAGGTCTTAAAGTCAGACAAGAGTTAACTAGATTAATAAAGATAAATAAGAGGTTGTGATGCACAACAAAAATCACCTAAAAGGCCCAGAGACATGAAATAGCCTGACACATCTGAAAGAATATGAGATTTTTATTTTTCTGGGATTGTCAGGAGTTTAAAGAAGTTGATAGGAACTAGACTAGCAGGATAAGGGAGCTCGTGAACTAAGATAAAGAGCCTGACATTTACGACTAAGCCATAGCAGTCACCAAGGAATAAGACAGGGTCATGATAGGACTTGTGTGAGACAGTCATATTTTCTACAAATAAATCTGATTATAATCCAGGACATAACAATATCCAGTTTGAAACTAAACACTTAAGTGAACTTTTGCTAGAGTGTTTGTTAGAAAATTAAACCAAACACCAAGGTCTTACTATTGCCTCTCTTGATTTAAAGAACCATTATATGTCCTGGAAACAGTCATCTCTTGGCAGGGGCTTACTGCTATGAAAAGTGACTTATATTTACTCTGATAAGAGTTAGAAATTTTTGGACTTTAAAAAAAAGAAGAGAAAAAAACAGAAACAAAACTTTTATAAATAAGTAGAAGAAGAGGGGCTGAAGGGAGAGAAGAGGAAGCAAGACTTATCATGTACAAATTCCCTATGATGCATGTGATCATTATGCATATCAAAAATGTACCAACAAAATAAAAACAGAATATACACCTGTAGATTATCCCCAAAATACAAGAGTTGTTCAGCACCACCCAGAGGTGATTGAAAACTCAGTATTTGGGAAAGCGAGAGGACAGGAATATCAGAAGGAAAGTCATGGTTTTGATGAGTCACTAGAGAAAAGAAATACTCCTGCTTTTAATTAGAAAGTATAAACTGAATCCTTACCAGAAACCAACATGGAGATAGCCATAGTTATAAAGTTTTAACTCTGCAGATTTAAAAAAATCCACCTAGAAAAAGCAGTACTTATTTAATGAATAAAATATCAAAATTGGGGGCCAGGGATATAGCTCAGCGGCAAAGTGCCTGCCTGGTCATGAGTTTGATCCCTGCCCCCCACCAAAAAGTGTACTTTCATAAAATATCAAAATGACAAAGTGAACATTAAAGTCATCCATAAGTGGAAATTAACATTCTCATGTAGTTCCTTCCAATCTTTCACTGAATACTTGGTGGGAGAGAATTTGGCCTTAGACTTGGCAATACTATATTTTCATATTCTAGCTTTTTCTCGTTCTCTTTCTTTCTCTCTTCCTTCATTCCTTTTTCTTTCTTTTTGTAGTGGTACTAGGATTGAATCTAGGGCTTTACACTATATCCTCATCCCTTTTTTATCTTTTATTGTGAGACTGGATCTCCCTAAATTGCTAAGTTGCCCAGGCTAGGTTCAAATTTGGAATCCTTCTGCCTCTGCCTCTCAAAGTACACCAGTGAAGACACATGCCACCACACATGGCTTCATGTTATATCTTAAAAACTTTTTTCTATTTCATGAATTTACAGAATATAAGCAAAGGTGACATCATACACTGTTTTCAAGCCTGGCTTCATGCACTTTTGACAGTTCTATTGCATTTATTAAAGATGAAAAAGTTTTCCACTGTACAGTTGGAAGTTACAAGTACATTCTTACCTAATGTTAAACTTACTATTAATTACTATATCCTCAAGTTTTACTTCATGGTAAGTAACTAGCATTACTGCTTGTCATTAAGTATTTTTAAAATATGATTTTGATAGGTGAAAAATTTTCAATGGAAGGACAATCTGATATTTTATTTAAGTAGTTTCTTGAACTTCAAAATTTATGATATTGTCAGGTTTGAGGGGTTGATTTTACTTTTGATCACCATTGATTTTTTTTTTGTTAGTAAAGGTTTGTGACACATAATGATTACATTCATTGCAGGAAGTTGATGCGTGTACATAACACATCATAATTTATTGTCAACTTCTATTTTTTATTAGTATGTATTTGTAGTACATAATGATCACTTCCCTCATGGTAAGTTAATACCTCAACCTAACGCATCTTAATTCTTATTTCATCCCCTTCCCGTTCCCTTCTTCCCTCTTCCTCCATCTCTTGGTGCCCTTCTCATCTGCAAAAGGATCTATCTCCCTGGATCCTATTATCTATCTTTTATTTTTCTCTTTATTTATATAAGAGAAACCATGCCATATTTAAGCTTAAGCAGCTGACTCATTTTCACTAAATATTATGGTCTCTCATGTTGCTGGGTTTTTGTTGGATCATTGAATAGAACTGTTCGCAGCCTCACTGTTTGAATGTCCACCTCGTATGCTTTAATTTTGTAACTTGAACAGCTATATCTAGAAGACAATATGTAATTTATCAACTAGTGATTTCTTACTGTTTATTTTTTTCTTTTTCTTTGAAATTCTGTATTGTTTCTTCCCTTTTTTGTTTTGCTTTTTTTTCTCTTTAAATAAAATTTTAAAAAATAAATAAAAGCATCATCCCATAGCAAAAATAAATAAATAAGTAAATAAATATTATGGTCTCAAGGTATATTCATTATTCCATAAATCATTTAACTTATTTTTCTTGTTGGCAGAGTAGTACTCCATTTTCTTTATCCATTCATCTGTTGTTAGTCATATAGGCCACATCCATAATTTAGCTATTGTGAATTATGCTGCTATAAACATGGATATGCATATATCACTATAATACAATATTTTTAACACTTTAGGAAAGACACCTAGAGAAAAAATAGCTAAGTGAAATTGAATTTCTAGTTGTAGTTTTTGAGCAATCTGTACACTGATTTCCATAACATTTGTACCTTTTTACATTTCTTTCAACAATGTAGAAGAGTTCTTTACCCCACAGCTTCACACGCATTTGTTATTTTTTATTTATTGAAGATAGCCTTTATTTGTGAAGAAAAATGGAATGTCAGTATTTTGTATTTCACTAATTTTTATTAGGACATTTTCTATACCTATTGATAACATTTATCATAGGGAATTTGTACCTGTACATAATATATCATCATTCCTCTTTTTTTCACATTCCAATCCCCTCCCTACAACCCTTCTTCCCCTCCTTATTTACAAAACCTTTATTTCCTTTTTTCCTTTTATTCTTTTTACTTCCCTTTTCTCTTCATTCCTATACCACTCCCTCCTTTCTTGTTCCCTTTACCATTTGAACATTTTACTCCTATTCCCCAATATCTATGATCCATTCTGGTCTTTAATAACACTTTTGGTTTTTCACATAAGTGAAACAATGCAATATTTAAACATATGTGTTCAATTTATTTCACTTAAAAGTATGGTCTCAAAGTGCATCCATTTACCTTAAAATGTCTCAAATTTATCCCTCTTTATGGCAAAAAAATAGCACTGCATTGTCCATTCAAGTGTTGCTTGTCATCTAGGCTGTTTCCAAGATTTAGCTATCATGAATTATGCTGCTATAAATATGGGCATGCATATATTGCTGTGGTATGTTGCTTTAACTCTTTTATGAAGAGACCAATGAGAATAGCTGGGCCAAATGGAACCCTAGTTTTAGGTTTTTGAGGAATCTCCATTTTGATTTCCATATTGGCTGTAACAATTTTCACTCCCTCCAACTGGGAAAAAGCGTTCCTTTTTCCCCACAGCCTCACTAGCATTTGCTATTGGTTAACTTCTTGATGATAGCCATTCATTCTGGAATAAGCCGGAATCTCAGTGCTGTTTTAACTTACATTTCTCAAATGACCAGTGATATAGAACATTTTTTCATATATTTATTTTCTGCTTGTACTTCTTTATCTGTGAAGTGTCTATTCATTTCAGATGCCAATTTTCATATGGGTCTTAGATTTGGGGAGTCTGATTTTTTTACTTCTTTATATGTTCTAAATGAGTCTTTTTTCTGAGTAGTTAGTAAAAAATTTCTCCCATCCTATGTGCTGTCTCTTGACTCTGTTGGTGGTTTCTTTTGTTGAAAGAAAGCTTTTTAATATTATGAAACCCTAGCATTGATTCTTTGGAATCTTTTCTGTACTGTCAAGAATTTATATCTCCCAGAGTTTCACCTATTCTACCTTCCACCAGAATAAGTGTTTCTGTTTAGATCTTTGATCCATTTGGATTTTAGTTTAGTACATGTTGAGAGATACGGGTCCAGGTTTAATCTTCAACACATGGAAAGCCAGTTTTCCCGTACCATTTATAAAAGAAGCTATATTTTTCTCAGTGAGGGTGTTTATCCCCTTTGTCAAATATAAAGTGGCTCAGCGTGCATTTGGAGTTACTTCTGTCATTTATTCTGTTCCACTCATCCTTTTTTTCCCCCAAAACTATGCTTATTATTATCATAGTAGCTTTGTAGTATGACTTCAGATTGAGGATTGTGATGCCCCCTGCCTTGCTTTTGTTGCCCAGGAAACCTTTTTCTATTCTAAGTTTCTTCTAGTTCGAAGTGCATTTTAAGATTGTTTTCCCTAGTTTTGTGAGGTATGCTTCTGGTATCTTGATTGAGATTGCACTAAATTGGTATAACAGCTTTGGAACTGTGGTCATTTTCGCTATACTACTTCTGCTTATCTAAGTACACAGAATAGCTGATATCCTCTCTGATCGCCTTTTTCAGAATGCTATAGTGTTGTTTCAATTCCTCCTTCAGGCCAGTTGTGTGAATTCCATGTTCTTCCTTGGATGACTAGCCTAGGAGTATTGATGTCAACCAACCCTTAGTTCGTAGTGTTAGTGTGGCTTCATTCTGTTCCAAGTCACCAAACCAACACATGGTGTGCATCCCAGTTGGGACCCTGCTATGTTACTGGTGGTCTTGCAGGCCCAATTGCATTTGTCTGGGTCAGACAGAGGCCTTGCCATTGCACTTGCCAGCCCACCCAGTTTTCTCTGCATGGAAGAAAGACTCATCCATGTTTTCACCAGCTGGCCAAGTCCTCCTTGGGGGAGGGTTCACTGAGGCTCCTACTGTCCCACTGAGATCCTTTGCTTGTGCTTTCGTGGGCCTGCTGAGGTCCTCTTCCAATTCACAATTGAATAAATTCATGTTCACCAAACCAACCCTAGACAGAGTACAAAAAGACATTCTAGATAGAGACAAAAATGACCACAATTCCCAGAAAAACAATGGAAAGAAACCAACAGGTAGGGCAAGCAATTAAACAAGGGAGGAAACCAGGGCACCAATAACAGAAAAATAACATGACAAAGTTAAGTCAATACATATCAGCTATAGCCATCAATGTAAATGGCCTCAATTCACCAATTAAAAGAAATAGATTGACAAAATGGATGAAGAAACAGAATCCAACAATATGCTGTATAAAAGAAACACATCTAACTCAAAAAGAAACTCATAGACAGAAAGTCAAAGGATAGAAAACATTATTCCATGTGACAGGAATCCAGAAAAAAGCAGGGGTAGCTATTCTGTTTGCAGACAATATGAATTTCAAACCAAAAATGATGAAAAGAGATAAAGCAGGTCACTACATACTTGTTAGGGGAAATATTCAAGAGTAAGAGATAAGAATCGTAAATACGTATTGACCAAATAGAGGAGCAAACAACTATATAAGACAAATACTAATAGACATTAAAAAATCAAATACACAATAACACAGTTGTAACAGAGGACCTTAGTACTCCATTGTCACAAAGAGACAGATTATCTAGACAAAAAGTCAGCAAAAAACAAAACAAAACAGAACTGAATTAAATCTATGAACAAATGGACTTACTAGATATTCACAGAGTATTCCAACCAACAACATCAGAATACACATTTTTCTCAGCTGCACATGGGACATTTCTCTAAAATGGACCATATATTAGCCCATGGAACATGCATAAGTAAATGCAAAGGAATTGAAATTATCCCATGCATATTATCTGATCATAGTGCACCGAATTTGGAAATTGATGGCAAAAGAACCTGCAAAAACTATATAAACATATGGAAATTAAATAACACCTTCCTGAACAACAAATAGGTTTCAGATGAAATCAAACAAGAAATTAAGCAATATCTAAAATTCAATGAAAATGCAGATATGAGTCAGATATGGCATGTGCAACTGCTGCCACCATCTGAAAGCTTGTTCCCTGTGCACAACCAGTGCGAGCAGGGACATGCAGCCAGATCCACCCCTACATGCCCACCACCACCATCAGAAGACTTGCTTCCTGCAAGCAGCCATCACGGACAGGGAAATGCAGCCAGATTCACCCCTGCACACCTGCTGCTGCCATCAGGAGGCTTGTTTCCTGCGGGCAGCCAGTTCAGGCAAGGAGATGCAGACAAATGTGCCAAATATGCCCACAGGACACCATGGGAAACCCTTGCTTCCTTCAGGCAGCCAGTGCCCACCTGGAGAATCAGATAAACACAACCCCTGAGTGCCTGCCACCATTGGAGGAGTCCCAGTGTAGACATGCAGGATGAGAGAAGAAGCAGCCCCACCACCACACACCCCTCGCCATTGGGGAAGCCTTAGTATAGTAGCTGCATGGGTCTGAAGACCCCTGCCCCATGGCCTGCCCCTGGAATCCTGTGTTCAGAGAAACCCAGGTACCTGTCCCATTTTCCTACACCACGGAGGGGCAGCCAACATGAAAAGAGCCTGGGACTCCAAAACTGGCTTATTGAGAGGAACCCAGGAGAATGTCAAGATGAAAGAGCAAAAGGCAATCTCAGACCTCCAGCCCACAAAGAACAAGTCTAGAAGATATAGTCATAGAAGAAAGTGGGAGTCACACACCTGAAATCTCTGAGAGGACAGCAACTGAAGTAAAGAAACAACTTCATGAGACTGTAAAAGTAATCAGATCAGAAATAATGTTTCAGGTAAAAGAAGAAATCACAAACATAATGAAAGAATTCCTGTGAATATCTAAAGAAGACATAGATAAAAAGAAGAGCGTAGGATAATGATGTAAATTTTGAATGACCAATATAGGAAGGCTTTACAACGCATGAAACAGATTCAAGGAGATATCCATGCAATTAAAAAGTCAATCACAAGCTCGCAAAACCACTTGAAAGAGACTGAAGATAGACTTTCAGACCTGGAAGACAGGATCACAGCTAGTGATCATGCAAGGAAAGATCTCTTGAAAATGAAAATACAACATACCTGAACCTATGGGATGAAATGAAATCACTCCTAAGAGGGAAATATGTAGCAATGAACTGTCATATCAGGAAAACAGAACAAGCACAGATAAACAATCTAATGATACACCTCAAGCTTCTAGAAAAAGACAAATAAGTCAAGACCAAAGCTCATAAGGTAGAAAATTATAAAGACCAGAGCAGAAATTAATATAACTGAGACTAAGAAAAAAATACAAAGAAATAATGAATTGAAGAGTTGGTTCTTTGAAAGAATAAACAAAATTAATAAAACCCTAGCCAACCTTATCAAGAAAAGTAAAGAAAAAACTCAAGGTCATGCAATGAGTAATGAAAAGGATGAAATTACTACAGATTCTGTGGAAATACAGAACATCATCAACACCTACTTTGAAAATCTTTACTCACAGAGATTGGAAACACAGAGGAAATGGAGAAATTCCTATAAACATATGGATTACCAAAGCTGAGTCAAGAAGATAAAAAAATTGAATAACCCACTATCAGTTACTGAACTTGAAAATGTAATTAATAGTTACCAACAAAAAAAAAGCCTAGGTTCTGATGGATTTATGACTGAATTATGCAAGAAATTTAGAGAAGATTTAACACTGACACACCTCAAACTCTTTAATGAAATTGAAACAATTCTCCCTAACTCATTTCTGGAGGCAAGTATTACTTATTAATACCAAAACCAGAGAAAGACACAACCAAAAAGGAAAACTATAGGTCAATCTCCCCAATAAACACGGATGCAAAAATTTTCAATAAAATACTAGCAAACAGAGTGAAGCAAATCATCAAGATTATACACCATAACCAAGTGGGATTCATCGCAGAAGTACAGGAATGGTTCAACATATACAAATCAATAAATGTAATATACTGCATCAATAAAACAAAAGATAAAAATCACATGATCACCTCAATACATGCAGAAAAATCTTTTGATAAAGTCCAACACTCATTCAAAACCCAATGGAAAATCAGAATAAATGGTCTCTACCTCAATCTAATAAAATCCATCTACGACAAACCAAACCAAAAATACACTAAATGGACAAAAACTGAGTGTTCACTCTAAAATCAAGAACAAGATAGGGATGTTCACTATCTCCACTCTTATTTAATATAGTTCTGGAAACATTAGCCAGAGCAATTAGACAAGAGAGATAAATAAAAGGAATGAGGATAGGAAAGGAAGGAATTAAATTATCATTATTTGCAGATGATACAATACTCTACATAGAAGACCCCAAAAACACCACCAAAAGACTACTACAGTTAATTAGCAAATTAATAGTAATGTAGCTGGATATAAAGTCAACACTCAAAAATCAATAGCATTCCTGTACATAAACAACAAACTCACTGAGAGAGAAATTATGGAAATAACACCTTTCACAGTAACATCCAAAAGAATGAAATACTTAGGAATCAATCTAACAAAGGATATAAAAGATCTATACATAGAAATCTATAGTACTCTAAAAAAAGAAGATTGAAAAAGATATCAGAAAATGGAAAGATATCCCTTGCACTTAGATAAGAAGATACAGCATTGTGAAAATGGTCAAACTCTCAAAGCCATTATACAAATTTAATCCAGTCTTGATCCAAATATTACTAGCATATCTCACAGATCTAGAGAAAACATTCTAAAATTCATTTGGAAACAGAAGAGACATAGAATAGCAAAGGCAATCTTAAGCAACAAAGGCAAGGCAGGAGGCATCACAATCCCTGACTTGAAATTATACTACAAAGCTACTGTAATAAAATCAGCATGATACTGGCAAAAGAAAAAAAACAGACCTAAGGATCAATGGAATTGATTAGAAGATGCAGACACAACTACAAAAACACTTAGCCACCTTATCTTTGATAAAAGGGCAAAACATGTTCACTGGAAGAAAGATAGCCTCTTTAATAAGTGGTGCTGGAAAAACCAGCTTTCCATGTGCCAAACACTAAAACTAGACCTATGTCTGTCACCATGCACTAAAGTCAAAATGGATCAAAGATATAAATATTAAAGCAGAAACATAATCTGCTGGAAGACAAAGTAGATAGAAATCTTGAAAACATAGGGGTAGGCAAAGAATTCATGAACAAAACACAAGCCACACAGGAAGTATTTCAAAGAATCAACTGGGATCTCATTAAATCAGTAAAAGAATGAAAAGAAAACCCACTGACTGGGAAAAAATAGCCAACTGTTCCTCAGACAAAATGCTTATGTATAGAACATATAAAGAATTTAAAAATATCAGGCCTCCCAAATTCAAAGACCCAACCCAAAAATGGGCATCTGAGATGAACACATACTTCTCAGATGAAGAAATGCAAATAGCAAATAAATACATGAAAAAATGTTCAACATCACTTGTCAGTCAAAAAAATGCAAATTAAAACAACATTGAGATTCCATCTCAGTCCAGAAAGAAATCAACCAATAATTAATGTTGGTGAGGCAGTGGGGAAAAAGAAATTTTTTCCACTGTTGGTGGAAGTGTAGACTGGTATAACCACTGTGAAAATCAGCATGGAGAGTCTTCAAAAAACTAGAATTAGAGGTCCCATTCAATCTAGCTATTCTTCTTTTGGGTGTTTTCCCAGAAGGATTAAAAACATCATGCCACCGTGTTATATGTACACCCATATTTATAGCAGCACAATTTATAATAGCTAAATCTTGGAAACAACCCAAATTCTCATCAACTGAGGAATGGATAAAAAAGATGTGGTATTTTTATGCAATGGAATACTCCTCAGCTATAAAGAGGGATAAACTCTAGGCTTTTATAGGTAAATGGATGCAACTTAAGATTATACTCATATATGAAATAAATCAAACTTTCATGTGTAAATATCATATTGTCTCCCTAGAGTAAAGCAAAACAAAAACTAAAAAACCTGAAAAAGTATTAAGATCCAAAATGTACAAGAGTTATTGTGAAAATAAAAGGGAAAGAAAGTGCTCAAAAGGAAAGAACAACCTGAATAGAGGCAAGAAGAAAAGAAAGAAAAGATTATATGTATATATGTATACATATAGTGTGTTTATGAATATATATACTCAAAATGTATAATTATACTACTAATCTGCATAATTTCATCAAAAAGAACAGTTTGCATTTTCACTGCTTGTTTCATCATTTTTTATGCCTAAATCTTGTAATGTGAACAACTGCTTTTAAGATAACAATATGCAATATATTAACTAGTGCTAATTTCCAAATTTTTTTGCAATTCTTTTTTACCATTCTTTTGCTTTTTTTTTTAAATAAAATTTTTTAAAAAGATAAAATATAGTGAAAACATTAAGGAGATAAAAGAAAGGAAAAAGGAGAATCCCCCTAAGGCTCAATAAACCAGTGAAGAAGAGTGGGAGAACAAAAGAGCTAGAGCAAGAACAAGAATGAGAGAGAGAGAAAGACAGACATAGACAAAGAGAGAGAGAAAGAACAATAATCTCAAAAAATTCTTTGTCTTTTTGAATGAGTGATTTCTCTTCCATATCTACAATTTTGGAATCCAGCAAGTCACAGTTTTCTCCATCAAGATTTATGGCCTGTGGCTTCTGAAGTGGCCCCTTGTTCCAGAGGCCCTGTTGCCTGTTTGCTCTATGCTGTGGTCAAGCTGTGTCCAAGCTGAGGTACGTCCTTGCCAATGCCCATAGATGGGGTAGGCTATCAGACTTCAGATCTGTGCTGAAGCAGGTGGCAGTCGAAGAGTTCAAGCTGCCCACTGCACTCACTGCCAGCACACTTAGACCCAGCCATTTCTGAGTAAATACAAGCCAACTTGATATCTTACCATGGAGGATGGGACCAAGACCCTTCCTGGCCAGAGTTCAAACCTCTCCTAGGTTCTATGTCTAGCCTATACGCTCTCAAGTTGTACTAGGAACCCTGAAGTGATGTTATTCTTCAGTTTTTCTAAGTCTCCTTCTTAAATAACCAACCCCTTCCTGAAATGATTGCTAATCAAGCACTCTCCAGCAATTCAGTAGGCACCACACTGTATTTCCTTTTCAGCTGTTGCTTGCCCTGTGAATCGAGTCATTCTGGAACAAAACCCCACACCAATTTTGCAGTTCACAACAGCTGTGAGCTCCTTCTTGGGCCAATGCTGTTGACCTTGTCTTCCAACTCTCCTTGGTTCTCCTGAACCTGGGGGTCCTTCCTTGCCTCTAAAGAGTTAGATCCTCCTACCAGGGTAAGTTTCCAGACTGCTTCAATCTTTGCTCTTCACTATGGGCATCTGAGATGAACACATACTTCTCAGATGAAGAAATGCAAATAGCAAACTCTAACTTCTTTTCAGCTTCCAATTTTCCTGTCCAAGTGGAGTTGTTACTTTCCAAGTGAGAGGCTGAACTTTGCAGCTACTACTTCACTAACCATCTTCCAATTCTTGTTTTATCATTATTCCCTCCCTGTTGTTGTTATTTTTTTGTTTGTGATACTGGAAATTTGGCTCAAGTCCTGGAAATACAGCCCCAGCCCTGTTGTTGTTTTTTGGAAATAAGATCCTGTTAAATCACTAAATAGTAAGTGCTCTGCTCACATATTTTATCTTCTACCTCAGTTTCCCAGACAGATGTTATAACTAAAATATATGTAATACTATAACTGGTATTCTTGTAAACAAATCTTTGACTACAAGTCTCATTATTTTATTTCTTAAGAACAAACTCCTGAAAATGAAACCAGTAGAGTTTTAGAAGATTTTTATCTTAGAAAAGACCTAATTTTTTCAAACAACCTCTGTTTCCTTTAAAGCTACTAGACTTCATATGATGTATCTCCTTGATTTAAACCAGAGCATCTATGAATCCTTAACCTGTTGTCTTCCAAGAATCGAAGTGAAATGGCTGTTAAACCTATTACATACAAAATTTAGGCTAAGAATTCATAGACACTTTGAAGTCCTTCCTTCCAGAGCATTCAATGATCTAATCAATTATGACCCCTCTGATTACTTATATTTTAAAAGAGGATCCTAAAGAAGAACCATACTTAATTAAGAGGTAGTGGTAGAAATCACATAACAAGCAAAAACTTAGATCAAAGAGATTTACATTAAATCAATAGGAAGGAAAAGCCACTGAAGCCATTGACTGAGCTGCACTCACCAGAACAGAGAGAAAGAGGAAGAAAGGGGAACCAAGTATGGAGCCCTGAGAACATTACACCTGTGAGTCAGTGACATGGGTCCCAGAGAAGGGCAGGGGGCAGTGAGCAAAAGTTTGGAAGTGTGTAGTGGGACATCAGAGGGAAGCAATGGTGAGAGGGCAACACATCTTTCACCTGATGGAGAGCACTGTGGCATCACGTCTGCAAGCAAAAGGTGGAACACCACTCTATATCCTCATGCAGAATCCAGGATCAGAAGACTAGTCCAGTAACCATGGCCTGATAATATGTGGGAGGGAGAGGCCAGCATCAGGAAAATCAGCCAATAAATAGAGACAACAATGATACTAATAGTAGGTACTTATTACATGTCAAGCACTATGCAAAATGTCTCACATGGGTTAACTCATTTAAAAACTAACCCATACATGTAAGTATTATTATCTCATTTTATAAATGAGGAACTGGGAATTAGGAAGACTAGATCTCTTGCCTAAAGCCACATAGCTAGTAAGTAGCAGGCCAAAGGTTCCCACTCATGTAAGGTGTGTAATCTTACATGGTTTCACTGCCTTGACTGTGTGATTGTAGTTACAACCATGAGAAAGAGTCACTGTGCATGGGCTTTATGTTCTAGGGAGTGAGGTGAGCAGGGGAGGGAAAAAAATGGCAAATCCCTCTCAGGAAACTTTTAGAGATGGCCAAACAGCAACACTCCAAGCATCACACAACCATTCTTCAGCATTCCTGCTCTAGGTAGAAGTCCAGGCAGGGTGTCTCACTCAGGCTGTTCAGGCTGATGTAACAGAAATAGCATAGACTAGGTCCCTTCAATTTATTTCTTATATTCCTAAACTCCTAGACCAAGGTGCTAGGGATTCTGTGTTAGTGACAACCCACTTCTTCATGGATGGTGGCCCTATCACTGCATCTTCATGTAGAAAAATAGGATGAGATTCTCTGTTGTATCTTTTTTGAGGGCACTAATCACATGGGGGACATAATCACGTCACATGGGGACATAACCACCTACTAGTCACATGGGGATATAAAGTCACATGGGGATACCACCTCCTCAAGGCCCTCTCCAAAACCATTTCACTAGAGATTGGCATTTTTATATATTAATTTGGAGGTGGCACAGTCTATGTAACAAGGTCTCTGCTAGGCTCAGTTGAGAAGACAATATGAAGAGTAATAGTTTCCTCTTATTGAGAACTTGTTATGTGCCAGCTATTAGGCTAACAGCTTGGCATATATTGTCTCATTTATTTCATACAGAAAAATTATTTTTACTTCCACTTTATAGACACTAAAACTGAGGCAGCACAAAGTTAAATGACTTTCCCTTGGATACACAACTATAACAGCACCAGGATGTGAAGCTGGGAAATTCTGACCCCAAAAGTCAATAGGTCTCTGCCCATTCCTGAGAAGGTAACATCTTGGGTGTGGTCTTTGGGCTCATCCCCATTTCATTTCCCACAGGAGCCTGCTTCCTAACCAGGAAGAAAGATCTATTCTTTCTTTCTTAGGCTGGTCATCAACAGTTCCCATCTCCTATATCCCCATTGAAAAGAAAATTATTATCTGTCAGTTCTTGGGAACTGTAGCTGGATGGATGGTTTCCCTCAATCCATGTCTCTGGCTATGTCTTTCCCTTTTTATGAACTCACAAAGAGCATTCAGGAATAAGCAAATATGTAGAATCAGGAAGTCATAGCTATTGAGCTCACAGATCATTATGAACTAACCTCAATTTCCTTGTTAGGCTGTTGGGAGAATCAAGTGAAATGATTTATGTGAAATGCTTTATTCACCTAACTGCCCTATGTATCTATTCCACAGAACCAACCCGTTGTCCCTGGCTAGTCAAGATTGAGTCCAGAATAACTGTCCCCTGTGCTGCTTCCTCCACATTAAGGGAGATGAAACTGCCAACAGGGAAGTGCAACATCCATCAGAGGTCTGCAGTGAGCAGAACCTCCTGCCTGCCTGCAGAGTCAGGACTGCACAGGGAGCCAAGCAAGATAGTTCTCATTTGTATAGGGTTTTGTGACTTACAAAGCACACTGACATCTGTTATACGGTTTTCCTCACAATCTTACAAGGCTGGCAGGATGGACAGCATTATCTCAGCTGGTCAAAAGACAAAACTGACTCTACAGAGAGGTATAAATTGTCAAAATCTCATAGTTACTATTGGAGAGCTGAGCTCAACCCTGATCTTGTGGCTCAAAACCTCTTCTGTTCTGTGCTCCTGCATCTGGGGCTGTTTTAGCGGGTAGAGGTAGAAAGGCAGTGGGGCCCACAGCAAAATATCTTCACTGTTTAACATGGGCAATCCACTGTGTATCATATTGAGAAATGGAATAAATTATGCATAAATATGTAATTTTGCATGAATTGTGATTATACATGCAATCATGTATAAATTAAGTATACATTAACTTTGATTAAACTGGGAGGTTTTGTTTTAATTTCAAATTGGGAATAGCTCAGCCACTTTGGAAGGCCCTTGGAAACCCCATCAGCCCTAAGCCCACTGTCCACACAAACTAAAAGCAATAACCACCAGCTCTCCAACTCAGCCCCCAGGCTATGCTTAATTTACCCTCTTATGCCCACATGTGGGATCTTCTCCCCTTTTGTGGATAAGGAAACTAAGGGTCCCCTTTAGACTGACAGGTGTCCAGAGGCCTATCATAGGAAATGTTCACAACCTCTAGTTATTCCTCAAGTCTTCACCCAAATGTCACCTCTGGAGGCCTTTCTTGTCCTAGCCACATTGGCAAGGTATCCCTTTTCTGTATCCCCACACTGCTCAGTAATGAGATCAAGTGCTCTGTGATGACTGCCAGTTCTTTGCATAACACTTATGAGTTTGTATAGGTATCAAATGTCTGAGCCTAGAGTCTGGCAGGGTCTCCCTAGTCTTAGGACCTGTCAATAAACTCTTCTGAGATGAGTGAGTGAATGAAATAATGTATAACAAATGAATGAATGATTACGTGTGTCTGCTTTAGCATTTTCATTTTCCTTTACATCAGAGATGGAGGATGCCAATCATGATCAGAAAAATAATACTTAAAATACAGCATTGATAACGTCATATTTTGTTAAGGACTCAGGCTTTCAAATTGATGTCTATAGCACAGGGCATGACCAAGAAAGTGAGGTGTGCTGACTTGCTTTCTCATATTTATGATCCTCTGAACTTGTTTAAGGATTATAATCTTCCCTCCACTCCATACATTTCAAGCTTGTGTGATCAAGTGTTTTCTATGCAGCAGTTTCAATTTATCCATTTCCTTGGTAAATGCAGTTTTTAAAAATCTACCTTGGGGTTTTCTCCTTGACCTACTAAACAGCACTGAATACTTTGTGTTCTCTGGGGAAAAGTCTTTCCAAACCTTTATTTGGAGAAACGAGTGCATGCTACAGCCTGTCGTCCTCAGTGGGAAGTTTGATTCATCTCACCGGGGAACGGTTGGGGGCAATTCCAGCCTGAGTTTCCACTTCTTCTTTTAATGAAGTGGCACCTGTCTGGATGATAAGGAGTAGATGAAAATTGGGAACATCTTACAAATGCAAAATGCCTTTTTATATAGAAATGTATATCTTGTTTTAGAATGTTTCCTGTAATATTATTCTACTATAATAAGGATACCACAAGGAGTTTATAATAACTTAGAGAAATGTTTATGAAATAATGTTTAACTTTAAAAGAGGAATGTAAAATTATATGTACAGTGTGTCCTTGATTCTATTTTTTAAAAGTTTGCATAGAAAAAAGAAAGACAGTTTTCTCATATAATCTTCACAACAATCCTGTGATATTATTATATGGAATTATTAGATAATTCACTCAAAGTCATATAGCTATGTGTGCTGCCTGAGGTCACAAAAGAAGCTTGATTATATTTTTCACCCCAGAAGTTAATTTGGGGAGGAGGAAGGGATTTTTGAAGTTCTGCTTTCAGGTGCATGGTAGAATTGCAGTCCCTTAGCATTGTGGAGTCTGATGTGGTCAAATGAATTGCTTTGGTATGCAACGGTATGTCACCCCCGCAGGGAAACTTTAAGATTCCATGTGCACTCCTCACATTCTCTCTTCGCTCCCCTAAAGATTGGCAGTCCTCCAGGAAGGGGCTGCCTTGCCAACTTGGATCCTGGAGTAAGGACAACATGAAACAGAATTGATTGCAGCACCAGAAAGAAATGGTGCTAAATTGTCTTTAGCCACTGTGATTAGTCAGCATGACATACCTCAGTGAAACCTGGCCTAACTCACTGGAGGGGACTGATTGAACATTGACTCTAGTTATCAGGAACGTTTTCATATGACTTTCTGTGATTTAAATGGGAGGTGTTGAAATAATATACAGGAGGTCAGATGTGTTTGCTTTATGTTACTGTAACAAATAACTGAGATAATCCACATACAAATAGAAAATATTTCTTTTGTCTCATTGGTTTTAGGGGTTTGGGCCAATGATCAGTTGACTCTGTCACTCTGGGCCTATGTGGAACATCATGACAGGACCATGTAACAGAGCAAAATTGCTCATCTCATGGCCAGGATGTGAAAGAGGAAGGGGAAAGGATGGGGTCCACTCCCCTGCTAAGACACATCCCCAGTGACTTGAAGACCTCCCACTAAGCTTCACTTCCCAGTAGCACCACAGGCTTTTACACCTGGACCTCTGGGTGTAAAGACCTCTGTTCTAGACTGTAGCATTAGACTTTAGAAACAACCCAAAGCTCAACACAAGCTATTCATCTATATACACTAATTTCCATGTTTTTAAACAGGGGTTATAATATGTCCTATAAAAGTTGTACTAAATAAGATAGTGCATATGACATGTCTGTCACTTAAGAAAAAAGAAATTGATTATGAAAGTATTTCTGCATGACTAGTTTTTATAAAGATGCCTCCATCCTAATGTATTTTATAACTGAGGTATAACTGTACTTTTTCATTACAAATTTGATTTTTCAATCTGCAAACGAAAGATTGCAGTGACTATTTTTTCCTCTACCAAACAGTAATAAGCAATATAATATGCAATATTAATTTATTGATATATTTCTGAGGAAAAAATAACAGTTATGATTTCAAATCTTCATACTAAAAAAATTAATATTAAGATAAAATTGACAAAAGAAAGATAACTGTCTTAGTTACTTCTTGTCCCTGAGGCACAATACATGTCACTCACAATGTAAATTAGAAGTTTATTTTGGTTCACTGCTTTAAGTCAGTCTATAGCCAGCCAGTTCCAAGGCAGGAAACCATGATGGAAGGGTCTTGCTGAAGAAAAGCTGTTCACCTCACAGCAGCCAAGGAGCAGAGTCTGAAAGGAGAAGCCAGGGAGAGAGAAGCACCCTTCTAGGTCATCCCCCTGCCACGACCTACCTTTCTGACCAAACCCCACATGCTAACAGCAAATCAGCTATGTTGCCCTCATGATTCAAACACTTTCTAAAATGTTGACCCATAAGAACATGAGGTAATTTGGGGACATTCTTGATCTAAATCATAATAATTACATTATCAAAAATCCATTTAACAAGTATAGTAGTTGAGATTCAATTTTGCATATTAATCTAAAGGAAACATAAGGAAAAATGGAATCTGACTTCCCTTAATACCTACTCTGCCAAATACAGTGTTGAAGTTCCTGTCCTCAAAAAGTTTCAATTAAATACTTACAAATATTTAATGGCAGCTCAAATTTGCATATTATTATTTGTCAAAATTTATCAAATTTGCCAAAATTATCAAATTATCAAATTGCCAAAATTATCAATTTTATCAAATTGATAAAATTATCAAATTGGCAGGTGTACTGCTACATGAAATCATACAATATTATATAGCTACCCTAGGCCCTACCACTTTCTAATTTAGTCCACTCCATTTGGATCATTCCCTTACTCCACCCACCCACAGAAGGGATCATTTGTGGATTTGTCAGACTAAGATTATTTCTTCATAATATCATGCATCAAAATAAAAACTGTATCTTTAAAATACAGATATTTCCATGCAAAGAGAAAAACTTTCACCCTTTTTATCCAGTATTACATCATCTTTTTGTACCTACTTCTGAAGATAGAGACCAGGATCTTCCTTATACTTTCTAACATTTGTGTGGATTGCTGCCCCTTATATGCAAGAATATACATTGCGATCTGTCTTCAGTATGTATCTTCACCTCCAGAGCCAGCTGCATCTATATAGAGATAAATTAAAGTTGTTGTGAGAGATTCTAAATGGTCCATTAATAAGTCTAAACCTCAATTGCTCAAGGTTGATAATGGGAAGAGAACATCTGCTCAGATGACCTTTCTTTTCATAAAGAAGGTCTCTAACCACTCTGTAGCCACTAACCTTGCCCCTGCAAGTTCTGTTCCTTCAGTGTCATGGTCTAAAACATGTCTCAGGATTCCTCATTTGAGTCCCCTAAGCTTCTCCTGGAAATTTTTTTCTCATTCACTCTCCGTGAGGTTAGTGCAAGACAGACTGAGAAAACGATTTCCCTCATATATTACTATGGGTACTCCTCAGAATTCCTCAAAACGACAGGTTACTTTAGGAACCAATTCATCTTGCCCTACTCTAATAGATGGACATACCTGTAACAAGGTTGAATCTAAACCACACAGTCCCCCCTCCTCCCTCTCTCTGGGTCCTGTCTGTTGGTAAAATATGTAGGACTGCTAGTAGCCAATGAAATTGTGCGTAGAGAGGAGAAGAGAACATGATTGTAAGGAGAGAGGGTTGATTGTAAGTAGAGGGGGTAAGGGCTGCAGGACAGACACATCGTTACACTTATCACCAGCCAAAAGCACTCCTCTTTTCACAATTATATCACCATAAATACACAAATAGATATTAATAGATCAAAATAAATTTCCAACTCACTGGTGATCTATTCAACCACATTTCTTTACTGAGTATTGACCACCTTCTGAGTAGTAAGTCTTGTTTACTTCAGTTCTAGTTCTTATTCTTTATAGTACGTCTTCTCCTTCAAAGAATATCATCTTTCAGCCCCAGAAAGTAGAGCATCCTGTTGAAGGGCACAGATTCTGCCGCGTTCCAGGTAAGGCAATTTAAATCTCCTGCTTTTCAGCCTATGGATCTTCTTACAGCAGTGTTCTATTTTTCATGCAATTTATAGCATGGAAGACCCACAGTTAGAGGTAGAGTCCAGACTAACTACACATCTTTTGAGCTGTATTGTAATTCTTTCTTCTCCTTAGCCTAGGATTTTCCCTCCCCTTATACTTCCCCTGAAAATTTTTATTTTTTTTTGTAGAACATTTATTTTTCTTCCAATTTCAGTCCATTCAGTGTTTTCCCTGTTACTAAAATGAAATAAAGCAACCACACAGTCCTCATACCTCTGCCACAGGTTCTCAGCAAATGTTAGCTCTCTTTGACACATGTTAAGTACTCCTCCCTCTCCTTATATGCCACCTGCCTATTGCTGTATGTACTCTTTTCAACATGTACTTACTCCTATAAGCTTGACATTGCCAAATAAATCAGCAAAGGTAGAACAGACATATGTCAATGCCATTCCGGAAAGAAAAATAGAAAGAAAAGAAGTGTCAGCCTGCTGAACTGGGGTCAAAAAAAACCCACTGCTCGTGTTCAGTAAATCTTTTTGTATTTTTTTGTATCTTTAATGCATTTGATTTTATTTCTGTGTAGATCGGGAATGTAATGCCTAGTCTCTATCATTTGGTTTTCATTATGGAAACCTGACTTTACAAGGTACAAGAAGGAAAGTGATGATTTATGGGGAGGCATTTGCAGTAAGCTATCCAGCATGCTTCTGTCTTCTTTATATGATCCCATTTTCAGGTGGGATTCATGTGGAGACCCATGAAGCTCCAAGGAAGCAGATTACTGTTTGGGTCCAGGCATGAAGCAAATGACTTAAGTTAAACAGCTTGTCATAGTCTGCCTCTCTGAACACAATAGTTCTTTACCTGGTTGGTCCCACAACCTCAGGGAGCCCTGTCAAAATAAATCTCAGAACTTTTGTGGAATTTCTTGATCAATGGCTCTATCTCATATTCTGAAAATATGAAATCTAAAATTCCTTTGAACATTTTGCCGCTATGAGGAAAACCCACTTGAGAATGAAATCAAAATATAGAGAATTATAAAGTAATGAAGCCAGGGCCCTAATGACATCATGAACCACTGAGTTAGAGCTTCCCTGTGTCTAGTCTTTTTTAATTACCTGAATTATTTAACCTTACTATTTAAACTCATGTGTAATTGTCAACTGCAAGCTCCCTAACTGATATATTGATGTCACCTTAACATTAATGTAAATTATACTTGTTTTCAGTAGGTAAAAGTTACGATTTATCTGTGGTTACTACTTCCTATACAAAATACTAAAGACACAAATCAGATGGTGACTGTGCTAGTACATATGTGCATACGCACACACACGTGTGTGTGTGTGTGTTTTCCCAGGTGATCAACGACAACAATCGTCATTATCCCCATCACTGCAGTGGATGGGACAATCATATGTAAATTGAACTCAGATGACCAAAGTTTACAGCAACATTTGAAATTTAGTGTCTCAGAAGCATTTCATTTCCACCCCATAAAAGTTATGATGTGCTGATTAAATACTGACTGGAAGCTGAAAGAGTGCTTACTTGAATTTTATAGGGATGGAAAGGATGCATTCTGTTGCCACCTAATTTTTTTTCTAAATATTTCTGTCCAAAGACAGCCAAAGGCATGCATTTCATGTTTTTAAAGGGAGGAAGTGTGGGTACTCTTTATTTTTTATAACAGTATTTCCTACCAATAATGAAATATAAGGAAGAGAAAATAGCAATAAAAGAAACTGTATTCCTTTCCAAAGAAAACATTTGTTGTCTTCAGTTTCTTTGCCCATTTTTGAGGAAGAAGAGATAATTCACTCCCTCCAGTAAACATTTTTCATATGAAGTAGCCCAGCTTTCTCCCTGGAAATTCCTGTTTAGAGCTTTGAATATTTTGTATTAGTTTCTTCCTCCTCTTTGATGCTCTGAGAAAACAAAGAGCAAGGACCATTTGAACAGATTTTCAAAAAGGAAAAAATAAAACAAAGACTAAGAAGCAGTCTCAGAGGAACAGGTGTGTCCCCAGCCCTTTCTGCAAGGTGAATCTTCCATAGCAGGCAAGACATCAGGATAAGATGCCATGAATGACAGAGAGCAAACATTGAGGGCCAGAGACTGAGGCATCACTGGGAATTATAGGCTGTAGTAAACAGATGGACCCAGTGAATTAGAAGAATTGCTGAGGATCACGTGGTTGGTTAACCTATCTAGCGTTAACTATCTGTATGTGCAATATGGTTTTAGAACTGAATCCTAGATTTCTTAGATCTATAATCAGTAAGAGCATCCTTTGATGATGTCTTTCTTATTTCCAATACTTTATTATGAACATTTTCCAACATATGGAAAAATTGAAAGAAATGTGGAATATATACTTATACAGCCATCATTTAATTTTTTGTAATTAATGTACTATGCTTGCAATCCATTTACTTACCTCTTTATCATAGTCTTTGCCTCATTTCAAGGAAGTTTCAGACATCAGTATATTTTACTCCTAAGCACTTTATCACATCATTAACTAATGTTAAAAGCTTATTAATAGTACTTTTCTCTAGATAAAATTTATATACAGTGAATTGCATGAATTTTAAGTGTAATATCCCATGAGTTTTGACAAATATATATGAGTGTAAAAGAAAAAGCCCTGTCAAGACACAGAACATCATCATGGTGATTTCCTCCTAATGTGAACTATCTCAGTAGCGCTGTTTCTCTGTGCCATTAATTTACCTAACAGATCTTTTCAGAGCTCCTCTCTGATTTAGGCATTGTTCTAGGTATTGGAGACAGCAAGGTAAAAAAGACATAGCTGTCCACAGGAGCTGACAGCCTAGAGAAAGAGATGCCTAAATTTTAATTATTTAGTTAATTAATTAAACCGGATAGTCACAGTCACTTAACAAATATGTTCCTACAGAAAAAAGGTTAGCCAGTGTACCTGCAGTGGGGGCAAGGCAGGCTTCATAGTGGGCAATTTGAGGAGGAAACCCCCATCTGGTAGCAGACAAAGGCGCCTCATGCCTATAACACTGCCTGGCATCTGGCATAACTGAGGAACAAGACAAGGAGATTGGGGCAAGATTGGAGATTCAGCGAGGGACAGGGGCAGGAAGACCTTGATTGTTCTGCTAAGAAGTTGAGTTGTCCTCCAGGTTGTGATAGAAAGCTGATGGGCCCTCCAGGCCCCTGAGCCAAGGCAAGCAGTAAAATGTTCTCTCATTTGGACTCTGAGAGAGATGAAGAAAGGGGCTAATGTGGAAATTCTGGTGATAGAAAACCAAGATTTTGGGATTGGAGTTAAAGTAAGGGAAACTCCAGTCCATAATCCAGACTGTTAAACCCCACAGGTCATGGAGGACCAGCTGGTTTCAGTCAGAACAGGCTTTTACAACCATGAAAGCCGTGGAAAGAACCCTAAAGACAGCCCAGCTGCCAGCCTGCCTTCTTCCATGTAGCCTCAGAAAACCTCTTAGAGCAAGGAGCTAGAGAAGTCTGAGCTGGAAATCCTAAATTCTAACATATACTTTTAAAATATAATCACCTAATAATTTTGTATTATAATAATAAATTTTGTGTTATAAAAATAAATTTCATGTTATAAAAATAAATTTTTGTATTATAATCACCTAGTAAGTTTTATATTATAAACAGCTTATTTAAAATATTGTGAAGGGACCTGCCAGTCTGTAATCAAGAAACGACTCGATGGCTGAAACATTTCAGTCACTTTTGCTTACACTGAAAGAAAACTAACCACATGAACAGCAGGCTTATATGATGAAGGCATGCATAGCCGCACATATATGCACACACATACACACACATCTGCTGCAATCAAAGAAAGTTCCCAGGTGTGCCAACCTCTTCTAAGTACGAAGTGAAAGGATCCAGGATGGAGTGTCAAATTCTCTGTCAACAGAATGGGAAATAATTTTCCTGTGTATGACATGTGGTAGAATACACCATGGACTGCTAAATCAATAGCTGTGAAATGTAGACCATTGCTGGATAGAAAGAAAGGAGGGAAGGAAGGAAGGAAGGAAGGAAGGAAGGAAGGAAGGAAGGAAGGAAGGAAGGAAGAAAGAAAAAAGAGAGAGAAAGGAAGGAAGGAAGGAAGGAAGGAAGGAAGAAAGAAAGAAAGAAAGAAAGAAAGAAAGAAAGAAAGAAAGAAAGGTCTCATCAACAGGGATGCCTTTTAAACTCCTAATGGTTTTCATTTGTATAAAGGCTGAAAATGCAAGTCACATGGCAAAGAGCATCAACAAAAACAAAGACAAAGGTATGGATGGAAGGAAGAAAAAGGCTTAATGAAGGATAAGGAGAAGAAATACTTCCAGGACAAAATATCAGGTCTTCATTTTTTTCCCATTTAACAGAAATATGCTTTTGAGGGGCTTCATTTGTTTTTCTTAAATCAGCTAGAAATATTTCTTTCACTGTCAAAGTTGACCAAATGGGGCAAAAGTGCTACTTTTTAGGACAATGTCCTGCAAAGGAATGAACTCTCTCTCTCTCTTTCTCTCTGTTTCTCTGTCTCTCTCCCCCATGTCTCTCTCTGTCTCTCTCTCATCTCTCTCTCCTGTTTCTCACTTTTTCTTCTTCCCTCCCTCTCTCCTTTCTTTTCTTCCTCCTCTCTCTCTCCCTCCTCTTTTTCCATTACCACCTTTTCTCCTCTTATCTAACTCTGAAACTTCGTTGAACCCTGACCAGAGTAACAACAAATGCAGTCTTCATGGAAAGCAAAGTTCCTAATACTCACCTACCTCTTTTATTAGTTCTCAAAGTTTTTAGTTGAAAACCAGCTCTTTAATTGGCTAACACATGTTTATTGGTCCATGCACAGGACTTGGTTCCCTCCTTCTGCTCCTCTTGCCTCTGCGTTGAATCCTCCCTTTTGTTGCACTCTACAGATGGACACTACAGCATCTACCCCTCACATGCTGAGACTCAGAGGGGCTTTGGTCTATAATCATTCAAAAATGAAGACCTATAATTGAGTTTCTTTGGACTACCTTGGTTTACATTCTCATCACTGAGTAAAATAATTGGCCAGGACTAAGTCATATGACTACCCTAAATTGGAAATTGGGCTGAGCACATAGTTTGAGAGTTAGGGAGAGATTTTCCTAAGGAAAATGAAAGGATTATTATTAGGATGAGGGAGTGGATTAGGGGCAGGCACAAAGGAATCATGACCCCTAGGCTTCTGAAAACTCAAGGTTTGTATCTCTTCAGTCTACCTGGGATGCTGTAACACAACACTATAAACTTGGGTAATTTAAACAAGAGAGATTTATTTCTCACAATTCTGGAACTCAAACCATCCAAAATCAGGTTCTGGTATGGTCAGATTCTTGAAAATCTTCAGTTTAGTTTGGAGATGACTATCTTTATCCTCATATAGTAAAGATTAGAGAGAGGAAGCTAGCTCTTTTGGGGCCTCTTATTATAAAAGGACTAATCCCCTCCATGAATTCACCACTATCATAATCTAATTACCTGCCAAAGGTCCATCTCCAAATGCCATCACCTTGATTATTAGGCATTTATTTGAATATATGTATTTGGTGGGGACACAAACATGCAAATGATAAGAACTTGAAACGCTAACAAAAGCAGAACTTAAGAAATAAGCCAATACAACACCTGCATCTTTACTAGGCAAAATGGAACAAGAGGTCAGTATTCTACACTGAGAACCATTACTTTTTCAATACTTTTCCCTGCCATTTTGCCTCCCTGCATCATCACTGACACAAAGTGACCCAAAGCCTCCTTGCTGGTCCTAAGAGCAAAACAATGCTGATAAAGATGGATGGCAAAGCACAAAGTACTTTTCTCTCAGTGTAAGTAAAAGTGACTGAACTGTTTCAGCCATAAGAGTTGTTTCTTGATTACAGACTGGAAGTTCCCTTCATAATATTTTTAAATAAGTTGTTTATAATATACTTACATCCATGATTCATGATCTCAAGTGCAAAATATACTCTTTTCCTAAGAATTCAAAGAATCTCTTCCCATTATAGCATTGACTAAAAGGCCAGACTCTTACCATCTAAGTCAAATGTTCCTAAGGATGAATGTCCTCAGGTATAGTTTCTTAAGGACAGTACCGGGAATATAGCTCAGTGGCACAGTACATGGTCCTGAGTTCAATTCCCAGTACCAAACAAACAAACTAAAAAATTTCTTAAGTACAGTTCCATGAGTTTCTCATCTCTACATCTGCAAAATTAAGGGACAAGTTATTTGGCCTTATACACTGTCATGGTTTGTGTCTAGGTGACGCCCCAAACCTCATACAGACATGGAGGTAGCTCAACCTAGCATTTGTGATTGGTTCATTGTCTAGCACTAGGATTGGTGGCATGAGTGCTGCACCTGCCCAGCTGGCATGTAGTGAAAGGGTGTGAAGAAGTCATGTTTTCCCTCTTTTGCTGTGTTGGCTCTTGCTGTTTGCAGTGGCCATGAATGGCTGCTCCACCATGCCACCCTGCCTTGGAGCCAGCTGAATATGGACTGAAGCCTCCAAAATTGTAAGAAGTAAACCTTTCCTTCTCTAATTTTTGGTGTCAAGTATTTCATCTCAGTAATGAGAAAAAGGTAACCACACAACACACCCAACACATAGTGGTAGAGCTGGCATATTATAATTTCTGTAGTCATCCCTGTTCACAAATAGAGAATATGGGGAGCGCAAAGTAAAGGCTTAGCTATAGCAATTATAAAATCCAACTAACCAAATGTTGGACTTCCTCAAATAATTCTATATGCATCTAGGCTCTGTCTTTGGGGCTCTCTGTTTTGCTTTCGTTCATTTTTTTTTAAGGTAACTTACCATTGCAGCTAAGTAATTTTCTCTGCTTGGTTCCTTCCAGAAAAATGTTGAGGATCCCACAGCATCTTTTCCCCTTGCACTGATTCTGTCCCTTTCAGTATAAACTACTTTAGTGTTTATGCTGATTTAATCCTCCCAAAAACTTTGTTAGCCTCCTGTGAATCTCAGTAGACTTCATAAAAATTAAGAATGTTGCTTTTCAAAAGACACAGGTAAGAGAATAAAAGTACAAGGTAGAGACAAGGAGAAAATATTTATAAATTACATAACTGACCAAGAATTTGTATTCAGGTTGGGAATGTAGCTGAGTGGCATAAGTACCTGCCTGGCAAGTGCAAGGTTCTGAGTTCAATTCCTGGTACCAAAAGAAAAATTTAAAAAAATTGTATCCAGAATATATAAAGAAACTCAAATCTCAATAATAAGAAAATAAATAATCCATTTTTTAAAATGGACTGAGATTCCAATAGGTATTTCACCAAAGAAGATATGCAGATGACAAATAAGCACATAAGAAGCAAAGCATTACTGATTATTAAGGCAATATAAATTAAAATAATAATGAAATACTGCTACTCACATATTAGAATCTCTAAAACTAAAATGGTTGACCACAGCAAGTGTTGGTGAGGATGAGAGGCAACTGGAATTCCTATACAATGATGGTGAGAATATAAAATGGTTCAACTACTCAAAAAGATAAACATATACCTCACATCAGATTGAGCCATTATACTCCTTTGTGCAAGAAAGAATCTAATATAACATTTATCTGTTGAGCTATTTCTAACAGAAGATGACCCAATAATCTAGGGGAGAAAATCTACCCCTTCACTCAATTTAAAATCTTGCTAAAGTTACTTAAAACCCTCTTTAGTCTCTGAGTCTAGGCCTACTTCTACCTGTGCCACTGTCCAGAAAGCAGTGATGTCCTAGGGGCAGATCACATGGGCTGGTGAGTGTTGTTTACATGCATCTCTTCCCAGCTCCTTGAAGTCAGCCAGGGGGGGAATACTTCTGCAGTGGAAACTGGTGAATGCTACAGATTAGGACTCTTCTTTTTTTCCTGGAGAACTGATTCTTAAACATTTACCAGCATATAACTGTTTTAAAGTGATGAGATATAAACTCTTACTAGCCTGAGACAGTGTTCTCATCAGTGTGCAAACATTTTATGCTGCTATGAAAACTAGGAACATGTCAGATGGATTCATATGTTGCCTCTGGGAGCCCAAACCCTTCAATTGCTTCGCTTTAAGCATTACAGCTGTCATCTTGGAATTTTTCATTTGCCAATAGAACCTTTAATCTACCTATAAAATATGATTCACGTAATGAATCCCAGGTATTTCGCCCAGTGCTAAAATCCAAAAGCAATTAGCCTTTTTGTTTATTTCACATGGGAGTTAGACTAAAAGCTAAATGAACATGCAAAAAACGAGCCAGGCATTGGTCCAAATGTCTGAGTGATGTACTAATTAAATTGTATAACAACACTGCTATCTTTATACATACACTTTATTACAGGTTGGGGAATCGGCCTAGGCCTTCCAACTCAGCCTCAGAGAAAGCGTTTCCTTAAAACTACAGTAACTGTGCAGGGTAAACCTTTGTTAGAAGACTCAGCTACATATTCAGAAATAGATAAGAACCTTGAATGAGCTTGAAAAAAATCTTTGTTAGTATTCTTCTCTCTCTGCTATAATATGATCTAATCAGGATTAAGCATTACAAAGTCTGCTTATGCATGTATTGACTAAATAAATTTAATGAAACTTGCAGTAGGTGCTGGAGATAATATAAAATTAATAAAATCTAGTCCAGGTCCTCTGAAAGTCCTCAAATAGCCCTAGCTCGGCAAGAAAGTGAATGTTTACAAGATATCCTCATACGGAATCCAGTATTCATAGATCTCTTGTGGGTCCAGGGGGAATCAACAGTTTGGCTGACTGAAGGCCTTCAAGGCCTTAGTTTAGTTCATCCTATTTCATAGACTTCTTAATAGTTAGTAAAATATATACTGTTGAAATAGCTTCTTTCCGAAACTCCTGCTGATTGCCACAAGGAAAACCTAGAAAGCATAACAAAAGCAATGCAATGAATATGGACCAAGGAGTTTTGCCTGTCCTAACTCATTTAATCTGCAAAACAACACCAGGATAAATACAGACAAGCAGAATGAAGCTTTCAATAATGGAGTTGGAATTTGAATCCAGAGATCTGGTGCTTCCTGTCACACATCATCTCTTTGGGATTACCTGGCTAAGTGTAAGACGGTCATCCCAGGTCTCACTCTACTTATCATAGAGTCGTCTCTGAATGGTTAGAGTCTTTTAACAAAAATGTCTGATATTTCACAAAGAGGAAGGGCACATAGACGAATTATAACATAAGCTTTGAGGTAAATCGTGAGTCCTCCTCCTGGCCACATCACTGACTGGGCTGTGACCTAGAGACACACTGCCTCTGCAGCCTCAGCTACCAGCACTGCCATCTCCAGTCATGAAACCCAAGCTCCTGAACTACTTGCATAATTTCCCTAATCATCAGACCTTACCAGTCTCCAAGTCCATGAAAGTTGTTTCTTCTCTTAACAGAATCCTCCTTCACTATCATCACCATCCTTGCCCCTTGCCTCCTCAGGCTTGGATGTTCCTTGCTCCAGAAAGGCCTTCCTGACATCTCAACACTGTATAGTCTCCCTGTGTAAGTTCTTGAAGGAACCTTCCCTCATACCCATTTTCAAACTCTACAGTATCCAAAATTAAACGAGGCTGTACCAAGCCCCAGGTATGTTCAGAGATCCCAAAAGAGGACTTCAGTGTTCCCTAGGTCTGTCTCCATGCCTGTCTGTTTCCTCCAACAGAAGACATTCCTCTAGACCATGGGTTTTCTTCAACTGTGCAGGTTTTTCATAACCACCTGTGGTGGCTCCTCAAACCATCTCAACTTCCCTGCTTCAGTCCTTTCCAGGCTGGGATATAAGCCTCCTTCTCTGTTATAAGCAGTAACCCTGATATCACTAGAACAAACCTGCTTTGGGTCCTGACCAAGCCTCACACCTCGGATATTAGAACAGTCACCCACAAGCCTCTCCAGCCTCTCCCCACTCTGAGTCCAGCACCTGACTCTCTCTATCCCAAAAAAGAGACAAAAGTCCTTCTTTCCCAGTCCAAGCCTGTGATAAATTCCCAATGGAGTACCAGCGTCTCTTTTAAGAGAATATCCCATGCACAATGTAGATCAACTCATCACAAGGCTTGGCAGCAGCCATCCAACCAGACTGCTCAACAGCATCAGGTCTGGAACTAACAAATGACTCTAAAATATGTCCACATTCACAGAGCGGACAAACATGATTTTCTGAAGGTTCAAAGGAATGTTCTCACTATATTTCACCTAAGTCACACTGATAATTAAAACAATGTCTCAGACTGAGGCTCCTCCCATCAGATTTTTGCAGAATTCACAGGTTTCCTCCATAGCAATGGGCACTCTAGCTTAATTCACTAAGACAAATTTGGAAAGTTGTCTGAAAGGATTGGCAGGACCTAGAAGGTTACTGGGAACTACCAGCCAATATCTTCAAACTCTGTGGCCTGTTCCCAGCTCTCCCATTCTCTGCCTCACCCCTCACCATTCTCACCTGCCCCCACCCTGTCTTGTATGTCTGCTGTCACTGGATCAGCAGCCCATGCCAGACTAGACACCAGCCTACCCCTCAGCACTAACTCACCCCTGTTGAGTCTCAGGATAAGAGACCCTTTTTCTGCCCCGACTCCCTCCAGCCACAGCAGCAGGAAGCTGGGGCAGATACTAAGGGAAGGGACAGCTCCCAAAACACCATCAGGAAGACAACACAAAAACCCATCACTGGGTTTTTCCAAAGCTAGTCAAAGTAAAACATCACTGAGTTTTTCCAAAGCTATTCAAACTACCTTAAATCACTGTAAAATTTGTAGTTTAAAAAAAATCCTCATAAATCCATGTATTTGTTATTTGTGAAATTCGGTGAATTGGTTATTTGATGAAATTTGCAAAATAATCTATAAATATTTTTAACAAGAGAAAATGACATATATTTGAATAAGGTATAAAATATAAGCGCAAGGTAACAAAATTTTATACGAAATGTAGAAATGTTTGTTACAGTCTGAAAAAAATCTATTTTATTCAACAATATTACTGGGTGATTTTTATGAGGCAAGTCCTATTCCAGGCACTCAGGAAACACCTGTGAACAAAATAGTTTCTTGCCTTTATGGGATAATGCACATAATAAATGCTGTCATGTGCCAGAAGAAGATGTGTCTAATGGAAAAATGAGGAAAATGTGCTATGAGGACCAGGAAGTGTGAGGTACAGAAAGAGGAAGAGAAATTGGGTGGCTCATTCAGGAAAACTACCTTAACTGAATACATTCAAAAGAAAATATAAAAACAGTTTATGCTGGAGAAAAATTCATATTCATTAAATACATTTTTTTAAATTCCCAAAATAAATTTAAAAGATAAAGCAATGTATTTCATAAATCAAAAAACTTGCCTGCTTTCTTATATTTATATAACATAAAAGGATCCAATCTAAAGATTTTTTTTTCCAAATGAGGAAAGTCTTTTCCCAGAATGAGTTAATGGCTATGCCTGTAAACCAGAATTACTTGCAACTCCTGAAAGTATTTTTCTTGCTGAGGAAAAGGAAATTCTGGCCCACCCCCGTACCCAGCTGCACTCACAAAACAGCAGCGAACATTCCAGTTCACTACAGAAAATGATCACCATGGTTCTGATGATAGGATCAGACAGAGTTGTGGCAGTCCTTAGTGTGGACCCCAAGGAACACACAGGTTCACATAGTGGGGGTGGGGAGTGGATGAAGAGCACTGTGACAGACAGAACTATAGCCTGTGTTTCTTTGTACTGGGCCCAACACAAAATAGTTGCTCAATATGATTGTTGAGTGAACAAATGAATGAATGGCATTCTGCCTTGTATTAAGTGTTAGAGATGCCACCTAAAAGAAGATGGACTTGTTCTATCCATGGCACAGAGATGACATTGGGCTGGCTACAGTGCAAGCAGGGGTGTGAAAGAGTAGGGAACAATAACAGGATGATGATCTTGGTTTTGCCAAGGAGAACCCAGAGACAGAACAAGAGAAAGAAGAGGAGTGAGTTGGGAGTCTACCAGCTCAGAGCAGGGCTTATCAAACTTCAATATGCATTTGAGAAATGTCACTAAAATACAGATTCCGATGCAGTAAGTCTGGACCGGAGCCTCAGAACTTGCACTTCTTGAAATCTACCCAGTGATGCTGCTGCTGCTGACTCACACTTGAAGTCACACAAAAAAGCTGCTTGGTCCATAAAAGACTTCAAGATCTGTGGACATCCTAAGGTCATTTGCGAAATGTGGTGAAAACACATACGTGTTTTTCTATCAAGTCCATCGCTTTCATTAGATTTTCATAGAGGATCTGTTACTGATTGAATTTTGTCACCACAAATAACATATGTTGAAGTCCTAACCCCCAGTAACTATGAATGTGACCTTAGTTAGAAATAGAACTTTTTCAGATAAAATTAGGTGAGAAAGAGATTGCTAGGGTAAACTCTAACCCATTATGACTGGTGTCCTTATAAGAAGAGAAAAATTTGCACAAGGCTCACAGGAGAATGCCATGTGATAACTGAGGCAGAGATTCCTGCAGCTGCAAGACAAGGAACACCAATTCTGGTGATTGCTGGCTAGTCATGAGACAGAAAGAGGCAAGCATGCCACCTTCCAGGTTCCAAAGGGAGCAGCTAACAGATTGATCTTAGACTTTCAACCTTCAGAACCATAAGCCAGTAAATTTCAATTGTTTTGAGCCACCCAATTTATGATATGTTATTAAGAACCTGGGTGACTAACATGAGTTTAAGACATACAACCATGCATGTGTTTAAATTATTATAAAAATACAAGAAACCACTGATGATTTTGAGACTAAGATTTGCAGCTATCACAGTCAACTTGTAAACTGTCTTTCACTTGAATTTCTTCCTCTCTTAAGCCCTTAAAATTGTCTCTTTATTAATCATATCCCTTTCTCTGTGAGCTTCAGCTTGTCCTTCTAGGAAGGACTCAAATCTTTCTGGAGTCAAAAAGGAGAGCCTGCTCTTTTCCTTTGGGCATAAAAGTTGGAGAAACTGAGGCAAGATTTACAAATTTTCTTCCTCCTCCAGGTTCTCTCTGCCATGCCTCTCTGCCTTCATCGTGCATCACACAGTCTGATTCCTCTTCTTTATTAGTGCTCAGCTGTATGAAGAGACACCGATTTTTGATGAGTAGACTCAAACCCTTGACCTACTTATTTTTTCCTCATGACTGATTCCCCTGCCTTCCTTGGATCTGCAGGCCCTCTGGGCTGGAAGCTGAGACCCACATAACTTGCTATGTTTACAGGTGTCAGCTCTGCCTCCAGATCACTTCCTGTCCCTCCATATCTGTAATCCATGTGGCCACTGCTTCCATCATGCTTCTCAAGTTCTGCCGAGACAGACAAGAAAGCAGAAGGATAATGGGATTTGTTAAATATTCAGGATGTATTTCATACACATTTGCACTTTTAACTCTCACATATAGGCTTACATATTAAATGTGAAAAGTACTAACATTATAGCACTGATCTCATCTTCCAAATTAGGACACTAAGTCACAGGGCTCACAAGGAGCAGAACTCAGAGTCTAATCCAGCTCTGTCTGCTTCCAAAGCCCTTGCTCTCTCTTCTACTCCAGGCAGTCTGCTTGAGGCTGAGCCAAACAGTTAAATCAGGGGAATAAAAGCAGTCAGGCTCCAGTTTACTATTCCAGAGTGTTGCCTTTAAGACAAATATTTTGGTGTCACACAAATGCAAGCACCATCTGTCAAGAGGATGTGTTCATTGTTTGATCCTCTATCTGATGCACCACTGGCTCCTCAGCAGACAAAACAACCAAAGCAGCACTTTCTACTGGTTGTTATGGGCACAGTCATCTCTTTAGCTTCTCCACAATAATCCCCAACTCTAAATTTGTAATGCTCCAGGGTATTTCCAGTCACTGTAAGGGATTTTGAAAGATTCTTTTAAAATTCTCAAAACCAAATTAGTGTCAGTATACTTTAAGAAATAAAGAGGCTCTGCTCTAGACTTTTTGGAATTGGAGAAGGCTGTATTGTGAAGCCCAGTGAGGTGTGAGTCACTGGAACTACAATGAGGGGAAAGCAGGTTCATTTCCTGTTTCCTCATTGAGGTGGAACTTTCCCCCAAGAAACAGGTGAATCTGCCATTTTTGCTTGTAAACGGGATGCAGATCTTGATGCTAATACATGATGCAGGAGAAAAATAACCCAAATACAGAGACCTCAGAGTGAAAGATAAGAGGACATGACGTTAACTTTGTTTTTTGGAGAGAAAGTTGGAAAGCAAGATTGCTACATTTGGGAGGGGCGTATAAGTGCCCTTATTGCTTCGTTTCTGTTTCTCTTACCTGTTGTGGACTGAGCATGGTACTCTTTATTAATAATCAAGAACTGGACCTCAGAATCTTTCCCACACAACTCTCCGGAGAAGCACCTGAAACCTATTCGTCATATCCCTGATACAGAGCAGATTGCCAGTGAGGACACTGGTACATATTGTTGAATCACAAAAGGCAATAGGATGGTAGAGCAAGCACCCAAATGCCAATTTTCTTCTTTACCATTTCTATACAAGCCTATCCTTTTCAAAGTGCTTTGAATTTGGGTTCATTTTTATCACTGGTCATCCCTCCATCTAATAGTTATATGACGGCAAAAGAGACATTTATAAGAAATGGCTCCATCATGGGAGCCTAAGGTCTTTACTCTGAATTCAGCACATTTTGACTGTTGAGTTTGGGTAAGCTAAACCTTATCTTGATCCATTTTCTTGTCACTCTCATCAAAGAATGGAGACTTTCCTTCTTCTCAAAATTAGGCAAGAATTTGTGATTGGCTGAATCAATAAAATATGGTAAAAGTGACACTGCATTGATTGGTCCTAAAAAGCTAGTCTTAAAAGATATTAAATGATGACAAAACATTGCTTCTTAACAGCTTCTCTCCAGTATTCTCAATTTTGGTATCCAGTTACCATATTGTAAGGAAGCCTAGGCTGTATTGAGAAGCTATATGTAAGTGTTCCAGCTGACAGACCAAGCTAGTATCCCAGGAAAGACTTGTGAGTGAGAAAGTCCAGAATCATCCTAGCTCTTTCCTTCAAGGTGCCCCAATAATTCCACTGGAGAAGAAGAGAGTAACCCCTCCTCAGTCTTGCTCCAATCAGATTTGTGAGAGAAATAAATGTTGCCTTTGTTTGAAGTCACTGAAATTTAAACTGATTTATTTTGCAACATGAAATAGCCAGATCAAATCTACTCATTAACTGCTGGAGATTATGTAAATGGTGACACTTTGTATCTCTATACTAACTGGTGTTACTGATCAGTCTTTGAGTTATGAGTGACCATGTGGGTACCCACAAATATCCCAGTTCCAGAAATTCAAGGGTGATAGTTTAGTTCACTTCATTCTTCATTCTCTAACCCTTGCGAATTGGGATGAACTTAACATTTACAAGCCAAGGAAATCTGGCTCCAGTGACCTCCACAAGATTTCCATGAAGTTCCACACCACCTACTTTCTCATCACCCTTTCTGGATCCTGTTTTACTCAAGTAATTTTGTTAGTGGGTCATTTCTCTGATTAGCATGTCTTAGTGCAGCATATAAGTCAATTTCTTTCTCTAATGTTTACCACAAAAACTATTTATATGAGACATGGTGTGAGACCAAGGTGTTACTAGATGTTTAGGCAAACTAAGGTGACATATTTCAAAACTAGTTATTAAATTTCAAATGTCCCCATTCCTCTTAGCCACCCATCGTGGCTCTGGCACACTATACAGTTTCTGTAGACTTCTCTCTCTCTCTTATTCCCCTCAACATTTTCCCCCTTAACTTCCTCCTTCACCAATTACCCCCAAGAATTTTATGTCCAAACATGGTGCTTTTCCTTCTGTCATGTAGGTCAGTGGCTCTCAAACTCGACCACGTGTCAGAAATACTTGGAAAACACTTATTACTAGACCCCAACCCGGGATATCTGGTTTAGTAATTCTGAGCTGGGGCCTGGGAAGCAGCATCTCTAACATGTTCCAGGGTGATTTTGGTAATGTTGATTGGGACCACATGTCAAGAATCATTGGTACAGACCATACTTCTCCCACGTCTGCCATTACTACTTGACTAATTAAAAAAGAACATCCTCCTAGTTATTTGCTCAAAGGTTTTTAATAGCATCCAAGAAGTATCTCTTCTGGAGGAATCAGTTATACTTTTAACTAAAAAACACTTTCCTGCTCCAATTAGTGTGAAAGTCAATATAAGTTAGTCTGGCTCAAAGCTGTCTCTACAGATCTGTAGTTGACTAATGTTAAACTACAGGGTTAACCTCTTTTACTATAGTTTCCTCATTTGTTAAACTATAGATAATAATCCTTACACTTTAGAACTGTATGAGTATTAATAGGGACAGTGTTTAAAACACTTAAGTTATGCCCCATTTATTCCACCAACCTTGACCAAGCCCCTATTATCATTCAGACACTTTGCTGAGGACTAGAATGAGAACTGAAGAGGCTGATTCCACATAACAGGTAAAGGGATGAACATCAAACAAACACGGGTTTTCAGGTTCATGCCAGAGATGAATTCTTGAGGTCCTCTTATAATTCAAGGCTAATTCTTCCCAGAAATAAATGTAAAATGGAGGGGCAGTTATAGGGACAAATATTCAAGCATTATACAATAATGTGCTATAATGCTGCTTTTCATTTTCTTAGCATTAGCACAGATATTTTGCAGAAGCTTGGTCTTATATTAATAGCATATCATGGCAGTACATGCTTTACTGGTAGCTTTTTATCACCTCTAACTTCTACCCATTCCAAAGCTATTGATTTTTCTTCTGATATGTTCTCCATCACTTGCACAAACATATCATCTAATGAACTGTAGGACGCCTTTGTTCCATTATAACAATTGAATGTTAAAACAATAGGATGACAGACACCAAAAATCACTTAGGAATGTTCAGGAACAGTAAACAAAAAGGTCACAAAAAGTATTGACACCAACAGAGATCCAGTTTAACAGCTAACACAGCACTTCCATGTGACCCAGAAAAACACATTTCTCAACTTACCGAGTCCCCTAGTCTGTGATGGGTATTTAGCTTTAATTGTTGTTGAGAAACTTGCGTTACTTTAGATTGTGTGCATAAAGTAAAAACTGGTGTTTTTATGTTGCATTGTTTCAGATCAGTGTAACACAGATTCCAATGAAAAGTGTGAGCCCTGTAATGACAGTGGTCTGATGGAGATGGTGGGAGGTGTTGAGAGAGCTGAGAGCAAAGTGTTAGCCCTGTGCGATCCGATCCTAACATGGGTGGTACATCCTCCAGGCCTGCAGGTGCTCCCTGTCTTCTCGGTGAACTTCTTTTTGATGTCTCTCTTAGCTCTCATAAGGCAAGCACACTGCCTGCCCTAATAAGACTGTGTCAAATTAACTTTATCATGGGCTGAGTCCTACTAGCTAGCAGCACCCACCTCCTGATCATTGCTATAGTCCATCCCATAGGCAATCTCAAAAATTAGAGAGAAATATGTATCTTTCAAATACTTAAGTGAACAGTGATAAAATTATTGCAAGTAGTTATTTTTTACCTGGTTAGAATATAGGCTGCTAGGCTTGCTTTTTAAAACAACGAAATATTTTTGTATATTTTCAATAGAGGCTTAGGATTATGATCCAGAATATTGTCAATTATTTGGTAATTAATATCAAGCATTTCTCTAGAAAATACATTTTTGGGAAGTTAGACTGTGCCTTTTCAGTGATATTTTATGTTTTCCTTACCAAGATGTCAAATATATATAGAAGGAAAATGCTTCCTAACATTATTTAATCCAAGCATGTTTAAGTTATAGGAAAAATACAGTACTTATTAAGAATCCTGACAGGAAAATATATATAAAATGTGTTTAACATTGGTTGATCCCTGAGTTCCTAGACCTGTGAGAATATCTATTACCCAATTAAAGGAATTCAACAGAAGCATATGGCAGAAGAGTCACTGCTTTATTAATTTCTGACTTGTTCTTTCTCTATCTTTCCTGTCTCATTCCACAAAGAAACCCAAGGTTTCATGTTCTTTTCTCTCAGAGGTGTTTAGCTGGAGGGCATAAAGCTGAAGCCAGTTGAAAAGACCATCCTCCTGCTTCTGTTCTGACATCAGAATTCTTTGTGATTACATTAGTCTCCTTAGGGGACAAGGGAAGAAAGCTGCCACTCCAGGGGTAACAAGAGGGAAGAGTCAGAGGATCCTTTAAAGATGAGTTCAGGTGCTGGATGATCCCCTGAACACAACCTCCAGAAGTCCTATCTTTCCAAGTTATGGTAGGAAAATATGGGAGCATGGTTGTCGAACTAATGATGGAAAGATAGACTGCTAAGCATGTGAAATATTAAATGAAAACTTCAGCGGTCAGACAGTCACACCCAGGAATAAAATGGACTCCAAGAAAAGGACTTCTGATCTGTACAAGCGCCCTGTATCTGCCTTGCAGGCCTTGGGCCAGATTCCTCCCCAAGGAATTAGAGAATGGATGTGAGCTTCATCCAGGGACCTGTCACCTGGTATCCAGCCATAGCTGGAAGAGGTAGATTAGGACAGAGGTGTTTCTGTGTAGGGCACTGTCAGCACCTTTAAAGAACAACAGAGCATGGGCCATCAGTATCTCAGCAGTAAGAAGGACAGTGAAGACTAAAGTTCCTCCTCTATAATTCTATCCTGGGCAAGACATCACACCCTGTGAGCCCTGGAAATCTGGCAGAAACACCCACATATTTAACAACTACCTCCTTATGGACCTTCATATGTGACTAACCCTAGGTGTCCTTTTGGAGGAACCAGACCCTTTAGTATTTCAGAAGTGGCAAGACTATCCCTAGACGCAAGGCTGAAAGCAAGCACAGCTTATAACTATTAGAAGTACCAAGTATTGACGATGACCTGTCTATCCCTTAGAGAATCTAAAAACTAGTATTAAATAATTAATTTGATAACATCTGGTAGTTGCTCACTACTCAAGAATTTGTAGGGTTTAATAATATGCCAAATACTACACAAATTATTCCTTGTGAATGTGCTCCTGCCCTCCAGGGGCTCCCAATCTACATGAGGAGCCAGATGAAAATTCAGTAGAGGGGTAGGGGCATAGCTCTGTGTCACAGTGCCTGGCTGGCAAGCACGAGGTCCTGAGTTCAATTCCTGGTATCCACAAAAAAAAAAAAAGGGAAAAAAAATTCAGCAGAAACTACAATATGAATGTGTTTCCATGAGAGCCTTTTTAGGAGCAAAATGCCAAAGATAAACAAGCCGCTGACTTTGAGCAGCTACTAGTGAGTTATTGGGTTTTATCCAAATAATAAGAGAAGCAACATACATTTCCTGCTTATGACAGTTTCAGCTTTTCCAGAATTTTTCAGCAATTTTTTCTAAATTAAGAGTTTGTAGGTTTTTTAATAGACTTCAGCAATCAGTGATATGGACAAGAAATATATATTTGAACTCCTTGTTAATAGTTTGAAAATTGTATCTGTGGAAAATATAGTTTTTTTTTTCAAAATTTGATTTTAAGGCATTGTTTCATTCTGTGGGAGGGTAGAATGCCATGGGATATTACTATAAATTGTCAGGTAGGAAACTCATCATCCTTATCATGCTTCCCTTTATGTTTTTTATTTTTTTAAATTGATTTAAAGAGAAACAAAAGCATGTAAAGGGTAGAGGTAATACAGAATTCCAAGAAAAAAGTTAAACAATAAGAAATCACTAGTTAATAAATTACATATTGTCCTCTTAGAAATAATTGTTCAAGTTACAAAATTAAAGCATACAAAGTATATAGTCAAACAGTGAGAGTGTGAACAGCTACGTATGCATGAATCTCTACGTGTATTTCTATACTTTCTGTATTAGAGGAAAAAACAAAACTTAACAAGACAAAACAAAACAAATTCCTATAAAACAATGAAAAACTCGTATAAAATCACAGTATAAGGTGATCTACAATGATTGCTGTGTTGTTTCTTATTATCTTCAATAGAATTGTCTATATCATCAAGCATAAATGAATATAGCAGTATAATTGAATACAGCAGTACATAACAATATTAGTAAAAATAAAACATTGTAGACAGTACAAAACTTCAGAGGCAGGTAATAATCAAACCAGAGTGGATATTCTAGTGGATCTTGTCATCTTAAGTACAGTTGCCTATACTCTCAGACTTGATGCTATCAATCATAACAGCTTTGAATAAAATCTATCAATACAAAACAGTGATCTAACAAACCAGATTCAATTACGATCAGTCATAGTAAAATAATGTAGGTTTTACAGAGCTTTAGATTAAGTTAATAGAAAATTAAGGATGATTACCACACTATATCCTGTTATTTCTGGGATTGCTGTCTGTGCCCTCAAATCTAGTACAGGTAGAATGACTGGAACAGAATATAATACATCTAAGCAGAGTAGTGTGAGTAATGTGCGTTTTAAATCCTGGTGCACTATTAACAATATAGTGTATCAAGGCCATCTATGTTAGAGATTCTAGTTATCCTTCTCTGCCTCATTTCTGCTATGCTATTTTTCTGCCTTTGTTTGTCCAGTTTTCTCCTTCATTTTTCTGGCTGCCCCACTTGTTGAGGCCTTTCTGCCACTGTTCCTAAAATCCTGGTATTTTTTTTCTCTCTCTAGAATGTCCTTCAATATTCTCAGTAGGGTTGGATTGGTAGTCACAAACTCACCCAGTTTCTCTCTTTGTCATGGAAGCATCTTGTTTCTCCATTAATTTCTAGTGACAGTTTTGCAGGGTACATCAATCTGGGCTGGAGGCCACCTTCCTTCAGGACTTGGAAGACTTCACTCCAAGCTCTTCTTGATCTGATGGTCTGTATTGAGAAGTCAGCCGTGATTCTGATGGGCTTACCTTTATAGGTAATCTTTTTCTTTTCTCTGACAGCTTTTAATATTCTGTTTTTATATTGAATTCCTGGTATCTTGATTATTATATGTCTGGGTGTAGATCTGTTTTGGTTGTAGGTGGCTGGGGTTCTGTATGCCTCACACAACTGAATGCCATTTTCTTTCCCATGCTTAGGAAGTTTTCCTTAATTATTTCTGTGAATAGCCTTTGTAATTCGCCTGTATGTATTATTGCTTCTTCGTTCACATTTCTTATTCTTAAATTGTAGATTCTCTTGTCATCTTCTAGCCTTTGTATTGTTACTGCCTGTTTCCTTGTTATTTTTAAGAGATCTTTCCTTTCATGATCACACATTGCAAACTTGTCTTCAAGTTTTGATAGTTTATCCTTTGTTTCTTTTAAGGAGTTTTGCCAGCTTTCAATGGAGTTTTTAATTTCCTGGTAATCTCTTTGAATCTGCTTCATGTATTCTATATTTTCTTTATATTTTTCATTGAATGTTTCTCTCCTTTTTTTGTGTTCCTCTCTTCTGTCTGTATCATCCTGAGAGATGCTTCCTGAGAGCATTTCTTTTATTACTGTACTCATATCTTGCTTTACCTGATTTAATATTTCAGTTTTGAGCTCATCTACAAGATCCTGAAGATATCTCTTAATGTCCATTGAAGCCATGTCTGATGTGTGTTTGCTGCCTTCAGTCTCCCTTGTTTTTCCTTCTCCTGGATCAGGGCTTTCAGGGTTCTGGGCTGTGTGCCCCCTCCTGCCTCTCTCTCCTGTCATGGCCCTGGCTTCCTCCACACAGGTTACAGTGCAGGTCCCAGCCCCCTTCCCTGTTGGCCACATTTCCTCTGAAGCACGCTGGCAAGGGACCTCCACCCTCTCCTGCCTGCTCTTGTCACTAAGGTGCAAGCAACGGCTGTATTTGCCTGCCCCTCCCCACTGGGCCAGCCAAACTTCAGGTGCCTTCACATGGTCAGTACTTGCTAGGTGCAAGGAATCGATTTGGGACAGCTCATTGGGTCCTGGCCAGAGACACAGCCCAGTCCAAGCAAATCCCAGGAATCTGCTCTTGGGAGGGAGGAACCAACTGAAGTCACTGTCACTCCCAGTTCAGGCTCCTCCTGCCCAATTCCAACATGTCACCCATTTGATCACACTCTTTCCGTGGTGGGGTGCCTCATTCCCAGCACTGACCATGGATTAATGAAGGTCCCTTCACCAGCTCTGCTCTCCACTCTCCGCTCTCCATTGGGCTCACCAACCCCCGACTTCAGCGCTGCTGTGCTTCCTGTGAGTGGTGGTGGGAATGAGTTTGGGCAGCTCTGCCTGCCGGCATGGATTCAAACTAGTACAAACTTGGCGGGTCACCATGAAAACACTGTGTCCCATAATTTTTAGCTGTTTCAGTTGTAGTCCCGAAGTATTTGATGAGCTTTTTTATGCTTTAATTTCTTCCTGTGTCAAGACGATCTATCTTCCTCTGTGTGGGTCTCTCCAGGGTGTTTTATTCTGGCAAATAAGTTGTTTCTCCTGGGAGGCTTTGTATTTTGTTGCTCACTGATTGGCCATCTTGTCTTCTCCCCCTTTATGTTTTTTAGATCAGATGCCATTAATATGAGCATCAATCTTTGAGAAAACATTGAAGAAAATAAAGAATAAAGTATGCTCCTTTTGACTTAACCCCTATTGTGATGGGCACCAAAAATCTAACCCTCGAGCATGTTTCTTGCCCAGTGGAAGTATGAAGCCTGAAAAGTCAAAGAAACAATTGGCATCTGTCTGTTATGGAATACCTGGCTCAGAATGGAACCTCTTCATCAGCAGATAGGTCAACTCAGACAGAAGACAGAATTTTATCAAAACAATAGAAATTTATACCAAACACCTTGGACTTGGGGTACTCTGTAACAATGCTTATGCATTAGCCAAGCAAAAGAAGCCCTGGAACTAGGCAGACTTTAGAGCCATTTGTCCTAAAACAGACAACTGCATTTGTAGTATGAGAGAAGAAAAAGCTGAGTTGGTGCCTCTGACAAGAATTGTTACCCTATCCAGAGTCACTGGCTTTTCTTCTGCGTAAAGGTCTCAGGGATGTCAGAACCAGATGAGTGCTGGTCAACATGTGACTGAGTTCTCAGTGTAGCCATTATCCAGCTTTGTATGTCTATGCCCATATCTTGACCCCCCCTTGAAAGCAATAGTTAGGACACCTTTGGAAAAATGGAAATTTCTCTTCTAAGCAAAGCCTTGAAAGAAAAATGTTGGTGTCATGGTATAGACAGAGCATATTGCTTTTCCACAGAGCCTCCTGCTTTACCATTTTGTTAAAGAAGAAACACCACACATCACACTGACATTGTTTTCTACATCCAAGTGAAATGGACAATAAGTCTAAAATAAGCCATGCACATTTCAGCCTAACAGAGTCAAGGGTATGAATCAGGCCTTCCCAGCAGGATTTGTCAATAAACAAGGGCTGACATTCACTGGATTTCTCAACTACAGGATTTGAAGCAACTGACCAGGCAGAATTATTTTCCCTCTTAAGTGACTAGCAAATCCTATATAAAGACTTATTTAAAATGACAAAAAAGTTCATTTGTGACTTTGCTGTTTTGATTGACATTTTTGATCAGCTAAATGAACCATGACTTTGTCTCAAGTCAAACATATCCCATTTTTGAAGCTGTAAAATGTCAGTCTTCTAATCAGGTTACCACTGTGGAAGAGATGTCAAGTAAAAGACAGTTATGTGCTCTTTGCATTGTTGAAGAAAGGGCATTTGGAAGCCAGAATCAAGAGTAGAAAGCCGACTACTGTGCGGGTACAGAAACCCTTGAAGAATACTTCTGTTGGGTGACCTTAAAACTGAAATGCATGATACTGATTCTTTCCTTCATGACAAAGGCAACAATTGTGATTCAGATATGACAAAGTTGACATCATTGAATTGAAAACAAGAAAATTACAATATACAGATGGAGTTTAAATTTTCTTTAGAGTCCCAGTGTTTCTTCATATAAGCCTGCTCTCATTTGTCAAAGTAAGTTGTAAAAATGACAACTTTTGCATGCCACTCTGGTAAGTGGCTGTGGCCTCCCAAGCCACGGCTGCCCCAGGGCAAGAACCATATCAACATTTCCTGAGACTCACAACATACCATGTTGGAACTTGGGGCGCTGGGAAAACAGGCAGCCTGTTCACCCCCCTGGTGGGCGGCTGTGAGCCTAGAGGTGCGCGGGCTAAGAATCAGACATTCATCTCAGTTCCCCCTCCACTAGCAAGTGAGAGCCAGAGATCTGAGCATCTCTTGCAAGTCTGACTATATGCAATATAGCAAATAAGGGGGATTTTCTCCTGCCATGTCTTTGAAGGCAAATATTTTTATCTCTGTTTTGCTCTGTTCTGATCAATGGTATTGCTCTAGTCAATATTCTGTTTTTATAACTTTGGTATTTCCTTCAATATTGCTCTACCTGACTGAAAGGAACAACTATTGTAAAGAAAACCAGATATACTATTGTACCTATGGCTGCTATCCCGGTAACCTGCTGTGAGGTTCTGTACCAATTTCACTGCACTGCCTCAGTTGGCTTTGTCCTGTCTTGTTCTGCTGTATTTTACTGCCTTCAAAATAAAATAAACAAATAATAATAATAAATAAGAAAAAAATTTAAAAACTAAATAACAACAACAAAACAGATCAGTAAGGTACTGAGCAACCTGAAACATGATATAACTAAACAGATAATGAACTTAAAAAGCAAAAAGAGGAAAAGAACATGCTCAAAAGGATATAACTGCAGGTATATTTAAGTGTGTAGGACTGATCACCATGTTGCTAAGTTTTTGTTGGATCAGTGAACAGAACTGTTTGCAGCCTCACTGTTCAAATGTCTACTTTGTATGCTTGAATTTTGTAACTTGAACAACTATATCCAAGATGACAATATGTAATGTATCAACTAGTGATTTCTTACTGTTCATTTTTTTTTTTGAAATTCTGTATTGTTTCTACCCTTTTTTCTGTTTTGATTTTTCCCCCTCTCTTTAAATAAAATTTAAAAAATAAAAAAAATTTTAAATTAAAAAAATAACAACTTTTTGTTAGTAAATATTATTGAAAGTTAGAATCTTCTATCCTTGTTGTCACCAAAATGAAGTCTAAACTATTGAATATGAAAGATATTTGCCTTATCATTTCCCAAATATCCATAATTTCAATATCTCATTCTACTCAAACAGCAGTAATCTTCTTATGAGAGATATTGTTTAAATAAATTATATTTTACTTTTATTTGCATATTTTTGCTTGGTAAAATTTTTTTTCAAGAAGTGACTATTAATATATGCATGTAAAAACAATGTTAAAAAGACCATGACTCTTTTTTTAAGTATTGTTCTAACATTTTAACAGTGTGAAATATATATTTCAATGCAGAAAAATTATATATTTATATGCATTTTTTCTGGAGAAGTCACCTATTGTTTCTATCAGATGCTTGAAGACTTCTCATTCATTTACATATACCCCTAAAAAAGAATTAAGACTCACTCACCTAGTTAAATGTGTACTTTCTGATGGTTTTTAAACTAGTAAATATATAGCCTAAATTTATATTTGGTAACTTTTCAGAAAGAAAAATATGCTTTTTTCATCAACAACCTATGGGCCTCTGTTCAAATAAGATTTTTATTCTCCTCACAATGGCTGTTAAAGCCCATGTCTACATCTTTGAGGTACTGACAGTATTACTAGTCCTAAAAAAGGGGATTTTCTAGTGAAATGCACATAAAATAATTATCCCTTAAAACAAATATTTGGGAATCATAACCTCTGTTCTTTAGAAATTGAATGGGGAAAAATAAAGACTTAAAGAAAATAAAAATGAATGAAGTCACACATAGAGAAGATGTCACTCAGCAAAACATTCCCAAGGGACAGGGTTCATGCTTACATATCTAAGGGCATGATGTGTCCTCATGTTTGTGTACACATGAGTGTGTGTGTTTTTGCATGAAGGTGTTAAATAAGCAAACAGCAATGATTTCTTCCAGCCAAATGCATGTCTTCTAAAGTGGAGAGTCAGCCCTGGTGATGCTAATGGAGTGGAACATAAATATTGGCAAGCAAGTTGTCAAATAGAAGCTTTTAAAGGTTAAAATTCTTCAAGGAAAATGTTAACTGCAGTTAAACGGCTAAAATAGTCTTAACCTGATCTCAAAATCTAGAATTTTTACTTAAAGTTCTAAATACCCAGGACTAATATACTAAATTTAGACTTTCTAGTGCTGGAACTGGCATTTTGGAACATTTGGTCCGTAATGATAAATCACACTTCCTGAAAACAGGGTTAGAAAGGGATTCTCAGACATAACAAATTAATATATTGGCCTTCTTAGCAGCCTGGGGAGCAGAGGTAAAGGTGCGGGATATAATGAAGCATTTCACTACATTTCAAATAGCAAGTGTGCTGGCCTCTACCCAGAGCACCCAGCCTGATCCCCACCCCACACACCCAGCACATCCTTCTTGATTCTCAAGATTGTACCTATCCCAATAACCCATTCAATTTCTACCTTCCTGAGGCTTTCCTCACCATCCCCCTAAAACCACATCAATCTTTACCGTCTCTAAATTCCTCTATATTCTTCACTCTCAGTCCTACTCACTTGTTAACCCACATTGTTATCTTTTTTACAATAACAGCTAACACTTACTTGAATTTTTACCATGTGCAAGTACTATACTAAATGCTTTACAAGAATGACCTCATTTAATCCTCACAGAAACTTTATGATGTAGTTTTTATTATCATTCACAGAAGAGAAATGTTCATATGAGGAAACTGAGGCTTCGAGAGGTAAAGTAACTTTCCCCAGGTCCACAACAATAAATAATAGGGCAGGCAATCAACCAGGTTGTCTGGCTCAAATGTCTGCCTCCTTATCAGCAAAATGTACAGCTACTGACGTCTGATGTGCATGTACTATTTACTTAGGATCTTCACAGCACCTGTAAAGCACTTACTTCAAATGACAACCCCCACCCAGCACTGGCACTGTGCTATACCTATAATCAATCAGTACTTATTGAAGGAGTAAATGAATTAATAAGTGAATAAAAATCAATGCACCATCTGCAAAACCCAAGGAAATTTAATTGATTTGGACCTCCAAATAGCAGGCAGAATCGGGAGAAAATGTTCTTGTTACTACATTTGACAGTAAAAAGCAGATAAATTGCTGACTTGCTGTTCTTGTGCTCAGCCCAGAATTTGAGCTGGGGAATAGGTCTCTGTGGACGGTAATATTCATCTAGCTTTTTCACTGGGAACTTCCAAACTGATCCTTAGAATATACAAAGCTCACTGGAAGAGAGTGAAATGGGGCAGGGATTTCCAAGTGCCAAGGCCAATTCTTCCCTAGACTCCAACACTTCTCAACAATTCTGTCTGTCTGTCTGTCTCTCTCTCACACACACATACATACACAAACACATACACACACATTCATATGCATAGGAAGATGATTACCATTATTTTTCTTCAATACTTCTTGTTGAGAGTCTAGACCACAGATTCACAAATTTAGCTGAACAAAAATGTCAACATCTGGGTGCCCTCCAAGTTAACTGACTCAGCGCTCAGGCCCTAGGATGCACTGACAGTCACCCACCTGTTTCTTTTTTTTTTTTTTTTTCAGACAGAGTCTCACTATGCAGTTCAGGCTGGCCTTGAGCTCACTTTGTAGCCCAGGCTGGTCTCGAACTCTCAACGATCCTCCTGTCTCAGCCTCCTGAGTGCTGGGATTACAGGCATGAGCCACCATACCCAGCTCACCCAACTGATTCTAACACACAGTTGGAGCCAAGGACTACCAACATCCAATCCAAGCCCTGTGTACCAGGACCTGGGTCACACAGATGTGGGCATCAAAAAGAAAATTTGAGGAATAAAAGAGTCACAAAAAAATTCTAATTATAATAGGAAAAGGTGGTTATAAGTCTACCAGAAAGTTCTCAAACACGTATAACCAAAGGGTATCAGTGAGCTCAGAGAAGTGCCTGACTGTACTGAAAATTGTATACATGTAGATAAATGAGATGGGTGTGCTTTACACAATGAGGCACTGAATCAAACCATGAGGGCAGGCTGACCCCTTCTGCCTTCCTCTGTAACTTCTCACTATCTCCCTCTGTACATGCCCAAGTGTCTTTAAATGCCTAGTAGCCCCTGAAACCTCTAAACCCATTTGAGTCTTATAAAGAAAACAGAAGTAGCAATACTACGGGCTCTAATATAAAAATCTAAGCTTTCTGTGACTTTTAATCAGAAGTTAAGGAAAACAGAGTTTTTTGCCTTAAATTTGCTCATTAGTAAAGTATAATAATTTGTATTTTACCGATGATTGTAAGTATTCTTGTACTCATTCAATACACATTTGTTAAACACCTACTGTATTCTACAAAAAGTGTTATGCACATAGACATAATGATGAATAATCACAGGCCCGTATCCTGTTCTTATACACTTCACAATCTAGTAAGGCAGATGGACAATGAAAAATAGCCATACAATTAGTGTAATTCCCTATGTAGGTGAGTCCTGTGAAGGAAACATATGCCTAGGTGCCATCAGAGCATGTCACAAAGGAGCATAGCCTGGTCTGAGAGTTAGGAAAAGCATCCCTGAAAAAATCAGTGCTTAGAATGAAATCTGAAAGATGCATAAAAATTTCAAAGGAATGATAGAGAAATAAGTCAGGAAAAAGCCAGTGTCACAGAAGTGAGTCCAATAACGAGAAAACCCAAAACTATGCCAGTGTAGCCTGACCACAGATACTGAGAGAAAGTATGCACCACAACTAGAGAGGGAGTTGTAGGCCTGTTGATCATACATAAAAAGAACAAAAAGATGCCCCAGAAGGCATTGGTCTGTACCACTGGCTTCTTAAAGAGATGTGGAAAAAAGAACTAGTGGAAGAAGAATAGCTATGGAAAGACCAGTAAGTTTGTCATGAAAGTAGTTCATACCAGACATGATCAAGTTTAGTTTTGAACATAAAGAATTTGTGGTCCTAGAAGAAAATTTACTTTGAGATAACATATGGCACATGAAGGGTGACTATTTAGGTAATGTTCCATAGATCCCAGATATATAGAAACAAAGCTACTATCTGGGAAGGGAAGAGTGAATACATCCCAGTGAACACTTCAGCCTAGATTGAAGTACCAATGCCACTTTCTCCAGACCCATGATGAACAAGGCCATCCATGAGTGCAAGAAGGCAGAGCCAAGAGCCCAGGGTCTCACTATCGTGCCCACAATGAGCAGTAAGTTGAGACCTGGCAAGGAGCCAAGAGACCAAGTCATACTGAGATGCTATCCTGGAGTTCAGGAAGCAGGAATTTACCTCCATTTGGATGAACTGACAATTTCAAACCTACTAATGAATAATAAATCTCAGACTCAGAAAGCATTGTCTGCTAATGGCTGAAGATGAGGGAGTCAAAGGCCATTTTTCCTTGGTACAAAGAAATTTTGGTGGGAGAGAAAATTAATGAGGGTTCCTAACATCATAATCTAGGCAAGCCACATGTAACCAGAGCCATATATGAGGAGAAAACCTTGCCCTGACAATCTGGCCTGGGTTCCCACAGTGAAATTTACCTTCTCAGAAATGTGATTCCATTAAGATTATAGAGTGAGACACCCACACCCTACAGGGGGTTCATTGCACAGGAGCTGTCGGCACAGGAAACTAGAGACCCCAAAAGCTCCTGACACTGTTACCATAGCAACTAACCCAGCTCTGCACCATGTTATTCACAGACACACACACTACAGTGAACACTGTAGGGAAGTGGAAGCAGCGTAGACTAACCAGGCTATCTTCTTGCCCCAAGCAATCCTCAGGATAAGACCTTGCATTAGGCAAAGGTCTTCACTGTGACATAGCAGAGGATTTGTTAAGCTCTTTGGATCTCACTAGGCCCATTTAACTTCTAGAGTAGGGATAAAAAATTACTCTTTTCCGGGCAGAAGACCTGAAGTTTCTCATGAACTCAGTTTGAAGTGGCAATGGATACACCACAATAAACAATCATGCAGAGCCACTTTCTTCATTTGCTGAAAAGTCAGAAGGCTAAAATGAACATCTTCTGATTACTGACTAATCAGATGAGAAAACGGATCACATTTTACAAGTAGAAACATGCCTTGGAATTGCTTTGAGTGTTTACATGTAATTCACATGTAGGGTTTTATTTCTTCCCCTGGTAATGGGAACAAACAGTGATCCTGAGAACTTAACTAGGAGAAGCAGCAAATGTTTGTCCAAAGGAAAAGACCATTCAATCATTAACTCAGTTTGTACTCACTGAAGACTTACTTTTTTCCATGGTTCTACAGAGAGGACTAAAGGGAAGACTCTGCACATACGTCAACAATGATTTGATTAAGAGTAAATATGTTATAAGTATGCATGAAATGTCACAATGAAACCTATTATTATGTGCTAATTTTAAAAAGAATAAAGGTGTAAATGTTTATAATTGTGTATTATGATAAATTAAACCACAGTTTGCTCAAACAAAATGGAAGCTAAATCGCATCCATGGAATAGTACAGGACATGTGGACCTCCCATACTGACATAAGAGTCCACCATCTTCCATCCATAACTGTCACATCACTGTAGGTGACATAGTAGGTCTCATGGGCTAGGTGAAGCAGTGGCATCAATCACTTTCACTTGCAACCACTGGAGATAATTTGACCCTACGGCATCATCTTCCCACAAACCATGTTGAAAATGCAGTGCTCCTACATACCTGTTTGTTGTTCCACAGTCCTATGGTCAATGAAGAGGAAGTGAGCAGAATGTGGAGAAAACTTGGCAATTTCCAGAAATAATAAAAACCTATACAATGTTTTCTAGAAACAGAGACAAGATAATAATTAGAAAACACCTACCATATTCGAAAATATTTCAAATACCTATAAAGGAAATATTTAATTGTACTTCTAATTTGATAAATTATTATTATAGCAACAGTGAAGTATCATTTGCAAATTGCCAAAAATAAAATAGCAATAATGGTTAGCACTGGCAAACATCCAAACAAAAGAGAAACTCACTCTCAACTGCAGAAAGTACCAATTAGTAAATCTTTCTAAAGGACAATTTGGTAGTATGTATATAGCACGTTTTTAAAACCCCAACTATAAAGAAATCAGTTATCTAATGGTATGGTTTTCATCTCTCTGTATTTTAACCTCACTTCTAAACCTCCACTTTCACCCAATAGGGATAAATTATACCTTCAATTCCAGTTACCAGTAGTCTCTGATTTAAAACTCAACTTTCTTAGCAAAAAAATTCATCCAGTTCAGATGCAGGCAGGTTCTATACAATGGAAATAGATTCCCCCATGAAGCCTCCAGAATTAGGTTAGCCCTGCTAATAATTTTATTGTAAACTCTGACCTCAAGAACTCCAAAAAAAATTATTTGTGTTGTTGTAAACCACTGCCTTTGTGGTGACTTGTTTCAACAGATTTGGGAACTCACAGGTAGTCTGACACCTGGAAGTACTGTGCTGTGGTAACAATACTTAAAAATGTAGCTATAGCTTTAGAGTCATGCAATAGGAAAAGGATGGAAGAATTTTGCTGAACACAACAAAAAGGACCTACATTTCCTTGTAGAAACTGTCGTTAGAAACAGATGCTAAAGACTCTTCCAGATGAGGTTTCAAAAGAAAAGGAGAAGCATGGTAGAGAAAATCTGTATCAGAAAATACCTACATCATCAAAATACCTACACTGGTAGCAAGGTGAATGCTACAGGTGCTCCAGATGAAAGCTGAGAAGGAAATGGCAAGTGTTATGGATTAAAAACTGGTGGTCAACTTAACACCAGCTGGATTACATCAGCATGGCGCTGAGCGTAGATGTTTCACTTGAGGAAAGTTGCTAGCAAAAATGGAGACGAGGAGAAGGAGAAGCTATCACATTAGTGTGCTAAGGCGTTAATGGGTTGAGACGTTGTGGGTTCTACATGTTGCTGTCTGAGCTGTTGGTTTTCCTGGAGAAGCTCTAGTCTTCACACTGAGCATTGCTTCCTGCCTCCAGAGGGGAAGAAGACGTGTGCCACTTGGTCTCCAGGATGAACTCTTCACACTGGCTTCCTGGCACGTACTCAACTGTGCCTATCGTCTGAGGAGCTCAGAGCCTCCATGTCGCTGAGGATGGCTGTGGTGCTTGGTCTTTGTTGTGAGTGTGACTTCTTGGCTTCAGCATAGAACCCTCAACCTATCAGTACAGCTCCTTCACCCCGCTGGCATAGACTTTCTAGTTTCCATCGCTGACCTTTGGGCCTTCCCAGCACAGATCTGTAAAAGAGACTGGCGTGAGTCCTTCTTGTGAGCTCTAGACCTCCAGTTGGAATCGTGGGAGGCACTCTCATGAGCACTGGGTCTTCATTTGGACTAATGTGGGACATTGCTGTGGGATTCAGGCCCTTGGCTAAATATTCTATGTCTTTAGTGATGTGGATAGATTTCCTGCATTTTCTTGTGTTAACTCTAGGTGACCATTATAAAAATATTATAAACTCCAAGTCCTGACTATAATTGTTCTCTGTATAATCCATGACTACAACAGCAAGCATCTTATCAGAAACTAGAAGGAAGTGGATTCTCATTATATAGTGATACCAAGCTTAGCTACATTGTATCCTATGATTATATGGGAATCAGTATTTCTAAGTGATAAATGTGGTTATTTAGTTGAGGACATTTATAAAAATGTATTGAAAGTATGACCTGGTATCTTCTTACTTCTTATAATGAAGTACATGTGAAAAGAGAAAAATTGAGGAAAAATCTATTTTTTTAAATGAACAAAGACTTGATGCCTTGGAAAATTTCCAGCCCATCCTGATTGCAAAACACAATTAAGATATTTACCATCAGGAAAGTATACTCTGGAGGGAAAGCCAAGAGTGTAACTAGGCCACTTTTTCTCATGCTCTGAAGTATAAAAGATAAGAGTTTTCAGTGACACAGAGAGCTCTTCTAAGGGATGAAGCTTGGGAATCATACCCTTAGGCATCTCCGCAGAAGCCAGGCAAAGTGGTAGAATTATCCAGGAAAAATCTGCAGAGGAATGTCTTGTCTACTGGGGTCACCATAGCACATGTAAGAGATCCACAAAGTTCTCGAGAATGTCATATCAGAATACTGTCAACCTGAACTGCTGGGGTTTGAGAGAGCAGGAAATGAGAGACATTTTCAGATGTCCACAACTTTATAGGTAAGAAAATAAAACAGTTCAACTGTGAGTATGTGCTACTCATCAGAAAAAAGGGATAATTCAGAGGACAGAGCTCATGGCCGAGGATAGAGATACAAATATACAGGATGTAGAAGACAGAACTGAGGGCCCAGAAATAGAACACAAAATCACAGATTATTCCTAGATTTTTTAAAGCATACTGGATTTTTCCTGATTGTATTTCAAAAATCCTTAAAACAATGACTTCTGTAGTCCTTTTATTTTCCCTTTTTCTTGAGAGATAATGTCTTTAATTTTTAGATGACTGATCTACCACTGGATTTTGGGAGTATATATCTTGTTTTCTAGTTCCATAAACTCACAGAGAGGAATTTTGAATGAGGATGAATCATACCCAGCATCTCCCCCATGCCTAGTTTAAATAGTTTAGATGACATATTTGTGACTTTTGATCTGATATTTATAAATAATATCCAAAATGTACAATAGATATTGTGAAAATTAAAGGGAAATAAAGTGGTTGAAAGGAAATAACAACTGGGATAGAGGAAAGGAGAAAAGAAGAAGGAAAAAGATTGTATACATATATGTGTGTATACATATATGTGTGTATGTATGTATATATAAGACAGATAACTATACTATGTATGTACATACAAGATAACTATACTACTAAGGTCTATTAGTTCATCAAAAAGAACAATTTGTGTTTTCACTATTTGATTGTTTGGTCATTTTTTTTCATTTCTAAATCTTGTAATCTGAACAACTAGTTTTAGGATAACAATATGCAATATATTAACTAGTGTTAATTTCCTATTTTTAAAAATTTCTGCAGAGTTATTATCTTTTTTTACTTTTAAAATAAAAAATTAAATGATTTGATATTTAGATGAGATGTTAAGCTCTGAGTGGATGCTACAATGGATTGAAACTGTGGGAGATATTGGGAAGGGGTACATGTGGGGTAGGTATAAATCTTGAGTCCCCAGAGGGAGAACTGTGATGGGTTGAGTAAAGCTCTCAAAAGGTCCGAATAACAAAAACCTCTAAATATGTTACCTCATATGAAAAGAGGCTTTGTAGATGCAATTAAATTAAGGATCTTATAATGGAGACATTATCCTATATTATATGGTTGGTATCAATGCAACCAATAAGTCCTTATTAAAGAGAGACAGGAAAATCAAAGTTAGAAAATGTAAGAATGGAACTAGAAGTTCAAATGACGCACTATGAGCAAAGGAATTCATGTGAGATTCCAAGAGAAAACAAGGAAACTATCCGTCTTGAACTCTCCAAAAGGAATACATCCTCATTTATACTTGATTTTATAATTCTGGAGGTGAGAAGCATAAGAGAATAAACCACAAGGTTTGTGGTTTTAAGCCACAAAACTGTAGCAAAATGTGTTACAGCAATGGCAGGAAATTAATATGTTCCTCTTCCAGCTCTGCTGTTGATGTACAGAGTGAAGGAATGTTACTGTTTTCTCCGCATGGATCTTGATCTTCACTGCCCTTGATGAGAGATCTAGATCAATTTGCTGCAGTTGTATATTGGTCCCAGTTCTTCTTTGCCCACAGCTGATCCCCTTCATCCAGAAGACCACATATGCTGAACACATTTGTCCTAGACCCATGCCCATTGTGTATAGGAATATAACACAAAACAGATAGAAAGTTTTCTTATTTAAGGAAATAATTTAAATATGCACATGTATCTAGTTATTTGTTTCTGGTTTTCTTGGCACTACTAGGGACTGAACCCTAAAAGTACTGAGCTCAGCCCCACCACCATCACAGAGACAAAAATTTTACTAAGTTGTACAAACTGGCCTTAACCTTGGACTCCTCCTACCTCAGCCTCCTGGGTAGTCTGGGAGTATAAGCATGTGCTACCACAAAAGGTTTACATATAGCTAATTATAAGCATGATATTGTTTGGAATTGCCAAGAAGAAAATGTGCAGGAAAAAATTAAAGGTCTCCTTAAATTGAGGTGAAAGAGAAAAAGAGATGTGGGAGGAGAATGGGTCCCTGGTATTAGGGAATGGAGGAATTAGGAAAGGAACCATGTGTCCCCAGCAGCTTCATCGGGGCATGGTCACGGCTCAGTCCGGCAGCACCTCTACTGCTTCTCTCTGCTCTTTTCAGCTTCCTTAAGGATGTCACAACAGGACCAGTATCACACAGCTGGCCACCAACATGGCAGAGTTTCTGACCCTGGACAGAGCAGAGGTCTTCAGGCAGGGCCTGATAACCACACAGTAGGGGTGCCCAGATCTCTTAAACCACGGTAGGCCAAGCTGACAGGTAGCCAGAAACATTAACTGGAGAGGCAACATGGCTAAAAAGATCAGACATGGCCTGAGCACCAAGAGACCTACACTTTACCACACTTATGTGTGATAATTTAAAGGGCATAGACTTAACTGGTGCCTTGTTTCTTCATTTAAATGGTAGTACATTCTTTTTCCCACCTCTCTCCAAGCTTGCATGAAGAATTATTAGTGTGTAATAGAGGGAACATTTTTTTCAACGGAAAATGAATGCCAATACTTGTGTTAAGTATGTGCTAATTTATTAAGTTTGTCAATGTGTCAGGTCAGGGAAAGTGGCAGTGAGGGGAGCATTTGGCCTAAGGTTACTGAAAAGCGTTTTCTTTGTGCTCTCTGGCAGAAAGACAAGATTTGTATGTACAAGCAGCTTGAGATCAGCATGTTTGGGTTTTATAAATAGTCACTGAGTCCATTCACTTGCTGTTTGCTTTGCACAGGTTACCTTTCTGATTCTAACAGTAATTACCTTTTGTTAGTTAGTGCCGTGATTATCCACACATCACAACTGAGAGTGCAGAAGTTAAACTATATGTCTGAGGCCACACAGTGTCAGCAGTAGGATCTGAATCCAGGTCATTCTCATTGCAACCCAAGCCATTTCCCTTACCCATAGAGCCTCCAAGCCTTTCTGGTCCTATGAAACAAACTGGTATGCTGTAGAAATTTGGAGCCAGAAGTAAGCACAGTGTCCTAATCTGGTCAGGGAGATGCCCTTATGGAAATGTTGAGCCAAACCTATTAAATATGAATTTGAAAAGGTCGGCACAGACATTTGAGCCACAAAGAAAAACTGTATTTCCTAGGCAAGCAGGCAGGAGTGTAGCGATTTATAGGTTATAGTCATGAAAACAAATATCCAGACCACTTCAATGGCTCAAAGGGGTTCAACAGATTTGGTGAAGAAAGCTGGCACCTTCAGGGTGTTTCTGACTCTTTGAGGTGAAGGCAGAATAAGCAGGACCCCTGTCACAAGCTGAGACCCTGTACCAGAGACACTGACTTAAAGGGAAAAGTCTGTAGAAATCACAGCCAATTGTGCACACAAGATGTGAGAATTGAGCTTCCTTCTAAGGAAACTCCAGTTCTCCCACACTTTCCCTTCTTAGCCAAACAAGTCACTCAATATCCTGGACAAAACTCAAATATTTGTTAAAAAAAAAATTGGAGTCCATAGATGTCTATGGAGCAGGGCCTAGTGTTCTCATGAGGTTTCTTGAAGTTTTAGAGGTTTAAATATACGGTGAAAAGAGAGATAATTGTTTGGTCACACAACATAACAAGATATGGCCACAGCCTGGAGAGCATAAGCTGATGTTGATGAGATTTGATGGGGGAAAGTAGTACTGTATTTTAAGAAGTCTGAACTGTGAGTAAACAAGATAAAAGAGACTCAGAATATAAAGAATGGAGAAGAAAGCGTTGACTCAGAGGTATGTGTGGAATTAGAAGCTACCTCCAAGTGTTAGTCACTTAAGAAATTACTCAAAAGCTTACAAAGATTAAGAACTTGAATACAGATTTTTCCATTTTTCTTCTTGATTTAATTTACATACACATTGAATATTTATTATTCAAAATTCTTGAGACCAGAAGTGCTTCAGATATCAGAATTTTTTCAAATTTTGGAATATTTAAACAAACATTCTGAAATATTTTGAGAATGGACCCAAATCTATACATGAAACTCATTTACTTTCATGTCCACCTTACACAAATATCCTGAAGATTATTTCATAAAACTTTTTAATAATTTTGTGTATGGAACAAGGTTTCATGATGTGAAATTTTCCAATTGTGACATCACATCAGCCTCAAAAGTGTTTTGGATTTTAGAGCATTTCAGAGTTTTTATTTTTCAGATGAGGGATATTCAACCTGTTTTAAATTAAATATCTAAAGATTCCAAATATTAATGGCATAATAAATACTAAAGAATATTTTTAAGAAGTCAGTTCCAGTGTCTCCCAATGCATTTGTCAGACATCTTTGCACTGATTACAGTGGAGCCTGACCCTCAGCTCTCCAATGAAGAGGGAGGAATAGCAGGCTGTGAATCAAAGATCTAGATATTCTCAACAAAGACAGAGGATCAACTGGGACCTAGAGATCAGAACAGACAGAAAGTCTTGGTGGTTAGACCAAAGAAGCAATATAAAGCACTAGCCAACAAGATCATGAAGAAAATGTTTACTTAACCTACATGTTCTTTCTTACTTTGTGTTGGAGATGAACTATTTTCAGGGTATGAGCAATGTTAAGGTTTAGATTAAAATGTTCCCCAAAACTCTCTTGTGTGTGGAAGGTGATTGGATTATAAGGATGCTCTATTCATCAGTAGATTCAATCACTAATGAGTTCAAGAGCTGAAAGTACTGTACGAGGTGGGGCATAGTTGGAGGCAGGTCACTGGGGGTGTGACTTGGAATGGTATATCTCCCTCCCAATCTACTCCTTTTTTTTCACTCTTTTTTCTGACTGCCATGGGTTAAGCATCTTTTACTGTTTTTGTCTTGGAGTCAGATGCACATGGACTGAAACCATGAGCCAAAATAAATCTCTCTTTTAAGTTGTGCATGTCAGGTATTGTGTTCCCAGTAAAGAGACAGTAACTAAGACAAGTAAAATAGGATTACCAGGTAGCACCAGGTTAGTAGCTACATGGAGGCTACACATGCAGAGAACATGCAGTCTTGCATCATTTAATGATAGTGAACATTCTGACAAATGTATGGGATTTCATTATTATGCAAATATCTTAGAGTAAACTGACAGTATAGCTTATTTAATTTTTTTAACTTTTAAAAATTTTAGTTAAAATCTAATATACAAGCAAACACATATACCAGCCTAAGCCTACACATCAGGATCCCCAATGTCACTACCTTTCACCACCACACTTTGTGCCTCTAGAAGGTCTTCAGGTGCAATAACACATGGAGCTGTCAGCTCCTGTAACAGTACCTTCTGGAATCCCTCCTGAAGAACCTTCATGGGGCTGTTTTGCAGTCAACTTTTTTAAAAATAGGGGTACACTCTAAAATAATGATAAAAGGTATAGTAGGTTTATTAGTATAGCAAGTACATAAACCAGTAACAGTCATTTACTGTCCTTATCTAGCTTCTGTACTGTGCCTAATTACATGAACTATATTTCATATGATTGGCAGTGTCTTTGGTTTCTTTATGCCAGCATCAACACAAACACACAAGGAATGTATAGTGCCATAGACTTACAAAAGCTATGATGCTACTATTAGGTGATAGGAATTTTCAGGTCCTTCATGATATTATGGGGCTGTTTTTGTGCATGTGGTCTATTGTTGACCAAAGCATTGTGATGCCGCACATGACTGAATTGTCACAGTCCCTTTCTAAATAACCCTATACTTTATCATAAAATTGTTGAGAATACACTCCAGACTTACTTGTCAGTGCAGATAAGAAAGCATTCAGACACCAAATAATCAAGGGCAGGTTGTTTTACTTCTGTGGAAGGGTATGAGCACATTTTAGCAGGATATAGCAAGCACACAACAGAAGGCTTCTTTTATTTTCTCACAGTGAGAAGCACCTGACCTTCTCCCACTGGCAATTTGAAGGTTCACAATCTACCTCAACTGGCTAGTTTATGTGGCCCAAGGGGAAGGCTGGGGAGGGCTGTTAAGGGAAGGGAGAGTGGAGTATGGAGAACCAAAACTCTTTGGCTGTCAATAAGTTATCTTTGCTGGTCAGTCATGTTCCTAGAATCTAAACATTTCCCATAACTCTGGTGAAGGGGTAGGGGAGGGCAGCCTGGAGTGGACTAGAGTTTAAAATGGAGACACTCTCTTGTTCATATTCTTGATAGAAAAGACCTTATTTGTTGAAGAATCAAGTCAAATCAAGGCCTGGAAAACACATGTGAGGACTTGGAACAGTACACATCAAAAGCCCCTCGGTGCCAGGCCTGGGGAGTCCTCTGGATCCTCGTCTTCCTGAGCCACTAGGAACCATTGGAAAGTTGGTAAAGTGTTTTCTCTCACATTTCCTCTAAGTCTTCCCGTATTTTCATTTGACAGAAGCAGAGAAAGAATAAAACTCATCATGCTGCTAAAGTGTGGAAATTCCATGACTCGCACTATTCTTCAACAAAAGTAGCTCTCTTCTCAACTCCTAGAGACATCTTCCCTCCAGGGAAGTGTTTCTAGCAATGGCTGCTGGATAAGTTTTATTTGAAATTTACATTATTTGCCACCCAAGAAACCTGAACATTTTAAGCTGTTTCTAACATAAACTATTCTAGAAAGTCCTTTATATAACATCTGTATCTCTTGTCATATTTTATCCCAATATTTGAATAGAGATTTTGCAGTATAAATGTAAAGATGATCTCATAGGAAATCATACCTTAAGTATGCAAGAAAAAGCAAGGTTATGTCCCAGGGACCAGAAAGAAAAAAGCAAAGGTCTGAGAGCCTGCACTAGCTAGAGAGATTTTTGGGGGTTGTTTGGTTTTGTTTTGTTTTTGTACTGGGGATCAAACTCATGACCTTGCACTTGCCAGGCAGGTGCTTATGCCACTGAGCTAAATCCTAGACTCTAGAGAGAATTTTAAGAAACTTGAGCAAAGCTTGAGAATGCAGTCTTGGGTTGAGGTGAATGGTGTGGAAGAAGCAATAACCATTTTTTCAGACTCAACCTGACAAAGCCACACCTTTCAAGGTATTCAGGATCTGGCATAAGGCAAAGCATGGGAATCCGGGTGATAGCAGCACATGCATGTCACCCAGGGTACCCAGGATTCACCATCCAGGAAGAGATGGGAAGGAAAAGGAGCTACAAGTTCAAACAGGTTAGGCTCACAAAAGAGGATAAGAATGAGGCCTTCAGGAACTATAAAACAGAAGGGAGCTTTGAAGGAAAATATCCAGGATTCTCTAAAGAAGGTCAGATAGCAGAGTAAAAAGAAGGACAAGAGAGTTTACAAACTTACCTAGGCCAAAACCTCCCAAGAGGTATAACCCTGGACTTAAAACCAATTCCACTGCCAAGTTATGAGTAACATCAAATAGGTCATGTAGCCTGTCTGAGACAGTTTTCACACCTTAAAACATTGTAAAGAATAATGGAGGTAAATCACTTAGTGCTGTATCTGGCATATAAGTGCTCAATGATCTTTGCCAGTTTTATCAGGCAGGCATTATCACAGCTGTATTTATTGTTACTACTATTATTAGAAAACACAACAATGTCTCATCCCTGTTTGATCTCAGTGCTGAGCACAGAGCCCGGCATGAAGAATTCTTTTGGTAAGTGTGTGAAATGATTTAGAGCAGAGCTGGCTTGGTGAGCATGTGACTTGTGGAAACTCACAATACCCTGCATTTAGAACGATCCTGCACTGGTCCAGTGCTCTCCTGTGGCTGTCTTAAAGTTCTTAATAATTTGTTCACAGATCCCCACAAATTATGAAGGGGGATAAGAATATAAGAAAGATGTAAGAAGGAAACTGAAGCATGAATAATTTGGGAAGATAAGAAATCTGCTGAGAGGCTAGTAGGAAATATGCTAAGAATTTCCTCTAAAGAATAGGGAGGCCTTCAGTGGAACCAGCAAATGTTTGCATTCTGAGTTTTTATCAGGTCTTATATATGGCATTATATCGGAGGGACATGAAAATTATTTACCCATAAAAGTCTGGGATTTGATCAGTTCTTGATCAATAACATTTTCAGAGGTTATGTCTTATCTCTAGAAAAACAAAATAATAGGGAAGAAAAGACATTTCATCTCCAACATTTTCTGTACACTCTTAGTCTTATTTTCTATTATACAGACTCAGAAGAGGCAAACACAATGCAAAAGCTGATCAAAACATAGAGTGAATGTTTAAATCTTAAAAATGTATCACATCAAGAGACATAGTGCCATTAATTGCCCTCAGAGTAATCCCCCTCATTTCATACATACTTTTCCCATCATTCTTGCCACTTTCTGAAGCAGTTCTGGAAGTTGTTTTTCATGATTACCTTTATCAGATGTAATCAAAAAATACTGTGAACTCTGCCAAGTGCCATCCAACAAAAAGATTTCTAAAATCATCATAAGTGTCCTCATCCACTTTATTTACTGGATCTGGCACCATAGAACTTTGGCTCTTCCCCAAAGCCAAAGTGACCATAAAAGGTAAACATTTGAATCGATTAAGGGTATTGAAATGGCCATGAGAGTGCAATTAAAGACACTTGCGGAAGAGGAGTTCCAGAACTGCTACCGAGAGTTGCAAGAATGATTGGATAAGTGTGTTTGAAGCAAGAGGACGTGTTTTGAGAGAAATTAATGGCAATGTGTCTTTTGCTGAATAAATTATTTTTGAATTTAACCATTCATTGTATTTTGTGATTACAGTTCTTACCATAGTAATCTCACCATCACAAATCAATGTATTTTCCTAATGAAAAAATAGATAATAGGAAATAAAAACATAAATCTTTTACAAAAAGGGAAAGGGACTAAAAGATGGAGGGAGGGTGGAAGAAGGAGAAGGAAAGGAGACAAAAAGAAAAATTAAAATGTGCTGTGTTCATATACCAACTTCCCACAAGGAATGTAAATCATTATGTGCTCCAAATATGCACCAATAAAGATTTAACAATAAACTATATTTTCCTATCAAAACTCATGACTCCAAAACTTCACAGCTCATGCATTACCAAGCAAAGTTCTTTGGCATCTCCCAGACCAGCTGCTGCAGCCCACAATCTGCCCTTGCAGGAGCTGGTATCTGAAACCTCACAAACCAGTCTTTTTGGCTTCACACTTCTGCATATTAGGCTATGTCACAAGGTAGTACTGAAACAAACTATGTTTCACTTTTTATGGCACAAATAATTTTTTAAAACACAGGATGATGTGTTTAGAATGGTTTCTGTGATTGAACATCTGAATGAGTTATTATCTGCTGTCTGTGTCTGCAAATGGTTCATTCACTCACCTGTGGCCTCTTCTGTGCCAGCCCACAGACGCCCAGTGATGAAGGTGACACTGTCTGTTCTCACAAACTCATAAGCTAAGTAAGACAACCCACAATCACACTGGTTCAGGACAACTGTACAAGACCTAACCTGCTACCAGGTAGAAAAAGACTTTCTAGATGAGAGGACACCTGAGTTGACTTCTGAAGAACAAGGAAAGAAGAAGGATGTCCTGGGGGAAATCAGCAGGATAGAAGGTATAATAGACTCAGAGAACTTCAATTGTTCCTGAAGATTTAAGAGCTTCATTCAGTATTTCTGGTGCATAGGGAGAAAAAGGAAAGAGAAGAGCAATATGGATAGGATTTTCTAGGCTAGGCTAAGTTTGGTCTTTATCCCCGTAGTAGAAGGAAGTAAGTAAAGGACTTTCTATTTTTGTTGTTTTAATCAGAGAAGTATCCTGATCAGTTTAGTGATGCCCATAAGAATGCCCCATCTGTTGCTGAGTGGGGAAATGAGGAGGTAAGAAAGGAGCTACCAATGAAATCTGGTTTCAATTAATTTTTGTGGCCAACCAGGTAGAAAGAATCCGAGCCAGACTTCTAGAGTGGGAAGAGGAATTTGGGGTAGGTAAGTGCTTACAGATCTTTAGAAAGATTTGCTGAGACGGATATGATGAAATCATCTCCTTCTGTTGCATGATACCTAGAAATGTTCCTTCAGACTCCCAGAGTAGATGAATCTCATTTTGTGGGCAGAGCTTGATCAAGTGTAATTCAAAGAATTTCAGGAGTTATTGGGTGATTATTACTATTGTTATTATTGTATCACTACTACACAAATATTATTCAGTAGATATCCTGGAGAAGAGATTAGAGTAGAAAGATGTCGAAGATTAAAAGGGAAGATATTTTGGGAGTTGGAGAAAATGAGAATGGAGATTTCTGTATCTATCTGATACCTAACCCTAAGGCAATGACCAGAAGGAAAGAGAGAAGAATGGCATTGAAAAGTATCAGGAAAGAATCAACAAGGTCTTCTTAATTGCCTAATGTAGGAGTTAAGGGAGGTAGGAATGGGAGATGAAACCAGAATAAAACAGGGTAGTTTCAGGGAAAGTCCTATTAGAGGTATAATGATATTTACATGTGTATGAGGCATCCAAGTGAATATGAATAGCAAAAAGTTGGATACATTGGACTGGACTGGAGCGATCTACCACCATTCCTCACATGAACTATTATTCTAGATTTCTAACAGGTATTCTGCTGCTTCTTCTGGTCACCTCTGGTACCTCAGTGCTAAGTGAAGTATCCAGCATGAGCAGTAAAAATATAAATCAGAATAAGGAACTTCTCTGCTCAAAACCTTGTGACACACTAAGTTGTGTCCACAGTTCTTTCTGTGACCTACAGGGCTTTCTGTCTTACTTTTCTCATCACTGACATAAAATATCTGATACCCAAAGTTAAAGGAGAAAAGTATTTTAGCTCACAGCTCATAGAGGTTTCAGTCCATAGTCAGCTGACTCTAAGGCAAGGTAGTATGGCAGAGGGACATGGAAGAGGAGAAACAGTCCATGGCAGGGCAGGCAAGAAGGCAGCAAAGTAACAACAGACCTCCCTTTCCCTTTTATCCTATCCAGGCCACAAGCATTTTGAGTAGTGCCATTACCCACACGCAGAATCCAGTACCACATACCCTTAATCCCAGTATCACATACCCTAGACCCAGCCACCACTGAAAAGCCCCACATATGAACATATGAGGCTTTGGGGGGACATCTAGGTGAAAACCATAACACCTTCCATGATCAGGCCCTATCTCTCTGATGTCCTTTTTCTTTTCCATTTCATCCAATCTGGCCTCCTTGCTGTTCCATCTGAGGGCACTGGCCGACAGGCCAAGTAGAGGAAGGTGAATTGAGGAACTTCCCTCTTGGAGGCCACATCATCCTCTGAGAGTATTTTAAAAGATGGAAAGAGAGTGGCCATGAGAAAAGTACTAAAGGTGAAAGTTCATACTAGAAGAAGGAGCTGGAGAAGAAGGAGCTGGAGCTTTCTCTCAAGGGGAAATATAGATAGTACATTAAGTACATTGTCTTCTGTCAAAGAAAATCATGAAGGCAAATAATGTGGGCTGCCTTTATATTCTATAAATCAAAGTATCCTAAATGAGTGTAAGGAATTATCAATTGCCCGTAAACAGCAAGGCTAAAAATAATAGACATAAACTTGAGCATGAGACAAGCTGACTTCCAGAGCTTGTGATGCACTGTATTTTAGGCAACCTAAAGACTCAACAAACCAAAATTTAATCTGAGATCAGGCCTCTTCATGCCTTTAGAAAATGACTTGCATTTGCATTAGTACAATATATATTTTTTTATAAAATAATTTTAAGGTTTAATTTTTATAGCAACCTTGAGAATACAGCAAAATAGGTGCCACTACCCTTTGAGGGAATGGGGAAACTCAACCCTACAGCAACTGAGCTGTCTAAAGTCAGTTACTGGAACTCTGGCTCCAGCCTGTTTGGCCACCATTTTCCATTATCCAACTGATTGCTCCTGCAGTCTGATTGAGATTCTTTGGCCAATAGGGGTCCTCTGCAAAGAGGATGAAGCAAAAGATATGAGAAAGGACTTGACAAGGGGAAATATTGAGGCTCAAGATGGGACAGGGATGACGTCCATCTACTGTGACACAGGACACCATTATCTCTCTGCCTAGGGGGATGCACAGGGTAGGCACACAAGAAATGCAACAGGGCTACCAGTCCAGGGCCTTCCAAAGGTGTCTGATCCCCAGCTGAGGATCACACTGTCAACTCCCAGCTGAAGCCTGAGGCTTAGCCACACAGAGACTCTTAATACATCACTGACTTCTCATAAGCTCTTGCAGATGTAGCGATGATGAAATCTCACACATTAGTTCCTCAGCACCGAAATGTGTTTATGCTCCCAAATTTGAGGTTTGTAATGGGTTTTGCTCAGGGGAATGATTATTTTAGTGTTGACTTCTGAAAAGGCAATTGATAACAAGTTTATGCAGCCAAAAGAGCTCTGGCAATTATCTGTAAATTCAGACCCCGTGAAGAGCCAAACCAAATCATTTAAGATCCCCTGAATCCATTCCAGGACCAAGATTATCCAAATTGACAAGCTAAAAATGAGATAATTTATGCTGAAATGGGGCTTATGAAATCAAGATGCTACTCTGGATGGCTGCTGCTGGGAACCACCACAATCCGTTTCTATCATTTGTAGACTCCTTCCTTCCTATATTCACTCTCCCGTTAAAGGGGCAGAAAGGGAAATGTTTAGAATCTTCTTTGCCTGAATATTTCCTGGGATAGTTTTTAAGTTTTTTATGTGAAATTTTGAAAATGTGTAGAGAATACAAAGATCTCCATTGTTGGGGCTTTGTTGGTCATGTTCATTATTAATTACAGCTTTGGGATGAACCTGGCTGGTTTGTTGAGAAATCCCACCAATGAGAAAGAAGCAGAATTCTGAAATAACTCATCTTTGCCACTTTCACCAGCTGACCCCTACTATTCTATCAGATGATCTTGGCCTTAAACGTTGACATTAAATCATCGTAAGTAGCATAAGTAGCGTCAGGGGAGCCTGGCTTGATCTGAGTCTTCCTTCCCAGATGTTTTCTGTGTTCAAACACGAGGAAAGTACCTGGGATTGAGGTCCTCACCCACCAGCCTGATCAGAAACAACCATAGAAATCTAGAAGAGAAGAAACTCTGTTGGATAAACCACATACATCAATGTCCTCCTGTCCCAACCATATCTAAGCAACCATATCTAAGCATATATATGAATATGAATTGGAGGATAAAAGAATAGTTTCAGTGGGAGGAGCAGTTTGGTGAGTGATGATTATCCTAAAAGAGCAGAGCAAATAAAATGTTCATGCCTGCAGAGGAGCTACACAAGTGGGAAGCAAATTCCAGTACTTTGGAATCAGGGGTAAGATGTGATTCTAAAAATGGGAGAATAGGTTTAAGATCTATATAAAAAAAAAAACCCAAAACTTAAAACTTTGAGGTCCCCAAACCCATCTCGGGCAGCCAGGCAACCATTCTGATCCCCTTACCCTGCAGGAGGTTTATTCTCTGGAGAAGATAAAGCAGAAGCTTCAGTTCAGAGGGTAGAGGTTAGGTGAGTAGCTACAAAAAGATTAACCAGAGATCTATATACTGGACTATGGGGGAGCCCCTCCCCTGCCTTACCTTAAGGAGCAGCCAGGAATCTATGTGGCCAGGCCAATAGGAAGATAACTCTCTAGAGGATAACAACTCCAGAAAAAAGAGTGCCACTTTGAGGTTTTGGGAAATCCCCCATCATGCAGATACTGACCCTCTAGCTATACTACAGTGAGGGCAACCATTAGAGAAAACTTGTCCCTACTCTCAGAAACTTATAACTGACCTTTGTGAAACAAACTCAAAATAGAGGGAAAAAATCAAAAAGAAAAACAGAAAGAAGTGAGAGAAAATTCAAGAAGCACTAAAATAGCATCACCTGTACAGAAAGTAACTTGAAAACTAATAATCTCGGAGACATAGGCACCAGTATCAGATATATAGGCACTATTATATCTATAATATATTATATCTAGGAAGTAGAGAAGATAGGAACTCAAAAAAAGAGAAAAAACTAATGAAAAACTTTGAGAGTTAACCAGAGTAATAATACAATATAATGTCAGAGAAAATATATAAGACCTTGGACGTGTAAGGACTTAAATTTTCAGGTTTAAAAGGCCCCCTGAGTACTTACCATAAGAGAATATAAAGAACACTTTATCATAATAAATTTATAATACTGAGTTAAATAGAATATCAAAATATCCCAGAGAGAAAAGAAAAAAATCATATCATAGTCAAAGGGATAAAATTCAAAAGACAACCTACTTGTCAATAACAAAACTGGATGAACTATTATTGAAAATATTGGGTGGAAAGGTTTGCAATCTATAATTCTATAAATAAACAAAGCATCAATTAATGATAAGAGAAAAAAGATATCAAACACAGAACTCAGGGGGTTTTTTATATATACCTTCTCTTAGGGAACTAGTAGAGGACATGTTTTGACTGGTTGCAAAAGTCAACCAAAGTATAAAACAAAACCGATAAAAGGAAAATGAGATCAAGGGAAGTGGCAACCTATCCCAGAAGTGAGGGGAAAAACAATCCCAGAGTCTCTCATTCTGCACCCCGTGGAGCAGTCAGTCTGGCTAGAGCAGGACGTAGGTCTAGGGAACTGATAGGTAGCGACAGTATGTGAGAAAATTTAGAAAAAGACACTGACTTCAGAAGAACAAAAGGTTGCACGAGAAAGCACGTGTAGCAATGTTCAGCTATTTTGCTCAGCTATGAACAATGTCTGCACTGTCATCACAATATCAATGCTATAATGAGTTAAGTATTTTGGAAAGGTGAAAGGCAGTGATATAAGGAACCAGTGAAGAGAGCCAAGTGAGTGGACACTGTGTAGAATGTGTGAGAATAACCATAGCATTGACAGGTGTGGAGGAAAATAGAAGAAAACATCTTCAAGAGCAGAAGGGGGCATAGTGGGATTTGGGTTTTCAATATTTAGTAATATGTAAGTATTACATTGATGTAAGTAAATTTTTGATTAATTTTTAAAGCACATTCAAACGTGCCTACATGTGTAAAAATGGATTCAATATCTCCATTTTATTCCAGTATTACTTCTAAATATGATAAATGTAGCATCCCTTTTCTTTTCCACAATCTGATACCTTGCTCCATGGGTGATTTTAACAGTTTCTAGGAAGAACCTTTAGTGCTCCTTTCCATACTTCACCTGGTAGGACTGTAGCATAACTCTAGGAAGAACTTTTATTTTCTTAATTTTAATTTTAGTCTTTTCCCCAGTGGCAAGAAGATAAGAAATGTCTCTTGAAAATATGTGAAGGCCATGGCAACAGCAAGATTTCATACACTTGCTCACATTCTGACCTAGCTGTTCAGAACACAGTCAACAGGAAGTCAGGCTTCAATTCAGAAAGTCCTTTCTTCACAAGAAAACCTGACTACCAGCTACACAGTGGATAGATAGTTGCCTGTGCATATGTGACCCAACTAAGTGCTGGGAGACAGAAAGAAAGACACTACAGAACCAAATTATACATTCTCCTTCTTGTCTTGTCAGGAATGCCAAAAAAGAAAATGGCCCCAAAGCTCATTCTTTTCTGGCTGTAGTGGTTCCACTGCAATTCAGTCCTGGAATCCACTGAAGAAAATGTGTTGGACTGAAATTTCTTCAGGCTCCAGAGGACTACAGAGCTGTGATGTCACTCTGAAAAACTAGAAAGAAGAATACAAAATAACTGCAATGAATGGTAGTGAGAAACACAAATGGAGTGTATATGGGGTTTTGCTGAAGGAAAGATAGTAAAAGAACATTCTGTAGAGCCAAAAAGCAATGCACCTAATCTTACCCCCCAAAATCCTGAATGGATGTGAAGCACTGAGTTAAAGGGAATGAAACTACCTCAGTAAAAGCTGTAAGAGAAGTTAGGCGACACTTGTGTAAGTAGGCCATCCAAGAGCTCTGCTCAATCCTGATGGTGACAGAGGTGGGACCAACTCTAGCTTTCTTACTAATATTCCTGACTAATGAGGCACTTCAACATGTTCCCTTACCTTTTTCCCAATCATGCAGTTTCTAGCTTCAAGCCTTTGTCTTCTACTTTTCTTTCTTTATCAGGAGTGGGGGAGGGAGGACCAGGGATATTTTGATTCATATAGCTAAAGAAACAAACCTTAAGAAATAAAAACTAAAGAAAATAAAAATAAATTATAAGGAGTTTCCACTAAAGACTCTTCAAAAGGATAAAACGATTTCAATTTTACTCGGTCTCACTACTCCCTATTTCCTCCCCTAGAATATACGTGCATATCTATATATTTATACAGATTTTTTATTATTCAGTTAATATGAATTACAAGCCTCATGCTTCCTCCCTTCTAAATTCAAAATGAGGAGGCTTTCTCTTTTCTCTCATTCCTTTTTTTTTTTTATTCTTCACTCCCCCTCACCAACACGATTTACATTCTCAATGTAATGTATTAAAAAGTTGACAGGGACGAAAGGATTCACACGATGTCTGCTAAGAAACCCAATTTCCATGATGAATTGCCCGGAGCCCCTGAATCACAAACCATTTTTTCCGCTGCTCAGAAGTTGAGGTTTTTTTTTTTTTTTTTTTTTTTTTTTTTAAATCTTCTTAAAGCCTCTCTCCTAATCTTCGGCTAGAAGAGATGGGTGAAAGGATTTTTTTTCTAAACTAAGAAAAGTATTAGCATCTTGGTTGTTGTGCATCAAATTTGAAAATGCAAGGTTAGTAATATTTCAAATCAGCCATGGTCCAAACCTCTTGATAAGTGAGTATGCTCTTTCCTATTTTCTCTCTCTCCTCTCTCTCTCTCTCTCTCTCTCTCTCTCTCTCTCTCTCTCTCTCTCTCTCTCTAATTCTCTCCTTCCCTCCACTCCCCTCTCACTCCCCTCCCCATGTCATCATCTACCTCCTCACAGTCTTTAACTCAGTAATGAGGAGGAGCTTTGGGAGAAAAAGCAAATTTAGATTAGGGTGATTCTTCAAAGATCTATCTTCTTTTGGAAGGTTATAGAACTCTGAATATATTGACACTTTCTTGCAATTGGCTGGATCAATCATAGCTGGACGAAGAATTCAGCGGCAAAAGCCTAACCCTGCCCAGGAGATATCCCTCTCCCCTTAGACACTAGAGCCACATTTGCACCACGCTGCATGTGTCCTTCTCCCTGACCTGATCTTCATTCTTCCAGCAGAAGCCACCCTGGGCTGCCCACATGAGAGGAATGAAGAGGAACACAGCACTCATGTGAGCACCTGCTAAGACTTTTGGACTTCAAAAAACCAACTTTTGTCCAAACATTATAGAACTTTGTTGTTCTCCAAACTCTGCAACTTTATGTCCCCATTTGTGCGCACATGTGCTCCAAAGAGTTCAGTCAGTTGCCACTTCCACTTGGCAGAACTGGCCTCCTCTCTCCTAAGCACTCTGGCTTTTCCTAGAACACAATCCCCCAGAAAATATACCCCCCCCAAAAAAGGACAAAACACTCATATTACCTTAAAATAATTTAAGTATTTTTCCTTGAAGAATATAGTCCATATTATACAGAGGGGAAGAGTCTCTGACATTGTCTAAAACCTACCAAAATGTTTGCTGATTATACTGAGAACTTAAGAGATAGAGAATGGAGAGTCCATACACTATAATTCAAACCTGAAGCCACAAATTCCAAATTAGAGTCAGAAAAGCTATGAATTCTCCAAGAAAAATTCACAGTGCAGAGATATTCAGAAAGATTTTGCAGTTTAAGAGTTTAATGATCTTGCCCCTACTGTGTTAAAATTTTCCATATTGTAGAGGAAAAACTGAAGGTCATCAATAAAAAGGGAATGATCCCCTTGCACAATGAGTAATAGAATCAGAATCTGGATGGATTTGACTTCTGATTTATATATTGGAAAATATGTGACTGCCTGATATTACATAGATAATGCATATGGGTAGATGGGCAGCTGAGTGAAAGCTTTACAATCACCAATGGCTTACAACCAAGCAGATTAATTCTCCTGAACATTTTCTGTGTTTTCCTAAGCAAGGAGAAGTAGCTCAGTAGGACAGAGTTAGAATGAGACAGGTGCTTTTCAAGAGGACTGGATTTATCAGTGGCCCCTTTACTACCAAGTCCTCAGGCTGTCTTAATTCATGGCTAATAGGATGTCACTGGGATTCAGTATGCCTCTTTGCTCAAGAAGGAAGGAGTGAGCATGGGTTGAATGTAGATACTAATGAACATCATTGAGCTTATCACTCATATTTGTCCTCCAAACACTCCTTAGTCATTATTTCAATGTATGGATTCATGAACTTAATTCTTTCCACCATTCTGGTTACTAAGCTAGACAGGAACCAAATCAAATTTCCCCATAAGGTAAACATTGAACCACTGAATTTGATTCAGTTATCATCTAATTCTGTTTGCAACCAGAATTGTGGAAAGAATTAAATTCATGTCGGGTATGGTGGCATATGCCTGTAATCTCAGCACTCAGGAGGCTGAGGCAGAAGGATCACCACCAAGTTCAAAGCCAGCCTGGGCCACGTAGTAAGTTCAAGGCCAGCCTGAACTGCATTGTGAAACCCTATCTCAAAAAAAATTAAGTTCATGAATTGAGGTATTCCTTATGGCACAAACAACTTGATTTTAAAATGGGCCAAAGACCTGAAAGCAAATAAATAACTGAAAAGATGTTTTTTTTATTACATGACACAATAAAAATGCAAATTAAAACAACAGTGAGATTCTACTACACATCTATTAGAATAGCTAAAATCCAAAACCCTGACACCTCCAAATGCTTATAAAGTGTAAAATAATGGAAAGTATAACTCATTGTTGGTGGGAATAGAATCATATATATTCTTTCCATAGGATCCCACTATTGCACTATTTTGTTGCTTACTCAAATCAGTTGAAAATTTAGGTCTACTTGAAATCCTATACATAGATGTTTATGGCTACTGTACTCATAATTGCCAAAACCTGGATGCAACCAAGATATATTTGAGAGGGTAAATGAATGAATGCCTCCTGACAATAGAATATTATTCATTGCTAAAAGAAATACAACTATTAAGCCATGAAAAAACTGGAGGAATCTTAAATGTTTATTATTAAATGAAGAAATCAATCTCAAAAGGCTCCATACTGCATGATTCTATGGGGACAGTAAAAAAAAGAGAGATTATGGTTGGTAAAGACTATAGGAAAGGGATAGAGTACACAGAATTTTTAGGACAAAGAAACTATTCTGCATGTCTGTAATAAATGTAGATACAAGTCATTTACACATTTGCCAAAACTCCTAAATGCACAACACCAATAGTATATCCTAACACAAACTATATATCCTTTGGGCGATAATGGCATATCAACATGAGCTCATCAATTGTAACATATATACCGCTTGCTCAGGATGTTGATGGTGAGGCAGTCAGTGCATATGTAGGGTTGGAGGATATTTGGGAACTCTATAATTTCTGCTCAATTTTGCTATTATCCTAAAACTTATTTTTAAAAATAAAATAAATTTTAAAGGAAAATAAATGAAATAACTGTACAAAGCAAATGGTACTTTATATATCAAAGCCTATGGAATTGTGTCGAGGGAACAAAAGAAAACAGAAATAAAGACATCACAAAACCATGGGAGTAGGAAAGACATAAATAAGGTACAGGAGAAGGGACCTCCTCATCAGTGAAGTAAAGTGGAAGAAATGGATTAATTACTCTGAAATTTACTTTAACTGCATAAGTTTAAAGTAGCTAAGATTAAAAGAAAGAAAAGATCGTATAATGAAGAAAATAACTGCTTGCAAGGAAAAAGAAAGATATTTCATTTCACTGCCTGATAAATCTGTCCAATGTTCATGGAATAATAAAAGGAAGATTCTACCATGAAACAGCAATGACCAGATAGAATGTAAGTCGTGTGAAAAGAGGGACTGCTTTTTATTCTTTATTGTATCACTAATGCCTATAATTGTAGCTAGCACCCAATAAGTGTTTGTTAAATGAATAAATTATTCCATAAATCACAAATCTAAAAGTTGGGATATATTTACAAACTGGCACAAAGAAAACCACCAGTGACAAAGAAACTAGATGCATCATTCAGGGTCTGCTGCTTACTATAACAAATGTCCTAAATGTTTAGTGGTATATACAGTGAAGATTTAAATATTACTGTCATCACAATCTGATGTGAAGATTATAGAGATAATTTCACTCAACATAGTCACTTAGGAAATCTGCTTCTTTAGTTTGTTGGTTCTGTGACTATTAGAGCCTAGAGTCTTCCATTAAGTTATCTGTATCCCACTGACGGAAATTAAATTGCATGGAGGCTCACAAAAAGGCATTTTAGGGGCCAGGTTCAGCTGGGGCATCTATCACCACTACCTAAGGTCCATCGGCCAGGACTCAATAAGAGGTCAAAATTAACTTCAAGAGACACTGGGTAATATACTCTAGTTGTAATGGGTAACATTAGCAACATTCCAAGGAAGCCAAGAAGCAAATGCAGGTATCACGAATGCTTGTTCTCTGGGTCAGTGTTTGGGGTTATCAAGAGATACAGACAGACAGATGGGCACACAGAGATAAAACCCAAAATTAATTCACATAGAGAGTCTGGAGATCTTCTTCACAAGTCTCTGAGACTTGTGATGTCAGACAGACACATCTTTAAGGGAAAAAGAAAAATTAATTCCTTTCCTGTGTGCCCTGCTATACCATCTGATGTTAGAGCCACTCAACTAAGAACTAAAATTAAAGAACCTAGAAAGCACCTTGAGAAGGAGATCTGAGCACCCCAAAACCTAGTAACATATTTGGTGAGCTAGCCTTGAGAGCAGAAGGTGGAGAAAGATTACAAAGACAGTAGATCAGGAAGCAACAGCAAATCAACCGCTCCAAAATGAGGAATCCAGGCACTAGAAATTAATAATTTGGGGAAGAAAAGGAGGGAGGTAGATCTGTGGGACCCAGGAAATATCTGAAAGAAAAGCAAGAGCCAAAATAGAAAATGAAGAGACAGACCTCTACAAAGAAAAAAGAAGAGACAAACTTCACTTTCTCCCTGGCTACTGAATCATGGCATAGACAAGAGGATCAAATCAACAGAGATACAGTGAGAATAGGTAACTTCAGAGGCCTCCAGGAAAAAACACATCAGTGGAACAGAGCAATAGATTCTATTCACTACAAAGGTTGGTAAGTGACTGCCACGTAACCTGGAGAGAGTTTTGTCTGGTGCCATTTTAGAGAAGGTCCAAATGAACCAGACAATCAGAGTATCAGCTCAGGACACCCACAATGTTGAAATACCACAATGACTGGATAAGGCCCAACCATAGGAAGCCTCCACGGTCAGGGAGATGTGGTCAGGCCAGCAAGAGACACCCACTGTCATAGGCTGGACAACTCAACCCCTAACCCCCAACCACAGGCCAGGATCAGCTGAATTTCTGTGGAGCAAAGTACCAGAATCAGAACCACGTGCTACTCCTGCTGCAGGTTTGTTGGAATTATCTAGTATTGATCTGATCCCTGACTGCCTTTTTTCTCTGCCAATGACAGTAGTTATGGTCTGAATTGGACGTTACCACGAAACTGCAGGCCCCAGAAGATAACCACAGGTTTGATATCAAAGAGAAATTGCTTTTTTTTCTTTTTTGTCTTTTTTTGTTGTTGTAGTTGTTCATTTTAGTTTTTTAATCTTTTCGGTTTTTTCGTGAATATGAACATTATTTTTAGATTATTTTCTGTTCTTGTTTTTTTTTTTGTTTTTGTTTTTTGCTTTTTCTTTCCTTCTTTCACTCCTATCTTCTTCTCAAGTTTCTCAAGTCTTAATGTTCCTTTGTCCTTCAGTCTTGCTTCTAATCCCTTTCTCTTTTTTGCTTCTCTATTTTTCTTTAATCAAGCTAATATTTACTTTTTGTAATTTTTTGATTTGTCTTAGACTTTGTTACATGACTATAAAATATGCAACTATATATTAAAGTGACAAATTACTAGTCATCACAGTTGGATATTTTCTAGTCTGTGCTTGAGCTGTTATTACTAATTGTACTACTTTACCCAAGGTAATATAGTTATGGTGAACAATTCGTCTTCCTTTTATGCTAATAACTAGATTGTCTGAGTGTTATAAGCTATATTATAGTCCATTAACAAAGAACTGAATGCTAGGCCAAATGGACCGCAAAATTTCATCCCTAATAAATTGAAAAGGCAGGATCTTGGGACAGACTCAAAGACAAAAGTCTTAAAAATATCTCTGAAATAAATAAAATAAATAAATAAATAAGCCTTAAAAATATGTCTGAAAATCAGTCTTTTCCTAAAGAGGTCTCAATACTAGTCATAAAGCTATATATCATAAGCAACTTACAAACCTAAATGCAGAAAATAAATTTTTAAAAAAAGACAAAACATGGAAGCAAAATGTAACCTGTAATCCCTAAGTCAGTAAAAATAAGTGAAGGAAGAATTTGGGTGGAATAAACCAAAAACCATCAGATCAGTTTTATAAAATGGTAGCAGTGGAAATAACAAAACAAATCTGTAAGTCTCTTCATAAAAACAAAAGAGATGATGACTTCAAGGATGTAAATAATTAGTGAATCTAGAGTATATAAAGGCAAAAACAAAATAAAGCAACTAAGGAAAACATGAATGCCAAATTTGAAAAAGACTGAACTTCATAAAAGAGACTCAAATGCAAATCAAATATACTAGAAACTCTATTCAAAGTATATGAAGCAGGGCTAGAGATTTAGCTCAGCAGGATAAGTACCTGCCTTGCAAGCACACAGTCGTGAGTTTGATCCCCTGTACCAAAAAAAAGTATATGAAGTATACGAAGCAGAGCTAACCAATGTGAAGATAGAATATCAGATCTACAAGACAGGGGTATAGTAACCATTATCAAAGACCTCCTAAAAGTAGCACAAAAAAAAAATCACTCCAACAGTTAACACATGATGAAAAGAAGAATAACATAAGATTAATAAGAATCAATGAAAGAACAAGGTGCATGAAAAACTATTCATAGAAGTAATATAAGAAAAATTTTCAAGTATGTACAAAGAATTGAGATGCAGATGAATGAGGCATATAGAAATCCAAATAGTTACCCACTCAGACCCCAGACCTCAGAGAACTTCAGTGGGTAAACAGGAGCAATAGTGAAGTCCCCTCCAGCTGTAGGACCTTGGCAAGCCTGGTAAGAGTGTGGGTGAGTCCTTCTTCCATACAGAGAATGTGTTGAGGAGAATGCCAATAAGTCCTCTCTCAATCTAGAGGAAATTAAAAGGGCTTATGAGACACTCAGTGACATAGTAGGGTCCCAGCTGAGGCAAACACTATAGACAGGTAGATATGGTGGCCTGGAACAACCTGAAGCTATAGTAACAGCAGGAACTAAAGATTAATTTAAATCAATACTCCAGTAGGGGGTTTGGCTTAGCAATGTAAGCACTTGCCTTGGCAAGCGCGTGGTCATAAGTTTGATTCCAGTTACCTTAAATAAATAAATAAATAAATACTCCTAAGAGAATATAGAACTCATCCAACAGGCCCTGCAGGAGGAATTCAGGTGACTGGCCCTCCTTTTCATTGTGGTACCCACCAATTGGACAAACATCAACCACACAATATGACCCTAAGATATGCACTACCAACAGTTGAGACCAGTGGTATTGAAGGACCAAATATTAGCCCAAAAGTTGAAAATGATAAAATGAAAAAGCAAAATGCAATCTCAGACATCTAGTCCATCAGGAGCAAGTACAGGAGACATTGAAGTAGAGGACATTAAAAGTCATATACCTGAAACCTCTGAAAAGATAGCAAGTGAAATAAAGAAATAAATCCATGAGGTTATAGAGGATATCAGATTAGAAATTTCTCACATAAGAGAATGATATATAATTTATCAACTAGAGATTTCTTACCATTTATCTTCTTTAATTCTGTATCATTTCTACCCTTTTCCTGTTTTTTTCTCTTTAAATTAGAAAAAGACAGAAATGATAACCTTAATAAAGAAGTTGCTCAGCATAGCTAGAGAAGACATAGATTTTAAAAAGTACAGTAGTATGGGAAAATGATGGAAACCTTGAATGAACAATTGAAGAAAGTAATAGAATGCATAAAACAAATTAAAAGAGATATCCAAGAAATAAAAATTTCTATGGAAAGCTGGCAAAACTGTTTAAATGAAGCTGAGGGTAGAATTTCAGACCTTAAGGACAAGATCACAGTTAGTGATCATGAAAAGATAGAACTTTTAAAAATAACAAGGCAGCATGAAATGACAATTCAACAACTTCAAGATGATGCAAAGAGAAACAATATAAGACAAATAAGCATCAATGAAATTGTAGGAGTCAACATGAATGACATTGGTAAACTATTTACAGAGGTAATAGCAGAAAATTTCCCAAACATGGAAAAAGAAACTGCTATGCAAATAAGTGATGCATATAGAATTCCAAATAGTCACAATCAACATAAATCTACACCCAGACATACAATAATTAAGATCCCAGATATACAAAGCATAAAAACATATAGAAACCTGTGGGAGGCAATGAAAGCAGTCCTAAGAGGGAAATATATTGTCACATCAAGAAAACAGAATGAGGACAAATAGATGACCTAATGCTACATCTCAAACTTCTAGAAAAAGAAAAGCAAGTCAAACCCAAAGCTCATACAAAAGAGGAAATTATACATATCAGAGCAGAAATTAATGCAATTGGGACTAAAAAATATACAAAGAATTAATGAATCAAAGAGCTGGTTTTTTTTAGAAAATAAAATCAATAAACCTCTAGCCAACCTTATCAAGAAAAAAGAAAGAAAAAACTCAAATTCATGTAATAAGGACTGAAAAGAAAGAAATTACTACAGATTCCATGGAAATTCAAAAAGACCATGAATACCTATTCTGAAAATCCTTCCTCAAATAGGGTGGAAAACATAGTGGAAATGGACAGATTTCTAGAAACGTACAAACTGCTAAAGCTCAATCAAGAAGATATAACAGTTTTTTATTGACTTTGTAACTTGAACAACTATTTCTAAGATAACAATATGTAATTTATCAACTAGTGATTTATTACTGCTATTTTTTTTGAAATTCTGTATTATTTCTACCCTTTTTTCTGTTTTACTCTTTTTCTCTAAATAAAAAAAGACATCCAAATAGTCATGATCAGAAAAAAATGTGAAAAGATATAGTCAAGGTCCAAAAATTCAATTCAAGAATGAAATAGTAAGCTGTTAGAGATAATGAACAAACCAATATGAAGGAAATCCCATGAAATCACATAAGACTTCTCAACTAAAACCTATAAGAAAATAGGTTGGCCTGCCCTGCCACCAGGAACTTAGCGGAAGCCTGCATCAGTCGTAATCTGCCCGGAACCTCCACTGAGGGCCCGCCCTGCCACCAGGAACTCAGCAGAAGCCTGCATCAGGATAAGCTACCCAGAACCTCCACCAGGAACTTAGCAGAAGCCTGCATCAGGGTAAGCTGCTGGGAACCTCCACCATGGGACTACCCTGCCACCTGGAACATCGAGGAGGCCCGCCCAAGACTGAATGCTGCCCTGGACTGCTTCAGCTGGGCCCACCCTCCCACCTGGAACATCAGAAGACCTCAGCAGGCTCCAGTTAGTGTGAAAAACTTTGGAACTTTGCTCCCAGGTGGCAAAGCTTGGACTACAGCAGATTAACTGTATCAGTGTGGTGAGTATGCCCCTAAAATAGAGGTGCACAGGGGATAAATAGGGCCAGTAGTAAAATCCCCTCAAACTAACTGTAAGACTTTGGTGTGTCTGAAAACAATGTGTGTGATCCCCTCTTACACATACAAAACATCAGGCAGAGTGAAAATGACAAAATGAAAAAGCAAAATGCAGTCTCAAGCATATACTTCACAAGAAGCAAGTATAGGAGAAATTGAATTAGAGGACCCCAAAAGTAGCACACCTGGAATCTCTGAAAAGATAGTGAGTGAAATAAAAAAAAAACTGCATCAGGCTATAGAGGAAATCAAATTAGAAGTACTCTCCCATGTAAAGATAGAAATAACAACTTTAGTAAAGGAGTTGTTGAACGCAGCTAAAGAAGAAATAGAGAAAAAAGTATATGAGCATGGGAAAGTGATTGAAACCTTGAGTAAACAATACAGAAAACAAGCAGAATTCATGAAACAAACTCAAAGAGACATCCAAGAAACAAAAAATTCCATTGAAAGCATGCAAAACTGCCTAAAGGAAGGTGAGGATAGGATTTCAGACCTTGAGGACAGGATCATATTTAGTGATTAGGAAAGCATAGAACTTTTAAAAATAAAAAAGCAGCATGAAATAACAATCCAGAAGCTTCATGATGATGCCAAGAACAACAATATAATAATGGGCATTAGCAAAAATACAGGAGTCCAGGCAAATGACATACGTAAAGTATTTACAGAAATAATAGCAGAAAATTTCCCAAACATGGAGAAAGAATCTGATATGCAGATAAGTGAGGCATATAGAACACCAAACAGTCACAATCCACATAAAGCCACATCCAGACACATAATAATTAAGATCTCAGACATACAGCATAAAAAAAAACTAAAAGCTGTCAGAGAAAAGACACAACTCACCTATCAAGGAAAGCCCATTAGAATCACAGCAGACTTTTCAGCACAAACCCTCAAGTCAAGAAGAGCTTGGAGTGAGGTATTTCAAGCCTTGAGAGAAAACAACCTTCAACCCAGACTGATGTACCCAGCAAAACTTTCATTCAAATTTAATGGAGAAACAAGATACTTCCATGGCAAAGAACAACTGAAGAAATTCATGTCCACCAAACCAACTCTAGAAAGAGTACCAAAAGATATATTAGACAGAGATAAAAATGACCACAATTCCCAAAACAACAACAGAAAGAAACCACCAGGTAGGATAAGCAATTAAATAAGAGGAAAAGCAGAAAGAAACAACTGGAACATAACATGGCAAAGTCGAGCCAGTATATATCAGTGATATCCATAAATATAAATGGCCTCAATTCACCTATAAAAAGAAATAGATTGACAGGATGGATCAAGAAACAGGATCCCACAATATGCTGTATACAAGAAACACATCTGACCCAAAAGGAAACTCATAGATTAAAAGTCAAAGGATGGAAAACAGTACTCCTTGCAACAGGAACCCAGAAAAAAGAAGGGGTAGCTATTCTATTTGCAGACAACATGAACTTCAAACCTAAAATGATTAAAAGACATAGAGAAGGTCACTACATACTTGTTAGTGGAAAAATTTAAGAGGAAGAACTAACAATTATAAATATATATGCATCAAATACAGGAGCAACCAACTATATAAGACAGATACTAATACACAACAAAAACCAAATACAGAAGAACACCAATATAGCAGGAAATCTTAACAGCCCATTGTCACAAAGAGATCAACTAGACAAAAAGTCAGCAAAGAAATAATAGAACTGAATCATACCTGTGAGCAATTGGACTTAGTAGATGTTTACAGAGTGTTCCACCCAACCACATCAGAATACACATTCTTCTCAGCTGCACATGGGATATTCTCCAAAATAGACCATATATTATCCCATAAAACATTCTTAAGTAAATGCAAAGGTATTGAAATCATCCCATGTATAATATCTGACCATAGTGCACTGAAATTGGAAATTAATGGCAAAAGAAATTATAAAACCTGCATAAATACATGGAAACTAAATAACAACCTTTTGAACAACCAGTGGGCTACAGATGAAATTAAAGAAGAAATAAAACAATACCTACAATCCAAAGAAAATATAGAAACAACATACTGTAATCTGTGGGATGCAATGAAAGCAGTCTTAAGAGGGAAATATATAGCAACAAACTGTCATATCAAGAAAACAGAACAAGCACAAATAAACAACCTAATACTCCATCTCAAGCTTCTAGAAAAAGCAGAGCAAGCTAAACCCAAAGCTCATAGAAGAGAGGAAATTGTAAAAATTAGAGCAGAAATCAATGCAATTGAAACTAAAAAAATACAAAGAAATCAAAAAGCTGTTTTTTTGAGAGAATCAACAAAATTGACAAACCCCTAGCTAACCTTATCAAGAGAAAGAAAGAAAAAACTCAAATTCATGCAATAAGAACTGAAAAGGGGAAAATTACTACAGATCCCATGGAAATTCAGAAGATTATTGAATACCTACTTTGAAAATCTCTACTCACATAGAGTGGAAAAAACAGAGGAAATGGACAGATTTTTAGAAACATATGAACTACCAAAGGTCAACCAAAAGATATACCATTTTGAACAACCCAATATCAGCTATTGAAATTGAAAATGTAATTAAAAACTTACCAACAAAGAAAAGCCCAGGTCCTGATGGATTCATGGCTGAATTCTACAAGAAATTTAGAGATTTGATGCCAGTACACCTTAAACTCTTCAATGAAATTAAGAAAAAAGTAATCCTCCCTAAATCATTCCTGCAGGCAAGTATTACTCTGATACCAAAACCAGAGAAATATGCAACCAGAAAAGAGAACTATAGACCAATCTCACTAATGAACATTGATGCAAAGATTCTCAACAAAATACTGGCAAATAGAATGCAGCAAATCATCAAGAAGATTATACATCATGACCAAGTGGGGTTCATTCTAGGAATGCAGGGATGGTTTAACATACACAAATCAATAAATATAATACACCACATCAATAGAGCCAAAAACAAAAACCACATCATCATCTCAATAAATGCAGAAAAAGCTTTCAATAAAATCCAACACATGTTCATAATAAAAACCCTTCAGAAACTCGGAATACATGGTGTCTAACCCAACCTTATAAAGGCCATCTATAACAAACCAACAGCCAACATTATACTAAGCAGATAAAAACTGAAAGCTTTCACTTTAAAATCAGGAACAAGACAAGGATGTCCACTATCACCACTCCTTTTCAATATAGTTCTGGAAACACTAGCCAGGGCAATCAGACAACAGAGAGAAATAAAAGGAATAAAGACAGGAAAGGAAGAAGTTAAATTATCACTATTTCCAGATGACATGATACTCTATATAGCAGACCCAAAAAACTCCATTAAAAAACTACTAGAGGTAATAAACAAGTTCAGCAGTAGCTGGATACAAAGTCAATGCTCAAAAATCAATAACATTCCTCTACACAAACAAAAACTCACCAACAGAGAAATTATGGTAATAGTGCCCTTTACAATAACATCTAAAAATATTAAATACTTAGGAGTCAACCTAATCAAGAATGTAAAAGACCTATATGCTGAAAGTTATACTACACTGAAAAAGGAGATTGAAGAGGATATTAGAAAATGGAAGGACATTCCTTGCTCTTGGTTAGGAAGAACCAACATTGTGAAAATGGCCATACTCCCAAAACTGTTATACAGATTTAATGCAATCCCAATCAAAATACCATTGACATACCTCACAGATCTAGAGAAAACACTCCTAAAATTCATTTGGAAACAGAACAAACCTAGAATAGCAAAGGCAATTCTAGGCAACAAAAGCAAGGCAGGAGGCATCTCAATTCCTGACTTGAAACAGTACTATAAAGCCACATGATAAAATCAGCTTGGTACTGGCAAAGAAATAGACCTGAGGATCAAAGGAACAGATTAGAAGATGCAAGCACAACTACAAAGACACTCAGCCACCTGATATTTGACAAAGGGGCTAAATATGTCCACTGGAAGAAGGATCGTCTTTTTAATAAATGGTGTTGGAAAATTTGGCTCTCTACATGACTGAAACTAAATCGATGCATATCACCATGCACAAAACTAAAGTCTAAATGGATCAAAGACCTAAATATTAAAACAGAAACACTAAATCTACTGGAAGACAAGATAGGTAGAAGTCTTGGAGACATAGGGGTAGGCAGACAATTCATGAACCAAACACAAACTGCACGGGAAACACTTCAAAGAATCAACAAATGGGATCTCATATTATTGAAAAGTTTCTGCACTTCAAAGGAAATCACCAACAGAGTGAAAAGAAAACCAACAGAGTGTGAAAGCATTTTAACCAGCAACCCCTCATACAAAGGACTTGTGTCAAGAATATATAAAGAATTGAAGAACATCAACCTCCCCAAACTCAAAGACCCTCTCCAAAAATGGGCATCTGAGATGAACACACAGTTATCAGAGACAGTTGTACAAATGGCAAATAAATACATGAAGAAATGTTCACCATCACTGGTCATTCGAGAAATGCAAATTAAAACAGCATTGAGATTCCACCTCACTCCAGATAGAATAGCTGCCATCAAGAAATCAACTAATAACAAATGTTGCCGAGGCTGCGGGGAAAAAGGAACACTGCTCCACTGTTAGTGGGAATGTAGACTGGTGCAACCATTATGGAAATCATATGGAGAATTCTCAGAAGACTAGGATTGGAAGCCCCATTCAACCCAGCTATTCCCCTCCTGGGTATTTTTCCCAAAGAACTGAAAAGTTCATATCACAGTGATATATGTGTACCCATGTTCATAGCTGCACAATTTGTGATAGCTAAATCCTGGAAACAACCAAGATGCCCATCAACTGCAGAGTGGATGAAAAAGATGTTCCATTTTTATGCAATGGAATATTACTCAGCTATAAAAAAGGATGATCTTGAGGCCTTCATAGGTAAATGGAGACAACTTGAGACTATCCTCATTAGTGAAATAAATAAGAATCATATTTATAAATATCATATTGTGTTTCTAGTGTGAAAAGTAAATAAGAACTGCAAGTGTAATAAAACCAAAATGTGTAATTGCTTTTGTAAAAAAGAGAGGAAAACAAAGTGCTCTAAGGGATATAACTGCATGGATTTTTGAGTGTGTAAAATAGATGACCATATTGCTGAATCTTTGTTGGATCTTTGAGCAGAACTGTTTGTAGTCTGACTGTTTGAATATTTACTATGTGCCCTTTAACTTTGTTACTTGAACAACTACATCCAGGATGGCAGTATGTAATTTATAAATAACTGATTTCTTAGTGGGGCTTTTTCTCATTTTCCTTTTTCTTTCTTTCTTTTAGACTTCTGTATTGTTGCTACTCTTCTTTCTGTTTGCTTTTTTTTCTTCTTTAAATAAAATTTTAAAAGTGTTTAATTACTATTGTAAAAAAGAGGAAAAAGGAAGTGCTATAAAAAATATAACTGCATGCATATTTAAGTGTGTAGGATTGATAACCATATTTCTAAGTTCTTGTTGGATTGTTGAACAGATCTGTTTGCAGTCTCACTGCTTGAATGTCCATTTTGTATGTTTTAATTTTGTAACTTGAATAACTATTTCTAAAAGGACAATATGTAATTATCAACTAGTGATTTGTTGCTGTTTATTTTTTTTTGAAATTCTTTAATATTTCTACCCTTTTTCTGTTTTTTTCTCTTTAAATAAAATTTTTTTTATAAACTACAGCACTCTGAAAAAAGATCAAAGGGGATATCAGAAAAAGAAATGATATCCCCTGTTCTTGGGGAGGCAGAACAAATAGAGTGGAAAATGCTATACTTCAAAAACTGTTACACAGAATTAATGAAACTCAATCAAAATACTAATAGCATATCTCACAGAACTATAGAAAACAATTCTAAAATCCATTTGAAATCAGAAAAGACTTAGAAGAGCAAAAGCATTTCAAGGCAACAAAGGCAAGGCAGGAGAAATCACAAAAACCAATTTGAAATTGTACTTACTACAAAGCTACTGTGATAAACACAGCATGATAAAGGCAAAAAGAAAAAAAAAAGACCTCAGGATCAGGGGAGCAAATTAAAAGATGCAGAAACAGCTCCAAACACACTCAGCCACTTTATCTTTGACAACCAATAACAAATTCTAGCAAGGTCGTAAGGGGAAAAAAAACCTTCTCCATTACTTTTGAGAGTGCAAATTCATACAACCACTGTTGAACTCACAGTGGAGATTCCTGGAAAAACTAAAACTAAGGTTTCATTTGATCCAGTTATTCCACTTGTAGGTATTTTCCCAAAAGAGTTAAAAACATCATACCACAGTAAAATATGCACACCCATATTTACAGCATATTTAGGTATTTGTAATACCTAAATATCAGAAGCAGCCAAGATACCAGTCAACAGATGAATGGATAAAGAAAATGTAGCATTTATGTAAAATTTGGTATTACTCTGCCATAAACAAGAATAAACATGAAACATTTATAGGCAAATGGATGCACCTGGACACTATAATCTTAAATGAAATAAATTGGACACACAAGTTTAAATATTGCATCATTTCTCTTATGTGAAAAATCCAAATGACATCAAGGAGTGTCATGGAAGACAGATATTGGAAAATAAGAAAAGCATGTTCATTTGGAAAGGTAATCATTGGAGGGGGAGGAGGAAAAGAAGGAAGGAAAAAGAAAAACAGAAATAAAACTTTTGCTAATGGTCAGAGGAAAAAGTGTTGAAAGAAGAAAAAGGGAATAGGGTTTTTAAAAATAGAAGAATTTTTTAAGATGTATTATCTGCAGGTACAGAATCTCCATGATGAATGTAATCAATATATATGACAAATATATACCAATAAAAAATAAATTTTTTTAAAAGATAAATTAATTCTACCTGTCTGTAGAGATTGTTAGAAAGAGATACCTTCTAAGCAGATCAGAAGAGGGTAAGAGAACCACCTTTAGTAAGTTTTAGCTATAAACATTATCTTCCATCAAGTTCTTCAAGAATCAGAACCTCAGCAAGTATTTAGTGTGATTTGATAAGGCAGTACTCTTAGGAGAAACTAGTAACCACGGGAAGCATGTTGGGAAAAAAGGAATAATCCAAGCAGGGGAGAAAAAGGTTCTCAGCTTCAGCCTGAACCTACAGGAAGCTCTAAATTTAAATTGCACATCAGTTTCCTGCACCTCCAGGCAAGAGAGTTGAATTTTGTACTCCCATAACAATAAGTCATAGGTTACAGGTTATCCCTCCTAAAAGGATATAATCACCCAGATATTCCTATTCAAGTCATTTGCTACTTGAAGCTCTAAGCAGATGTACTCCCAGAAACTTTAAGCTATTTTAATGCACAGGGCAGAACCAATAGTCCAAGGGCAATCTTCTGAAGAATATTACATTGGCAACAAAGCATTGTTAAAATGCTGAAGAATAAACACACAGAACTAGCAAAAGAGAGTGCAGAGAATTTAAGTGTCTGATACATGCCCCTATACGTATTTTACCTATGAACTTACTTTGTGATAGTCAAGAAGGCTAAGGTTTTTGGGGGTAATGGCAAGTACAAAGTCATAGTGACAGTAAGTATATCCATTCTGGCCCTCATAAAATGCTCACAAAGTACATTTTTAAAACAATACTCAAAAATTATCAAGTATATAAGAATAAAATATAACATGAATATACATTAGAGTTAAGAGCAAACACAGACAGCAGAAAATAGATCCACACTCAGTGGTAGAGTACTTATCTAGCATGCACCTGAGCTCAAAATCCAGTATCACAAAAAAAAGATCCACAGAGACTTCAAATATGCACCTGTTAGATACAATTGTCAAAATTACAATGTTCATCATAGTTATTTATTTAGTTATTAAAATATATAAATTATTTAAAGACCCAACCCCAAAATGGGCATCTGAGATAAATACACACTTCTCAAATGAAGAAATACAAACAGCAAATAAATATGTGAAAAAATGTCCAACACCACTGGTCATTTGAGAGATGCAATCTAAAACAACTCTGACATTCCACCTCACCCTGGAAAGAATGGCTATTATCAAGAAATCAAGCAATAACAAATGCTGGAGGGGCTGCAAGGAAAAGGAACCTTTCTCCACTGTTGGTGGGAATGCAGACTGGTGTAACCACTGTGGAAATAGATGTGGAGATTCCTCAAGAAGCTAGAATTGGAGGTCCCATTCAACCCAGCTGTTCTCTTTCTGGGGATCTTCCCAAAAGAATTAAAAGCATCATACCACAATAATATATGTGCACTCGTGTTTATAGCAGCACAGTTTGTAATAGCCAGATCTTGGAAACAACCTAAATGCCCACTGATTTAAGAATGGATTTAAAATATGTGGTCTTTTTATACAATGGAGTACTACTCATCCATAAAGAAGGATAAACTAGACATTTTTATAGGTAAATGGATGCCACTTGAGCACTATCTCATTAGTGAAATAAATAAGACATACATGTGTAAACATATTGTTTCATTAGTGTGACAAGCTGAAATATATATATATATATGTATATAAAAAATAGTTAAGATAGTTATACTACTGATTTCTTGCTGAAGAGAAAGATTTGTGCTGGTTTTGCTCAGACTAAATGCAGATGTCTTGTGCTCTGAGTGAACAATTTGGGGGTGACAGTGCATAATATAGATACTTTTGTTGTCCTCTGATTGATGTGTTTTGAAATTTTGTTGTAGTTTTTTTACTTCTGCTTCTTTTTTTCTTTCCTTTTATCCTTGGGTAAAATGGATTTGAATATATATGAAATTTGACTGGGAATATAAATACTGTAAAAATATCATAGCAGATTTTTAAATAACATAGAAATAAAAACTATAATAATCAAAAACTCAGAAGACAAGAAAGAAAAGGAGCAGAAGACAAAATAACTAAGGATTTTCAAAACTGATTGAAAGCAATGCTAGACAGATTCAAGGCTCCAAGAAAATCCCAAACAAGATAAATAAAAAGAAATTCACCCATTACAAAAATTATATTAACTTTTTTTATAAAAACAACGACAATGCATCTTGGTTAATTTTCTGTCATTGCTGGAACAAAATACCTAACATCCAAAATTAAGGAAAGAAAAATTTACTTAGCTCACAATTTATGGAGGTTTCAGTCCATAATTAGCTGGCTCCAAAGTAAGGTGGCATTGCACAGGGACAGTACTTCAAGGCGGAAGAAGCAAGACAGAAAGAGCAAACGCAGGGGGAGCAAGCCTCTTTTCCTCCCTTTTATTGTAAGTAGGCCATCCCCCTCCTCCAGGATGGGTGTAGCACTCACAAAATCCCCTTGTCCTCCTTTGGCCAAGGATGAGGATGTTTACAAAATAAGGACCCTGGCTCCCTGCTGAGTTACTTAAACTTTTAAACTTCTCAAGTTGACACAATGTATCAACCATAACACAAAGAGAAAATCTTAAATTCTGTCAGTGAAAATGAAGAGATTACAAAGAAGTGACACTTAGACTGACAAATGATTTCCGAATATCAACAATGGAAACTAAAAAACAATTGAATATATTTTCAAAATTTCAAATGGGAGGAACCTGCAATCTAAAATTCTTTACCCAGCAAAAAAATTTAAAAAGAGACAATATTTCAGAAAAAAAAATACTGACATCATTCACTCCCAGTATACCCTCACTAAGAGAAATTCTAAATGACACACTGTGAGCAGTGATCTCAGATTGAGGGTCTGACATATAAAGACGTATAAAGTGAAAATGAGTGGAATATATGGCAATTGTAAGTTAACATTGATTATAGAAAAAAGTAACAACAATATCTAATAATGCTAAAAATTTAACAAGCATTATCATCACATAGTAATAATAGATATTAAATTTATAGTAGTGTTCTAATATTATTGGGAGGCAGATAAATGTTGTTTCTTAACTTTCTATTTAATAATTAAATATTCTTTTTGTAATTTTCACAGTAACTTCTAAAAGAATATACATAGAACATATAAGACTGCCTAAAATTAGAAGGAAGTAAAACAAAAAATAGTAAAAAGAAAAAGAAAAGTTGATATAGAAAATATATAGCACAATAATTTTGATATGTCAGTAATTGTGAATATAAGCCAATAATGCTTCAATTAAAGAAAGGTTAGAAAGGCACAAAGTTCAATTGTATATTGTTTTCAAAAGACACATACAATATACACACATAAAATAGTTGAAAGTAAAAGCATAAAGTACTAATAATAAGAAATATGATACAGCTATATTAATGAAAGAAAAAGTGGTATTTGAGGTAAAAATCAGTCCTAAAGGTAAGGAATATCATTTTGCAACAATAAAAAGTTTCAATTTATTAAGACAAAATAATTTTAAAATTATGTGCATTTGATAACATAGTTTAATGTATAACTGAAAAACTGAAATAACAGGTAGAAAAATATATATCCACAATTTGAAATTTCAGCACATCTCATTCAGTGATTAAAGAATAGGCTGACAAAAATCAGAAAGGACATGGAAGATTTGGAAAACGTGATTAATTTAATAAGCACATAGGAAATGCCATGCTCAATAATTGTAGACCATATAATTTTTTGCAAATGTACACATGTACTTACTAAAAGAGAACATGTGATGGATCATAAAGCAACTCTCAAGAAATTTCTAAGGATGAAGATTTTGAATAGTGGTATCCAAAAAGTATAATAGATATAATAGATATTGTAAAAGTGAAAGGGAAGGAAAGTGCTCTAAAGGACATACAGTATGTATAGTGTGTAAAATAGATAACCACATTACTGAGCTTTTGTTAAATCATTGAACCGAAGAGTTTGTACTGTCAATGTTTGAATGTCTAGCCATTTTTTATACTTTGACTTTGTAACTTTAACAACTATTGTTAGTTATATGTAATGTATCAACTAGTGATTTTATGATGTTAATTTTTTTGAACTCTGCAATCTACTTTTCTTCTTGTTTTTTCTATTTTGTCTTTTTTAAATTTTCTTTTCTTTCTCTCTTAAAATAAAAAAAAACATTTTGTTCTCCAACCACAATGCAATTAACCAAAACAATCCTAAAATAATAATTTTTAAATTCTCAAGTATTTGAAAATCAAAATAGAATAGATGTATTAATATCTATATGCCATAGATGAAATCTAAAAGACTTAAGCTAAATAACAATTGAGACAGAGGGAGGGGTTAGGGAAAGGAAGATCATTAAAAAGAATTTGTATACGTTATGTACCTGTACCAATATCCCATAGGGGATGTAATTATTATGTATTGAAAACATATACCAATAAAAGTAAAAATTAAAAAATAAAAACACTCTACATGGAAGTCTGTGGGAAACTGATAAAGCAACCATCTTACAAAGTTAAGAGGAGAAGATTGGGAGACAGAATAGCAAAAACTCAAACAAGGGAAAACCCAGAAGAGAGGAAACAAAGCAATAGTTGACGCTTTGGAATGATAATAAATGGCAGAGACAGAAAAGATAGCGAAAGAAAATCCATTTAGATGCTGATGATATCAAACAGATAAGATAAAATTAAGAGCAATTTAATGCCTTTAAAAATATAAGTAAAATGTGCACATTAACATTCCCATCATGTGACTCACAGGGCAGATAATTTTTAACATCTCATCTTCTATTCAACAAAATTATTTTCAATCATATAATCAAAGAATGACCATAATAATAATGACCATAAAAGAAACATAAAGAATGAAAACGTTTCATTGAACTTCATAGTAAACACACTGATACACATACTAGTTAATTTTAATAACTATTACAGGAAAAAAAAAGAACAAGAAAAATCAATGAATACTTTTCAATTGCTTTACTGTACTTTAAAGAATATACTTGTACTCACATACTGATGTATCACAATAATGACTACAAATGTTATAATTCTTATTTGTGAGCATAAGCTTTCTTAAATTTGTTAATGACTTCATTACAATCTTCACATTTGCATACCTACAGACAATCTAGACAGATTTGTCAATCTTTACTCAGAGTTGAGCAGAAAATACTTCTCATTAATTTCAACTTGGAAAATATTTTCACATGAAAGAATAGATGAACAAGTGGTTAAGAAAAGTCAAACACAGTGTTAAGTTTAGCTAGAATGTATGTAAATTTCACCTCATAATAATTCCAGAAATCACATTACTATCTTTTTACTTCTCTGAGAGTCATTCTAACCACTTTCAACTATTCAACTCTCCAAATAGTCACATATAATGACAGAATTTTTGTGAGTTCTATTTCTTTGTTTTTCCAATCACTACACAATCTCTGTAATTTCTAATGTACTATTTTAACACAGAAATGTGTAGTAACTCAGGGGTCAAAGGTATTACCTGCACCAGTGCAGGCAAGCTCCTATCATGAAATCATCCTCAAAATTGCACAACCTATTTTGTATATGTCAAGAAATAACTCTACCATTCAAAGTTTTCCAAATTAACTTTCATATGAAATATAGTATTTTAAGAATGAATTTTTGAAGTGCCAATTTACAACTTATATTTATATTATGAAAATACAACAAAACTCTCAACCATCCTCTTAGAAATTAATGAACAAAAGACAGGGTATTATTTGGAATTTCTGCCATTTTATTATTTATATTGTGGTTTTTAAATCTTCTATAAACAAGATACTTCCTTTTGCCATATAGACAAAATATAAAGCTCCAAGTACCCTGGCCTTGGTAAATGAAAAAATTCCTAGAAAATTATAACTTAGTAAAATTTATTCTGTACACCAGGACATGCAAGTTATATTCATAGCAGCATTGTTCATCCAAAAACAAAAAGCAATCTTAATGTCCACTATCAGTACAGTGGACATTAAAGTATGATACATTATGCAATAGAATACTAACAGCACCCTCTTTCTGTTCTGTATAATAGCTAATGCAATTTATTATGATGCATGTATCTATATATTTACTCTCATTTATTGCCCATTTCTCTCACTAATTGATAATCTCCATAATAGAAGAAATCTAGTCCCAATTTATATCTAACACAAAGTTTGATGCCTGAGGTACAGCAGGCACTCAAATGCCATGACTGAAATAATTAATATTGTAATTTAGATCTGGGGTATCCTCCAAATGCTTCATATGCTTGGAAGTTCATTGAATCAATCCACTGATGAGCTCTTGGTTTAATGTGCTGTCAGGAGGTAGGTCTGGTTGGAAAAAGTGGGTTACTAAGGGTGTTAACCTGAAAGAGTATATCTTCCTGACTCCTCCTTTCTCTCTCTGCTTCCTGGCCACTATTATGTGGGGAGCTTTCTTTCACCCAGGCCCTTCCACCATGTTACTTCTGCCATAGAATCAGCCGATCCAGAACTGTAACCATGAGCCAAAATAAACTTCACCTCCTTTAAATTGTAGGTGTCATATACTTTGTCCTAGTAATGAGAAAATGACCAAAACAGACTTCAGATTCCTGAGTAGAAGTGTTGCTGTGACTATAGTGAACCTGGCTATTTGGTTTAAAAGTGCTTAGAAATGATTCATGGGAGGAGTTTAGAAAGTTTAGAGACATCAGTTAGAGAAATCCTAAAATGTTGTAAGCAGACCTTGATGTACAGTGCTGATCAAAGCTGAGAAGACCAGAACACTGGTAGAAACACAGGCCAAAAGACTCAGTTCTGGAGATTTCAGCTGAGAATAAGGATTCCATGTGCTATACTCTGGCAAAATATTTGTTACATTTTGCCCATATCTGAGACTTTGTAGGAGGCTGAGATTAAGAATGGCAGACCAGGGGCAGAGGAGTTAGCTCAGTGGCATAAATACCTGCCTGGCAAGTGCAAGGTCTTGAGTTTGATCCCTGGTACCAAATATATAATATAATATAATATAATATAATATAATATAATATAATATATGGCAGACCAATTAACCTGGTTGAGGAAATTTCAAAGCAGCCCAACCTTCAGATGGTAGCATGGATATTGCTTGCTCTTTATAGCCATATCTACTATGACAATCAGGACCAACAGGTAAAGCTAAATAATTTTTTAAATCTTGCAAGTGGCCAAAAAATAAAGCAGTAGAAAAGTTAGGGTTTAGAAAGTTGGTGCTAAGGAGAAATTGGCTGTTAAAAACATTTACAATAAAAAGCCAAATATTTTGCATCGGGGAAATATTAAGATGACTTAGGGACATCTCAGGTATCAGTAATACCCCACCCTTCAAAGGTTTAAAGGTGAAAAAGTGAAAGACTATTGAGGCATCACAGCAATTTTGCATTAAAGGAGTATCTTGAAAGGTGCATAGTATCCCTGTTTATTTTTTAGAATATTTATATTGATGAATTATTAATTTTAATTTTGAGTTTTGTTATATTAAATGAGTACTTAACAGAAACAAATCAAGAAGTATTAAAGTTTTATACTTATTGTTTATAAAAAAGCATCAATTGTTTTTTGTTTTACAAAGTCTAAAAAATAACAGAAATACAAAACTATAATGAAAATACCAATAAACTCTACAATAAAGATAATTTTTACTTCAGTTATCACACCTAAGTCAGTCTTCATACATAAAAATAGCCCATTCCATTCACATACATGGCTTACATTGACAGTGCATGAGTTTTCCTTTCCTGTCTTTTTTGGTAGGCCATAACTGACACCTTGCTCATCTTGCTGTTTTGTCAGGAGGTTCTTACTATAATTCACAATGTCCACTTAGCAGGAAAATAAGATATCAATAAAATAAAGTATCAAATATATCAGTACTTAGAATAGACATCAAGATTTTCATTGTCTGTGTACTTATTTACAAAACCTAAGACATGGCACAACCCACCAGTCCAGAGGAACACCACACCACCTTCGGACCTTGTGCCCACACCACCACGCATCTCCTGTACAACCAGCCGGCACAGAGGAATGCCACACTGCCAGCCCACTGCCCTCGGTGACTCTCCCCATCTCCTAGACCAAATACTGCTGTTGATATTTGGCTCCACTCCCCCTCCCAGAACCTTGAACCACAGTGGGTTAATGGTGCTGGGTTGATAATGGGAGACTCAGTAACTGCTCACCCAAACAGAAGACTTCAGCAGGATCCAATCACTATAATGAGTTTGCCCCTAAAACAGAGATCTTCAGTGGGTAAATAATAGTAGCAAAGCTCCCTCCCGGTGTAAGAACTTAGAGAGCTTGGCAAGAGTGTAGATGACTCCTTCTTCCATATAGAGAACATCAGGAAGGTTGAGGAGTGTGCCAATAAGGGCTCCCTCAACTTGGAAAAATTAAAAGGGCTGATGAGACACTCAGTGACACAGTAGGGTCTCAGCTGACACAAACACTATAGACAGGGAGATCTGGTGACCTGTAATAATCTGAAGACATAGCAACAACAGAAAGTAAGGGTTGACTTACATCAATACTCCTAGGCTAGTCAGTCTAGGAACAATATAGGACTCACCCAACAGGACTTGCAGGAGAAATTCAGCTGACTGGCCCTCCCACTCATTGTGGTACTCAATAATCAGACAAACATCAATCACACAGTAGAAGCCTAAGATACACACTACCAACAGTTGTGACTACTGGGATTGGAAAGCCAAATATTATCCCAAAAGTTGAAAATGACAAAACAAAAAAGCAAAATGCAATCTCAAATGTCTAGTCCAACAGGAGCAAGAACAGGTGACAGTGAAATAAAGGACTTTAAAAGTCATACACCAGAAATCTCTGAAAAGATAGCAAATGAAATAAAGAAATAAATCCATGAGGTTATAGAGGAAATCAAATTAGAAATAATTTCTCATGTAAAGACAGAAATAACAACCTGAGTAAACGAGTTGCTCAGCATAGCTAGAGAAGAAATAGGCTTAAAAAATACAGACACATGGGAAATTGATTGAAACCTTGAATGACAAATATAGAAAACAAACAGAATCCAGAAAACAAAATGAAAGAGATATCCAAGACACAAAAAATTCTATTGAAAGCTGGAAAAACTGTTTAAATGAAGCTGAGGATACAGTTTTGGGCCATGAATATAGGATCACAGCAATCATGAAAGGGTAGAACTTTTAAAAACAACAAAACAACATGAAATGACAATCCAGGAGCTTCAAGATGATGCCAAGAGAAACAATACAAGACTAATAGGCATCAATAAGAATGCAGGAATCAGCGCAGATGAGATTGGAGAAGTATTTACAGAAATAATAGCAAAAAATTTCCCAAAAATGAGGAAAATCTGATATGCAGATAAGTGAGACATGTAAAACACCAAACAATCACAACCAACATAAAACTACACCCAGACATATAATAATTAAGATCCCAGACATACAGCATTAAAACAGAATACTAAAAGCTATTAGAGAAAAGACACAACTCACCCATCAAGGAAAGCCCATTAGAATCACGGCAGACCTTTCAGTGAAAACCTTCAAGTTAACACAAACATGGTGTGAAGTATTTCAAGCTCTAAAAGAAAACAACTTTCATCCCAGATTGATGTACTCAACAAAACTGTCTTTCAAATTTAATGGAGAAACAAGATACTTCTGTGACAAAGAACAACTGAGGAAATTCATGTCCAAAAAATGAACTCTAGAAAGAGTACTGAAAGACATACTAGATAGAGACAAAAATGACCACAATCTCCAGAACAACAGTGGAAAGGCAGCACCAGGTAGAGCAAGCAATTAAACAAGGAGGAAAAGCAGAAAATAAACAACAGAAATGTAGCATGGCAAAGTAGAGCCAGTACATATCAGTTATATCCATAAATGTAAATGGCCTCAATTCACCTATCAAAAGAAACAGGTTGACAGAATGGGTCAAGACACAGGATCCCACAATACGCTGCAGACAAAAAACACATCTGACTCAAAGGGAAACACATAGATTAAAAGTCAAAGGATGGAAAACAGTATTCTAAAGGAACAAGAACCCAGAAAAAAGCAGGGGTAGCTATTCTGTTTGCAGACAAAGTGAACTTGAAACCTAAAATTATTAAAAGAGATAAAGAAGGTAACTACATACTTGTTAGTGGAAAACTTCAAGAGGAAGAACAAATATAAATATATATGTACCTAATACAGGAGCACCCAACTATATGACAAATACTAATGGACATGAAAAACCAATTATACAAGAACACAATTGTAATAGGGGACCTTAGTACTCCACTGTCACGGAGAAATAGATCAACTAGACTGTAAGTCGACAAAGAAATAACAGAACTGAATCATACCTCTGAGAAAGTGGACTTAGTGGATGTTTTCAGAGTGATACACACAACCACATCAGAATATACATTCTTCTCAGCTGCACATGGGACATTCTCCAAAATAGATCATATATTAACCCATAAAACATTCTTAAGTAAATGCAAATGGATTGAATTTATCCCATGCATAATATCTGACCACAGTGCACTGATATTGAAAATTAATGGCAAAAGAAATTGCAAAACCTGCATAAATACATGTAAATTAAATAACAACCTTCTGTACAACCAGTGGGTTACTGGTGAAATTAAAGAAGAAATAAAACAATACCTATAATTCAATAAAAATGCAGATGCACCATACCATAATATGTGAGACATAATGAAAGCAGTCCTAAGAGGCAAATGTATAGCAATAAATTGTCACATTAAGAAAATGGAATGAGCAAAAATACACAACCTAATGCTACATCTCAAACTTCTAGAAAAGGAAGAGCAAGTCAAACCCAAAGTGTATAGAAGAAGTTGTAAAGATCAGAGCAGAAATTAATGCAATTGAAACTAAAAAAAGAAAAAAAATATATATATATAAAGAATTAACAAATCAAATAGCTGGTTTTTGTGAGAATAAACAAAATTGATAAACCTCTAGCCTACCTTATCAAGAAAAAGAAAGAAAAAACTTAAATTCATGCAATACAGACTGAAAAGAGAGACATTACTACAGATCCCCTGGAAAATCAAAAGATCATGAACACCTACTTTGAAAATCTCTACTCACATAGGGTGGAAAACACAGAGGAAATAGACAGATTTCTAGAAATATATGAACTAAGCTCAATCAAGAAGATATAACAATTTTGAATAACCCGTTATCAGCTATGGAATTTGAAAATGTGACTAAAAACTTACCAACAAAGAAAAGCCTTAAACTATTCAATGAAATTGAAAGAGAAACAATCCTCCCTAATTCATTCCTGGAGGCAAGTGTCATGCTGATAACAAAACCAGAGAAAGACCCAATAAAAAAGGAGAACTAGCCAATCTCACTAATGAATATTGATGCAAAGATTCTCAATAAAATACTGGCAAATAGAACACAACAAATCATGAAGAAGATTATATATCACATCCAAGTGGGATTTATTCCAAGAATCCAGGGATGGTTTAACATAAGCAAATCAATAAGTGCAATACACCACATCAATAGAGCCAAAAATAAATATCACAAGATCTCTCAATAGACATAGAAAAAGCTTTTGATAAAGTCCAACATCTGTTCATGATAAAAACTTTACAGAAACTCAGAAGAGATGGTAGCTACCTCAATCTCATAAAGGCCATTTATGACAAACTAACAGTCAACATTATACTAAATGGACAAAACTGAAAGTTTTCACTCTAAAAATCAAGGATGTCCACTATCACCACTCCTATTCAATATAGTTAAGGAAATAGTAGTCAGAGCAATCAGACAAGAGTAAGAAATAAAGATAGGAAAAGAAGTTAAATTATCATTATTTGCACATGACATGATACTTTACATAGAAGACCCAAAGAACTCCATTAAAAACTACTAGAGTCAATAACCAAATTCAACAGTGTAGCTGGACACAAAGTCAACACTCAAAAATCAATAGCATTTCTATACACAAACAAAAAACTCTGAGAGAGAAATTATGGAAATATTGCCTTTTACAATAGCATATAAAAAATATAATACTTAGGAATCAACCTAACCAAGAATGTAAAAGACCTATATGCTGAAAATTTTACTACTCAAATAAAAGGAGATTGAAGAGGATATTATAAAATGGAAGGATAGTCCTTGCTCTTGACTAGGAAGAATTAACATTGTGAAAATGGTCATACTCCCAAAACTGCTATACAGTTATAATGCAATCCCTATTAAAATACCATTAACATACCTTATAGATATAGAGAAAATATTCCTAAAATTCATTTGGAAACAGAAGAAACCTAGTATAGCAAAGCAATTCTGGGCAACAAAGGCAAGACAGAAGGCATCTCAATTCCTGACCTGAAACTATACTACAAAGCCACAGTGATAAAATCAGCATAGTACTGTCAGAGAAATAGACCTGAGGATCAATGGAACAGATTAGAAGATACAAACACAACTACAAAGACCCTCAGCTGCCTTATATTTGACAAAGGGGCTAAATATGTCCACTGGAAAAAAGATAGCCTCTTTAATAAATGGTGTTGGAAAAATTGGCTCCCCACAGGCCAAAGACTACAACTAGACCCATGCCTATCACCATACACTAAGCTAAAATAAAAATAGATCAAGGATCTAAATATTAAAACAGAAACACTAAATCTACTGGAAGACAAGGTAGGTAGAAGTCTTGGAGACATAGGGGTAGGCAGAGAATTCATGAACAAAACACAAACTGCACGGGAAACACTTCAAAGAATTAACAACTGAGATCTCATATTACTAAAAAATTTTTGCACTTCAAAGTAAATCATCAACAAAGTGAAAAGAAACCCACCAAATGAGATAGAATTTTAGCTGGCAATCCCTCAGACAAAGGACTTATATCCAGAAAATATAAAGAATTAAAAAACATCAAGCCCCAAATTCAAAGACCCTGTCCAAAAATGGGCATTGGAGATGAAAACACAGTTCTCAGATGAAGATATACAAATGACAAATAAATACATGAAGAAATGTTCACCATCACTGGTCATTTGAGAAATGCAAATTAAAACAGTATTGAGATTTCATTTCACCCCAGAAAGAATGGTTGCAATCAAGAAATCAACTGATAACAAATGCTGGTGAGGAGGCAGGGAAAAAGGAACACTGCTCCACTGTTGGTAGGAGTGTAGACTGGTGCAACCACTGTGGAAATCAGTACGGAGATTTCTCAACAAACCAGGATTTGAAGTTCTATTCAATCCAGCTGTTACCCTCCTGAGTATTTTCCTAGATAAATTGAAAAGATCATGTCACAGTGATATTTGTGCACCCAGTTTTATAGCAGCATAATTTGTAATAGCTAAATCTTGGAAACCATCAAAATGCCCATCAACTACAGACTGGATGAAAAAGATGTGGTATTTTTATACAATGGAATATTACTCAGCTATAAAAAGGATGATCTTGAGGCCTTCACAGGTAAATAGAGGCAACTTGAGACTATCCTCATAAATGAAATAAACAAGACTCACATTAGTAAATATAACATTGTCTCTCTAGTGTAAAAATAATGAAAACTGAAAAAGTAACAAGTTCCAAGATATATAATAGATATTATAAAAATGAAAGGGAAGGGAAGTGCTCTAAAGTATATAACTGTATGTATAAATGTGTAAGATAGATGACCATATTACTAAATTTTTATTGGATCATTGGACAGAGTGGTTTGCACTTTCAATGTATCCACTTTTTATGTTTTGATTTTGTAACTTGAACAACCATTTCTAAGATGACAGTATGTCACACATCAACTAGTGATTTCTTAGTGTTAATTTTTTTAATTCTAAATTACTCTAACTTTTTTCTTTGTTTTTTATTTCTTTCTTTAAATAATTTTAAAAACCTAAAAGATAACATCAGGATTAAATTGCTATATGAACTACAATGAAAATATCAATAGAACTCAACCACAAAAAATAATTTTTGCTTCAACTGTCCCACCCAAGTCAGTCTTCAAACAAGACAACTGCACATTGCATACACACATCTCACACTGACAGCACATGTGCTTAGCAGTCCAACGGCCATCACCCAGGTTTCCCTAAAGTTATCCCCAACCAGCCCCACCTACCCTATGCACACTTTATGTACTTTAACCCACCTACCCTGCAAGTGCTTTAAGTGGTGAGGGCTCCCTGCTGTTAAACAGCCCTGGAAGGAAGAGGCAGCCTGCCCACCCCTTGCTTACACTCCAGTAACCACCAACAGTCTAGGAAAAGCAGCAAACAGCCCTATACCAGCTCACCTAATGATCACCATCAGATATCCCTAGCTAGCACAGGCTAGAAATAGCAAACAATCTCGCTTCAGAGAAATTGTAGCCAGCATAGGAAGTGCCAGGGACCCCAGTACTCACTTGTCCAGAAGAAACCAGGAACATGACAAGAGGAAGAAGCAAAAGGCAGTCACTGGCCTCCAACTTAAGCAGTACTGGTCCAGGAGATGTAAACAAGGAAGAGATCAGGAGTTGGGCAACTGAAGTTTCTGAAGAAATAGCAACTGAAATAAAGAAACAACTTCAAGAAGCTATTAAACAACTTAGAACAGAAGTACTATCCCAGATAAAATAAGAAATGAAAAACATAATAAAAAAATTGCTGGGGCCCACCTTGCCACTGGGAATGTAGGAGAAGCCTGCATCAGGAGTAAGCTGTCTGAAACCGCCCCCAAGGTCCCACCCTGCCACCTGGAACATCACAGAAGCCCTTGTCAGGGGTAAACTGACTGGAACCTACCCGGTGGATCCGCCCTGCCACTGGGAGCATTGAGGAAGCCCACCTCAGGTGTAAGCTGCCTGGAACCTCCCTTGTGGGTGCACCCTGACACATGGAACATCTCGCGAGCCCGTCCCAGACTGAAAACTACCCTGGACTGCTTATGCTGGGCCCACCCTCCCACCTGGAACATCAGAAGACCTTAACAGGCTCCAGTTGGTGTGAAAAACTTTGGAACTTTGCCCCCAGGTGGCAAACTTTGGACTACAGCAGATTAACTGTGTCAGTGTGGTGAGTATGCCCCTAAATTAAAGGTGTACAGTGCATAAATAGGGCCAGTATAAAACTCCCTTCAACTAACTGTAAGACTTTGGTGAGTCTTAAAAGAGTGTGTGTGATCCCCTCCTACACATACAAAACATCAGGCAGAGTGAAAATGACAAAAGGAGAAAGCAAAATACAGTCTCAATCATATAGTTCACCAGATGCAACTATATGAGACATTGAAATAGAGGACCCCAAAAGTAATACACCTGGAATCTCTGAAAAGATAGTGAGTGAAATAAAAAAACAATTCCATCAAGCTATAGAGGAAATCAAATTAGAAGTACTCTCCCATGTAAAGATAGAAATGACAACTTTAGTAAAGGAGTTGTTGAACGCAGCTAAAGAAGAAATAGAGAAAAAAGTATATGGGCATGGGAAAGTGATTGAAACCTTGAGTGAACAATACAGAAAACAAGCAGAATTCATGAAACAAACTCAAAGAGACATCCAAGAAACAAAAATTCCATTGAAAGCGTGTAAAACCGCCTAAAGGAAGGTGAGGATAGGATTTCAGACCTTGAGGACAGGATCGCATTTAGTGATTAGGAAAGCATAGAACTTTTAAAAATAAAAAAGCAGCATGAAATAACAATCCAGAAGCTTCATGATGATGCCAAGAGCAACAATATAAGAATAATGGGCATTAGCGAAAATACAGGAGTCCAGGCAAATGACATACGTAAAGTATTTACAGAAATAATAGCAGAAAATTTCCCAAACATGGGGAAAGAATCTGATATGCAGGTAAGTGAGGCATATAGAACATCAAACAGTCACAATCAACATAATTTCACATCCAGGCACATAATAATTAAGATCTCAGACATACAGCATAAAAAAAGAATACTAAAAGCTATCAGAGAAAAGACACAACTCACCTATGAAGGAAAGCCCATTAGATTCACGGCAGACTTTTCAGCACAAACCCTCAAGTGAAGAAGAGCTTGGAGTGAGGTATTTCAAGCCCTGAAAGAAAACAACCTTCAACCCAGACTGATGTACCCAGCAAAACTTTCATTCAAATTTAATGGAGAAACAAGATACTTCCATGACAAAGAACAACTGAAGAAATTCATGTCCACCAAAGCAACCCCAAAAAGAGTACCAAAAGACATACTAAACAGAGATTAAAAAAAAAATGACAATCCCCAAAACAACAACACAAAGAAACCATAAGTTAGGATAAGCAATTAAATAAAGGAAAAATCAGAAAGAAACAACTGGAAAATAACATGGCAAAGCCGAGCCAGTACATATCAGAGATATCCATAAATATAAATGGCCTCAATTCAACTATAAAAAGAAATACACTGACAGAATGGATCAAGAAACAGGATCCCACAATATGCTGTATACAAGAAATACATCTGACCCAAAAGGAAACTCATAGATTAAAGTTAAAGGATGGAAAACAGTACTCCATGCAACAGGAACCCAGAAAAAAGCAGGGGTAGCTATTCTATTTGCAGACAATGTAAACTTCAAACCTAAAATGATTAAAAGACATAGAGAAGGTCACTACATACTTGTTAGTGGAAAAATTCAAGAGGAAGAACTAACAATTATAAATATATATGCACCAAATACAGGGGCACCCAACTATATAAGACAGATACTAACACAGATGAAAAACCAAATAAACAAGAACAAAATTATAACAGGAGATCTTAACAGCCCATTGTCACAAAGAGATAGATCAACTAGACAAAAAGTCAGCAAAGAAATAATAGAACTGAATCATATCTTTGAGCAGTTGGACTTAGTAGACGTTTACAGAGTGTTCCATCCAACCACATCAGAATACACATTCTTCTCAGCTGCACATGGGACATTCTCCAAAATAGACCATATATTATCCCATAAAACATTCTAAAGTAAATGCAAAGGTATTGAAATCTTCCCATGCATAATATCTGACCATAGTGCAATGAAATTGGAAATTAATGGCAAAAGAAATTATAAAACCTGCATAAATACATGGAAATTAAATAACAGCATTTTGAACAACCAGTGGGTTACAGATGAAATTAAAGAAGAAATAAAGCAATACCTACAATTCAATGAAAATATAGAAACAACATACTATAATCTGTGGGATGCAATGAAAGCAGTCTTAAGAGGGAAATATATAGCAATAAATTGTCATATCAAGAAAACAAAATGAGCACAAATAAACAACCTAATGTTCCACTTCAAGCATCTAGAAAAAATAGAGCAAGCTAAATCCAAAGCTCATAGAAGAGAGGAAATTGTAAAAATTAGAGCAGAAATCAATGAAATTGAAACAAAAAAATACAAAGAATTAATGAATCAAAAAGCTGTTTTTTTAGAGAATATACAAAATTGACAAATCCCTAGCTAATCTTACCAAGAGAAAGAAAGAAAAAACCCAAATTCATGCAGCTAGAACTGAAAAGGAGAAATTACTACAGATCCCATGGAAATTCAAAAGATCATGAATACCTACTTTGAAAATCTGTACTCACACAGAGTGGAAAACACAGAGGAAATGGACAGATGTCTAGAAACATATGAACTACCAAAGCTCAACCAAGAAGATATAGCAACTTTGAACAACCCAATATCAGCTACTGAAATTGAAAAAATAACTAAAAATTTACCAACAAAGAAAAGCCCAGGTCCTGATGCAATCACAGCTGAATTCTACAAGAAATTTAGAGAAGATTTGATGCCAATACTCCTTAAACTCTTCAATGAAATTGAGAAGAAAGCAATCCTCCCTAAGTCATTCCTGGAGGCAAGTATTACTCTGAAACCAAAACCAAAGAAAGATCCAATCAAAAAGGAGAACTATAGGCCAATCTCACTAATGAACATTTATGCAAAGTTTCTCAACAAAATACTGGCAAATACAATGCAGCAAATCATCAAGAAGATTATACATCATGACCAAGTGGGGTTCATTCCAGGAATGCAGGGATGGTTTAACATATACAAATCAATAAATGTAATACACCACATCAACAGAGCCAAAAACAAAAACCACATCATCATCTCAATAGATGCAGAAAAAGCTTTTGACAAAGCCCAACACATGTTCATGATAAAAAGCCTTCAGAAACTCGGAATACACGATGTCTACCTCAACCTTATAAAGGCCATCTATAACAGCCAACATTATACTAAACAGACAAAAACTGAAAGCTTTCACTTTAAAATCAGGAACAAGACAAGGATGTCCACTATGACTACTCCTTTTCAATATAGTTCTGGAAACACTAGCCAGAGCAATCAGACAACAGAGAGAAATAAAAGGAATAAAGATAGGAAAGGAAGAAGTTAAATTATCACTATTTCCAGATGACATGATACTCTATATAGAAGACCCAAAATTCTCCATTAAAAGACTACTATAGGTAATAAACAAGTTCAGCAGTGTAGCTGGATACAAAGTCAATGCTCAAAAATCAATAGCATTCCTCTACACAAACAAAAGCTCACTGAAAGAGAAATTATGGAAATATTGCCCTTTACAATAATATGTAAAAAAATTAAATACTTAGGAATCAATCTAACTAAAAATGTAAAAGACCTATATACTGAAAATTTCACTATGCTGAAAAAGGAGATTGAAGAGGATATTAGAAAATGGAAGGATATTCCTTGCTCTTGGTTAGGAAGAACCAACATTGTGAAAATGGCCATACTCCCAAAACTATTATACAGATTTAATGCAATCCCAATCAAAATACCATTGACATACCTCACAGATCTAGAGAAAACACTACTAAAATTCATTTGGAAACAGAACAAACCTAGAACAGCAAAGACAATTCTAGGCAACAAAAGCAAGGCAGGAGGCATCTCAATTCCTGACTTGAAACAGTACTATAAAGCCACGTGATAAAATCAGCTTGGTACTGGCAAAGAAATAGACCTGAGGATCAAAGGAACAGATTAGAAGATGCAAGCACAACTACAAAGACACTCAGCCACCTGATATTTGACAAAGGGGCTAAATATGTCCACTGGAAGAAGGATCATCTCTTTAATAAATGGTGTTGGAAAAATTGGCTCTCTACATGCCAAAGACTGAAACTAGATCCAAGCCTATTACCATACACAAAACTAAAGTCTAAATGGATCAAAGACCTAAATATTAAAACAGAAACACTAAATCTACTGGAAGACAAGATAGGTAGAAGTCTTGGAGACATAGGGGTAGGCAGACAATTCATGAACAAAATGCAAATTGCATGGGAAACACTTCAAAGAATCAACAAATGGGATCTCATATTGAAAAATTTCTGCACTTCAAAGGAAATCACCAACACAGTGAAAAGAAAACCAACAGAGTGAAAAGAAAACCAACAGAGTGGGAAAGAATTTTAGCCAGCAACCCCTCAGACAAAGGACTTGTGTCTAGAACATATAAAGAATTGAAGAACATCAACCTCCCCAAACTCAAAGACCCTCTCCAAAAATGGGCATCTGAGATGAACACACAGTTCTCTGAGACAGATATACAAATGGCAAATAAATAAATGAAGAAATGTTCACCATCACTGGTCATTTGAGAAATGCTAATTAAAACAACATTGAGATTTCACCTCACTCCAGAAAGAATAGCTGCCATCAAGAAATCAACTAATAACAAATGTTGGTGAGGCTGAGGGGAAAAAAGAACACTGCTCCACTGTTGGTGGGAATGTAGACTGGAGCAATCATTATGGAAATCCATATGGAGAATTCTCAGAAGACTAGGATTGGAAGCCCCTTTCAATCCAGCTATTCCCCTCCTGGGTATTTTTCCCGAAGAACTGAAAAGTTCATATCACAGTGATATATGTGCACCGATGTTCATAGCTGCATAATTTGTGATAGCTAAATCCTGGAAACAACCAAGATACCCATCTTCTACAGAGTTGATGAAAAAGATGTGGCACTTTTATACAATGGAATATTACTCAGCTATAAAAAAGGATGATCTTGAGGCCTTCATAGGTAAATGGAGAAAACTTGAGACTATCCTCATTAGTGAAATAAATAAGAATCATATTTATAAATATCATATTGTGTCTCTAGTGTAAAAAGTAAGTAAAAACTATAAGTGTAATAAAACCAAAATGTGTAATTGCTATTGTAAAAAAGAGAAGAAAAGAAAGGGCTCTAAGTGATATAACTGCATGTATGTTTGAGTATGTAAAACAGATGACCATATTGCTGAATCTTTGTTAGATCTTTGAGCAGAACTGTTTGTAGTCTCACTGTTTGAATGTCTACTATGTACCCTTTAACTTTGTAACTTGAGTAACTACATCCAAGATGACAATATGTATTTTATAAACTAGTGATTTCTTAGTGGGGTTTTTCCTCATTTTCCTTTTTCTTTCTTTCCTTTTATTTCTTTATTTTAGAATTCTGTATTGTTGCTACCTGGTATTCAGATAAGCGAAGCATACAGAATTCCAGCCAGCTATAACCAAAATAGATCTATACTCAGACATAATAATCAAGATACCAGAAGTTCAACACAAGAACAGAATATTAAAAGCTGTCAGAGAAAAGAAACAGATCACCTATAAAGGAAAACCCAGAATCAGAATCACAACAGACTTATTGACACAAACAATCAAATCAAGAAGAGCTTGGAGTGAAGTATCCCAAGTCCTGAAAGAAAATAACCTCCAACCCAGATTGATGTACCTTGCAATACTATCTTTCAAAATTAATGGAGACACAAGATGCTTCCACAACAAAGAGGAATTGGGGGAGTTCATCACCAACAAACCAATCCTACAAAAAATACTGAAAGACATTCTAGAGAGAGAAAAAAAGACCATAGTTTCAGGAACAGTGGCAGAGGAGCCTCACTGAAGGGGGCAGACAGTGAAATTAAGGGGGAAAGTAGACAACCAATGGCAGAAAAAATAGCATGGCAAGGATGAGGCAGAGAAGGTTGGCCATAATCACTAATATAGATGGTCTTGATTCACCCATAAAAATAAACCCAGGCAAAGTGGATCAGGAGATAGGGTCCATCAAGATGCTGTATATAAGAAATATAATTAGCCTGAAAGAGGGTCTATAGACTGAAAGTCAAAGATGAGAAAACAATGCTCTATGTGACAAGGAACCAGAAAAAAGTTGGGGTAGATTGCCCATCAGCTTCAGATTGGTTGGAAAGACATGACACTTTTAGGCAATAGAGAACTACTCAGCTATACGGTAGGAAAACCTTGAGGCCCTTGTAGGTAAATGGATACAACTTGAGATCATGCTCAGGGCTAAAAAGGTTCAGAACCATTTAGGTAAACAGTGGGCTGCCACTTTAATCTAAAAACTAAAAGAGTTAGTGGGATACAAAATGTACAATGCACTCTGTGAAAGTGAAAGGGGAGGAATTGTCTAAAAAGAGAAGGCAGTGACCATTGATAATCTTGTATCATGATTTGAAACCCGTATTGTTTTCATTGCTTTGTTTAGTTATATTCTGTTCCAGTTTGTCCACTTGTACTAGATTTGATGGCATGGACTGCTATTCCAAAGATAGCAGGACATACTATGGTAACCATTTTTTATTTCCTATGAACTTAATTTGAAGCCCTGTATTGCTTTCACTGTCTTGTTTTGACTGATTTTATTCTATTCTATTTTGTTTGATAGTACCAAGTCTGATGGTATAGGCAAATAATTTGAAGACAATAAGATACACTATGATACCCATTCTTGCTTGACTATTATCTTCTTTTGAAGTCCTATAATGTCTCCAATGTTTTGTTTTTGCTGGTTTTGTTCTGTACTGTTTTGTTCAATTTTATTATGCCTGATGATATTGGCATATCTTTTGAAGATAACAAGAGGCATTTTGGAGCCATTGTTGATCTCTTTGTATTTTGTTTTTAAGTCATGTACTATGTTCATCCTTTTGTTTCAATTGTCTCTATTTTGTTTTGTCTCATTTGGTTTTATTCTCTTCAAAATAAAAATAAACCTAAAAGATCATATTAGAAATAAATACCTATGTAAGCTATAATGTAAATACAAGCAAAAGTCTACCACAAAAATAATTTTTGCTTCAATTGTCATACTCAATACAGTCTTCACACATGAAAACTGCATGTTCTATACACAAGTATCATTTATCCTGATAGCAAGTATGTTTTCTTCTCCTGATCTCTTTTGTATGGCACAGTTGACATCTTTTTGGTTTTCCCGTTGTAGTAGGTATTTGTGATGTTGTATCTGCCTGCTTACCTGGGAGCTTACCAGTGTGCTTCACAATTTCTTTCATAATTCTGTGAGCAGAAAGATTTTGTTCTTCTGTTGTAAATGATCACTTACGATTTCCACTCCCATCTTATAAAAAAATTTCTCCATGATATTTTTTCTTGTTATTTTCTTTATAAACTATTGAACTATTCATGCTTCACATGTTTAAGATTGAGTGAAACACAACCATTGCCAAATGCTTTGTGTTTTGAGTGAAATCATAGTAACATTAACAATAACTCATTAACAATAATTACTCCATATTTTGTTTTGTTGTAAAAAGTTACCATCTCAGACTCATTTTATTAAGCTTTCTCTGTCAATTTTTCCATCATAATGCAATGTTGACATCAGCATACCAATTTGTTTTTCTTTGCCATATACAAGGTCAACATTATGTTTCTCTGAAATCCAAAGGTTGTACTATATAATTCTCTGTTTTGAAATAGCAACATTTCACTAGAAATTTCTATTTTGTTCGTGTGTGTAGTTCTACCCTGCTCAACTTGTGCTCTGTTAGCAAATGTAACATCAATTGGAAACTGATAAACCAATTGACAAATGTCACATTCTTATTAATTTGGAAGATGGGAGCAGCAAGTCTGTTCATAGTGTTTGATTCATTACTATATGAATAAAAACCTGTTGTTTGAGTTCCAGTATAAATTTCTAAATTGAAAGTATATGTCTTCACATGTAGCAGAACTGTATTTTTATAGTGTATTTTGAAGGGCTTTGGTTTTTGTTCATTTGTTTGGGCTTTTTTTTACATATACTGCCTAAAGTAACAGTGACCAAGTTTCTCATTTGCCACTGTACTGAATTGGGCTACTTTTACAAGAAAAATCAGAATAAAACTTTTTTAAAAACTCTTAATTTCAAGAAATTCACCAATGCACATATCATGCATAAGACTCACCAGCTCACCTGTTACTGCACTGTATCTCCCCAGACACAGCACTGTGAGCCACACTTAGATTCTGTTATGGCAAATTAGATGTTCACAGACTAGAAGAATGGTAAGGGTGTATTTTACCCCCTATAATGCTTAGGGTAACACACCAAAAAAAAGTTACACAGAGCATTATGGGTAAAAATCTTGATTTGACACTTTCGCTCAGGTGTACTCACCTTTCTGTTCATTGTACCAGTAGGAAAACACAAAGATTGCTTCCTGTATCTCTCAGGTACAACCACTGAGATACACAGCCAGCTATCATTAAACCAAAGTACATAATTTCACTAGAAAAGTATGGTATTGCCCATAGTGATGCCCCCAAAAAAAGCAAAGACAACCTAGGAGCCCAGCTCATTCAGAGCCAACTAATAAAGAGACTTGGAGGCTGGTGTAGCCTCCAAGAAGTCCTGGTTACTCCTCAAGCTGGTACCAGATCTTGGCATTATCCATATGGTGCTGCTTTTGCAGGAATTCAGAATGCAACAGCTGTGGGGTCAGGGAAGATTCTGCCCAGGTTTCAGAGAAAGGCCTAAGAGGCCAGAAAGTGTACCTCTGAGAGGACAATGCATGAAGCAGTGAGAGTGAAGCCACAAAGTACAGTCAAGACCCCAGTAACTTAGAGAAGCCAAGAATGTGGAATGTCTGCTGAAGAAATCCAAAGGCAGTGAGCAAAGCTACCCCAAAAGAAAGGCCATGGAAGTTGAAACTGGCCATTCTGTAGAAGCATGGTCACACAAGTAATTTGGGGTTCACAACTCACCAGTTTGCCCTGGATGCTGGACATAGAACTATAGGATTTAATATTTGTCCTTATGGTTTTGCTTTTGTTTTGGTCCCATTCCTTACTATCTCCCTACTTCTTCCTTTTTAACTATGAATGTTTATTGTATGACACTGTATATTCTTTTTTATTTTTATAGGGGCTCACATTTAAGTGTTTGCCTTGACTCTCAGAAGATATTTTGAGTTTGGAACTGTTAAAATTTTGGCAAATCTTAGAGATGGACTAAATGAATTTTGCATAAAGCCTTTGGAGACCAGAGACAGAATGTTATAGTTTAGATCTGTGGTATCCCCCAAAAGCCTCATGTGTTTGGGAGGTGATTGGTGCATAGAAGCACTATATCATCCATCCACTGATGAGCTCATAACTAAATGTACTATTAGGAGGTAGAGCTTGTTGCAAGAGGTGGGTCACTGGGGATATGACCTAGAAGGATACATCTCCATTTCCAGCTTCTCCTTTCTCACTCTGCTCTCTAGCCACCATGATATGAGAAATTTCCTCTGTCCAGGCCCTTTCATGATGCTGTTTCTGTTTTGGCATCAGCAAACCAAAGACTGAAACTGTGAGCCAATCTTAACCTCTCTTCCTTTAAGCTGAGAGTGTCAGATATTTTTGTTTAATGCAATGTGAAAGTGATTAGTAATTAATGGGTGAATGATCAGTGTTTACAATTAAGCCCTGATTGCCTGGGAGCTATGTCATCACTTAGAGATAATGTTTTATGAACCATAATATATATATATATATATATATATATATATATATATATATATCTTTTCATTTCATTCTTGAAGAAAAACCTTATTTCTTCATTTCCAAAATTGAGGAGTCCCCTCCACATATGCCCAAAAACTGACAACATGAGAGTGGTTGGTATGAAATTGATTTGCTCTAAGAACTTCTAACCCAGTAGTGGTGAGCCTATGGTATATGTACCACAGCAGGCATGCAGAGCCCTCTCTGTCAGAACACAGGCAGAATCACACCAGAATTGCACCAACATCTAAGCATTAGATAACAGCATTCACAGAGGTTATGGACATACTCAGAATGTAGTAGCAGTGCCAAGTGATGATGTCACAAGCTATTACTCATTAATCATGACTCATGCAAGATTTCGCATGGCTGGACAGTACTCTGTCAAGTATATATATATATATTTGCCCAAGCTGGCTGAGGTGCTGAGGTTTTATTTTTTGCTTGTTTGGTTAGTTGGTTGATTTGTTTTTGTTTTTTGTTTTATTTTTTTTTTGTTTTGTTTTTTGTACTGGGAATCAAACTCAGGACCTTGTGCTTGCCAGGTAGACACTTTAGCAGCTGAGCTCTGGCTCTTGCCCTGGCCCTGGATGTGAGTTTTAATACATTCATTTTTATTAACACAAGATTTTACCTTTGAGTTTTCTAACAAAAAATTAAAATTTAATGTCTAAGATTTAGCAAAAATATGTTCTAATTAAAAGACTCAGATTCTTTTAATGTTGTGCTATCTGCCTGGTATATTTGGATCTTCAGCATCACATTTGGTTGCTTGTGATGAAAACAAGAACAAGAATACGTATTTGCTTGACCTGTCTGTGCTTTTAACAGAAGTTCCCAGAAGGTAGTAAATGCACTCAGATGGCTTTTTCAGAGCTGGCCAAAAGCTGGTGGTCAGTAGAACATTGTCCCCTTGCACTGGTGGTCAGCAAGTTCAAGAATCTCAGCTGAGAATCACTGCTGTAGATTGTCGATTCAGAGAATATTCAATTCTTTAGTGTTAATCAATAGTGTTAGGATTTTTTTTTGGATAGCCATAAATTCACATTGGGTGCTCCATTTTTTAAAATTTTATGTTTTTAGACTACAAGTCTTGAACACCAAAAAATGACTTTAGCAAAAAAAAAGTAAAACTGAAAGTACATTGGAGGATCGTTCCAGTCATTTAGAGTGATTGAATACAATGTGAAAGCATTATGTATTCTGTATAGTGAAAGCGTTGTGTGTTGCACATCAAATGTCACATGGCACTTTGACACCAAATACAAAAATGTTGCCGGATTTGGTGAAACTGAAAGGAAAGAGTTTCTTAAAGGGAAATTGAGGAAATATTATTCCCAATACCTTTGAAACTCTCTTTCTAAAATAATTTACCAGATTTCAAATTTCACTGTGCAAATCAAAACATGGTAAGCCCTTCTCTGATGAGGATTTTATCAAAATGGCTACATTGTTTGGGAGTAATTTCCTTTTCATGATTTATTAAGCAAAGATAAAATTATGCAATGCATCTATGAGATGCCACTTAGTAGAAAAACTGTTAAAGATCATTGGGTGTTGGGTATTTTGCCTCAGCAATGAGAAAGGTTAACTAAGAAAAAGTGGGTTTGGGGTTACAGTTGGAGCACTCAGTCTCTAAAAGATTTGCCATCACTGCTCTAACCCCAACCAGAATATAATAAATATGCAGAGCATGGTGGTGCATCCTATAATCCTGGCATTCAGAAGGCTGAGATAGGAAGATTGTAGTGACTTCAAGGCCTGCCTTGGAGCTACAAGTGAGTTCAAGGCCAACCTGAATGACATAATGAGACCCTGTCTCAAAAAACATGTATAGATTAAAAATACATATGTATATTAAAAATCATATATATGTATTAAAATGGTTAGCATTTATTTTTTAATTTTATTTAAAGAGAAAAAAGCAAAACAGATAAAAGGGAAGAAACAATACAGAATTTCAAGGAAAAAGAAAAAAATAAACAGTAAGAAATCACTAGTTGATAAATTACATATTGTCTTCTAGATATAGCTGTTCAAGTTACAAAATTAAAGCGTACGAGGTGGACATTCAAATAGTGAGGCTTCAAACAGTTCTGTTCAACGATCCAACAAAAACCCACCAGCATGAACATCAACCCTACACACTTAAACATACATGCAGTTATATACTTTAGAGCACTTTCTTTTCCTCCTTTTGCTTTTCAAGTCCATTATCTGTTTAGTTATATTGTGTTTCAGCTTGCTCAGTACCTTACTGATCTGTTTTGTTGTTATTCAGTTTTTATTTTTTATTTATTTTAATTTTTTATCATTAGCAAAATACAACAGAACAAGACAGAACAAAGCCAACTGAGAGTGCAGTGAAATTGGTACAGAAACCTTCAACAAGTTACTGGCATAACAGTAATAGGTACCATAGTATATCCCATTATCTTCACAACAGTTGTTATTTCAGTAAGGTATAGCCAAATCAAAGGAAATACAGGATATTCTAGAACTTATCAAAACAGAACATTGAATAGAGCAATATCATTAATAAGAACAAAGCAAAAAATGATAACAATATTTGCCTTCAAAGAGATGGTAGAAAGAAATCCCCCCTATTTACTACATTACATATGGTCATCCCCTCAAGAGATGTCTAGATCTCTGGCTCACTTGCTAAGGGGGGTGGGGGGTATGGAGTGGGTTGATTCTTAGCCCGCTCACCAGTAGGCTCCTGGGAGCTGCTAAGTGATTCTTCTCCTGCCTCATGTCGGGGGTGCTTACTGAGAGGGCAGGCAAATTGCCTTTCTGTGCTGTACCTTGAGTCCTTCCATGGTCAGAGCTCTGGGGCTGCTGGTTCTCCTCCCAGCTCAGGCCTGATTAGCATTTATTGAGTGCTCACTCTTCACAAAGTACCCTAAGGGTCTCATCAGTAACTCCTTCAATATTCAGAGCAATCATTTGAAGTAGGTGTTAGTATTATCATTTTACAAATGGGGAAACTGAGACACAAAAATAACTTTTCAAAACTCATACAACTATGTAAGTGGTAGAGCTGGAGTCAAACCCATGGACCACACTGTGCTATGCTGCATTAAATACCCAGAACTGAAAATGATAGTGTTATTAATTATAACTCACACTACAAATTGACTGACAGGATAAACTGCACAGTCTGGGTTATGTGGGGAACAAAGACTGAGCTGATGAGCACCACACAGGGCCTGTGAAGCCAGGCTTCAGAAATCCAGAGTTCATGTGGGTTTCAATAAAGAACCCTTCAGCTCTCACCCTTTTCCTATGCTGAGTAATCACAGGATTTACCTGAAGGAGCTGGGATTGTGTCTCTTGTGATCTTGGCTGGGGGCTCAGAGTGCCTGTTGCTACTGGAGCCATCAATAATTAGAGGATTAAACTATTTCATATTTGGGCTGACTGCAGGCATTCTTGACAAGAATCAGTTTTACTGATGGGTATGGATGTCTCTGTGGTTGTGGCTCCACGTAGAGACGGAGAGAGCTTCAAAAAGAATAATAATAACAAGAAAATAAACTGCAAAAAAACCTTTTAAGTTTTCATTTCTGCCTGTCCATACTTTATTCTCCTTTTTGAACATTTAATGCAGCAAAGATACATAGACTACCCTCTTCCTCCCTGGGCCCTCCTGTAGATTTGACTGCAGCCCCACATTTCCACAGTTCTCATCACACCAACCTCGACTATACAGGCCAGGGACACTGTAAATTCACACTGCAGTTTCATTTGGTACGGGTAAAAGCATCAGAGATTCTTTTCAAAACTGCTTTTCTTTTGCCTGGTTTCCTGTATAAAGACTGGCTTCTGAGAGGGAGTGAGTAATCTGCATTCTGCATTCTGTCAGCTTTCCTTGTGTCATATCACTGTTATTTCTAAAATGTCTCCCAAAAGTCTCACATGTTCCAAAGTGGGACTTTTGGAAGGTGATTGGCTCATAGGGGAAATCCACACAACAGTGAATTAATCCACTGATGAGTTCATAGCGGGTATGCTGTTAGTAGGCAAGGCCTGGCTCTAGAAGTTGGGTCATTGGGTCCAGGTGGGATGGGGAGTGGCCTGGAAGGATGCATTCTTCTACAATTGTCTCTCAACTCATCCATTTGCAAACTGGAAATCTGAACCACCAACCCCAATTTAAAAAATTGTAAGAGCTTCCATTTGCTCTCAAGATATGGATATGCCTGACCATGGCCCATGAGGCCTTCATGGAAAGGTCCATGCTTGTGTAAAAGGCTAATGAATAGTTTAAACTGCTATAATCATTGTCACCTTGTTTTCCAAAAAGTTAGGTGAGATTAAATCACCACCAATAATACTTAAAAATACAAGTAAAAAAATGTATTTTTATAACTTTCCCACCTCTCTTACATCACCACCATCCTATTCCAAAAAGAAAAAGGATAAAGAAAAGTCTCAGGGCCTAAATGGTGATTTAACCAGTTTTATCTCATTACATCCATAAAATTATATGACTTGAGGCAATTTCAAATTAACACAGGAAATGCTGCTGCAACTTCAGCTCTGCCAGCTATGTGACCACACAAAGACTCAGTTGGGAGGTAATTACAAATCATGGCATCCCAGGCCTCCTACAGATCTGTAAGTGGGTGTGTCTGCTTAGATATTGAGTCTTCCAATTTCAAAAATCTCTAAGGCAGCCAGCTGGAGGCTGCCATCTGGCTTGTAAAAGGAAGTCGCTAGATGCTTTTGCTTCAATCTGGAAGAGTGTTTGCTGCCCATTTCCTCTTCTTAACTCTTCTCTGAATTGTTTGAGGCCACATTCTCCCAAAATATTTTCTCCAGGGTTAATTCTTGATTTATACTCAACAAGCTGTGAGGTCTTTTCCATAAAAGTGGAGACACATTTTGAACCCATATTCATACTAGTCCTTGTTTAGTTTGACATGTTAATTACTCAGATTGTCTAATATAAGCCACAAAAAAAAATAAAAATTAAAAATTTCCTAAAATATAGATTCCATATTTCATTCATTCAACCCACTATTTATTCACTGACTCATTCCATAAAGAAATGAGACATGTATTATGTAGCAAGCACTGAATGTCAGGAAAATAGCAAAAAAAAAAATTGTTTTTGTTCTCCCTATGATCATATAGCCTAGCAAAATAGTAGATAAGATAAATGGGGCCCTAAGACAATGGGCTGTGTATGACTTATTAAAAGACACAGTTCTAGCACATGGAATACCTCAGAAACCAAGGAGAGCCTTAGCAACCCATCCCAGGCACCTAGAAGACCTTAGCACCTGAAGAGATCATCAGCTGCGCCTCCTCCATACCCAGAAGACTTCAGCAGCTGAGGGGAACCCCATCCACCATCCTCTTCATCTGGACAACCTCAGCAGCTCACAGGTGCATCAGCAACTCCTTTTACCACCTGCATTACTTCAGTGGGCTGCTGGGAGGCTCAGCAACCCAGAGGACTCAGCAGGCTGGCAAGAGTTCGGTAAGTTCCCTCCATGCTCAGTGGGTGAGCAGAAGCCTCAGCAAACCCTTCCCCCACCCAGAGGACCTTGACAAGTCATCAAGAGTATGAGTGAGTCCTTCTTCCATATGAGAACACCAGGTGGGCTGGTGAGAACATCAGTAAAGCCTCTCACCACCCAAAGAAACCTGAATGGGCCTCTGAGGCCTCCAGTGACATAGTAGGGTACTGTTTGGGGCACAGCTATAGACAGCTAGGTCAGGCTGGCTGACACAGCCTGAAGCCACTGTAACAATGCAAGCTAAGAATTGGTTCATATCCACACTTCTAGACTAGTCAGCTGACAAAGAACATAGGACTCACACAACTGGCCTGCATGAGTAACTCAAGTGACTGGCCACTTGTCTACACTGTAAGATCCAGCAACTGAGTAAACATCAGCCACATTGTAGGATCCTAAGACACACATGATGGACAGTTGAAAGTAGCAGGATTGAAAAGATCAAAATATTAACCCAAGAGGTGAAAATGACAAAAAAAAAAAAAAGCAAAATGCTATCTCAAATACCCAGACCATCTGTGGCAAGTACAGGAGAAGTGGAAACAGAAGACATTAGAAGTACAAACCTGAAATTTCAGAAAAAATAGCAAATGAAATAAAGAAACAAATCCATGATGCTATAGAGGAAATCAGATTAGAAATGATCTCTCAGGTAAAGAAATGACATCCTTAATGAAGGAGTTGCTCAGCATAGCTGGAAAAGACATAGATAAAAAAGGAGCATGGGAAAATGATAAAAACCTTGAACAAACACTATAGGAAAGAAATAGAATACATGAAACAAATGCAAAGAGATATCCAGGAAATTAAAAATTCCATTGAAAGCTGGCCAAACTGCTTGAGCAAAACTAAAGACACACTTTCAGACCCTGAAGACAGGCTCACAGGTAGCAAGGAAAGATCTCTTAGAAATAATAAAGGACTATGAAATAATTCAATAGCTCCAAGGTGATGCAACATAAAACAATATTAGACTGATATGCATCAATGAAGATGCAGTAGTCAATGCAAATGACATTAAAAATCTATTTGCAAAAGTAATAATGGAGAATTTTCCAAGCATGGGAAAATAATCTAATATGCAGATAACTGAGGCATATAAACTCCAAACAGGCATAACCAAAATAAATCTATGCCCAGACTCATAATAATCAAGATTCCTGAAATTCAGCATAAAAAGGGAATACTAAAACCTGTTAAGGAAAAGAAACAGCTCATTTATCAAGGAAAGCCCATTAGAATCACAGACTACTTCTTGGCACAAATCCTTAAGTCCAGATAAGCTTGGAGTGGAGTATTTCAAGCCCTGAAAAAAAAAAAAAAAAAACTTTCCACCAAGATTGATGTACTCTGCAAAACTATCATTCAAAATTAATGGAGAAATAAAATACCTCTATGACAAAGAACAACTGAGGAAATTCATGTCCACAAAACCAATCCTAGAAAGAGTACTGAAAGACACTCTAGATAGAGATAAAAATAACCACAGTTCCCAAAACAAAAACATCAAGAAACCACCAGGCAAGACAAACGATTAAACAAGGATGGAAAGCAGGGAACCAACAAGAGGGAAATAACATGGCAAAGTTAAGCCAATACATATCAGTTATAACCATCAATGTAAATGGGGCTTCAATTCACCAATTAAAAGAAATAGATTGGCAAAATAGATGAAGAAACAGAAACTAACAATACCTACCTCAGAAACACACCTACCTCTAAGAGAAACTCATAGACTGAAAATCAAAATTTGGAAAACAATATTCCATGTGACAGAAACCCAGAAAAAAGAAGAGGTAGCTATCATGTTTACAGACAATGTGAACTTTAAACCAAAAAAAGATGAAAAGAGGTTTAAAAAAGTCCACTACTTACTTATTAGGGGAAAAATTCAAGAGAAAGATATAATAATTATAAATATATATGCACCAAATACAGGAGCAAACAGCTATATCAGACAAATATGAATAGACATGAAAAACCAAACATGTAATAATAAATACAATTGTAATGGGAGACCATAATACTTCATTGTCACAAAGAGATAAACTAGACAAAAAGTCAGCAAAAAAACACTGAACTGAATTAAACCTGTGAATAAATGGACTTATTGGACGTTTACAAGAGTGTTACACCCAAAATCAGAATACACATTCTTCCCAGCTGCACATTGGACATTCTTTAAAATAGACTATATATTAGCCCGTAGAACATGCTTCAGAAAATGTAAAGGGATTGAAAGTATCCCATACATATTATCTGACCATAATGCTTTGAAATTGGAAATCAATGGCAAAACAAACTGTAAAACCTACATAAACAAATGAAAATTAAATAACACCTTCCTGAACAACCAGGTTGAATTACAGATGAAATTAAAGAAGAAATGAAACAATACGTACAATTCAATGAAAATGCAGATACAACATACTGCAACCGGTGGGATGCAATGAAAGTGGTCCTAAAACAGAAATATATGGCAATGAGTTGACACACCAGGAAAACAGAATGAGAACAAATAAATAGCCTAATGCTGCACCTCAAGCTTCTAGAAAAAGAAGAGCAAGTCAAGGCCAAAGCTCATAAGGAAGAAAACTATAAAGATCAGAGAAGAAATTAATGTAATTAAGACTAAGAAAACAATACAAAGAATTAATGAAGTGAAGAGTTGGTTCTTTGAAAGAATAAACCCCTAGCCAACCTTATCAAGAAAACAAAAAATACAAATTTATGTAATGATCAATGAAAAAGGAGAAATTACTACAGATTCTGTGGAAATTCAGAAGATCATCAATATCTACTTTGAAAAATTTTACTTGCTGGAAAACACAGAGGAAATGGACAGATTCCTAGAAACATATGAATTATCAAAACTGAATCAAGAAGATATAAAATTTTGAATAACCCAATATTACTAAACTTGAAAATGTAATTAAAAACTTACCAACCAAAAAAAAACTCAGGTTGTGATGGACTCATGGCTGAATTCTACAAGAAATTTAGAGAAGGTTTCATGCCAATTGTAGTCAGGGATTGTGAGAAGAACAGTTAGAATCAGGACAGAGGATTTATAACATTATTTTATGATGGTCACACAGAGTTTAACACATGAAAGTGCAAGAAATCTGTCCACAGCACTAAAGATATAGGATATTCAGCCAAGGACCTAGGATCTCACAGCACTGTTTTGCCTGAGTTCAGATAAAAATATAGAGCCCATGACAGTGCCTTCCACAAGTCCAACTGGATGTCTAGATCCCACAAGAAAGACTCACACCAGTCTGTTTTATGGACCTGCACCAGGAAGGCCCAAAGGTCAGTGGTGGAAGTTAGAAAGTCTATGCCAGTGGGGTGAAAGAACTGCTCTGGTAGGCTGTGGGTTCTACACTGGAGCCAAGGAGTCATGCTCATAATAAAGACCAGGGCTGCCTTGAAAAGCACCACAGCCATCTTCAGGGACACAAAGGTCCCAAGCTCCTCCGATGATAAGCACAGTCGAGTACACACCAGAAAGCCAGCATGACGAGTTTGTCCTGGAGATTAAATGGCACATGTCTTCCCCTCCAGAGCCAGGCAGCAATGCTCAATGTAAGGAGCTCCCCCAAAGTCAACCACAGCCACTCTCACCAACAAGATCCTGAGCTTCTCTGACGACAATGGTCAAACTCACACTGCAGAAGCTAGCCACGACAAACTCTTCCAGGAAAACCAACATCTCAAACAACAACACTCACTGCCTTCTCCACATCTCTATTTATGCTAGCAACTTTCCTCAGGTAGAATATCTATGCTAGGCACCATGCTGATTCAACTCAGCTAGTGTTAAGTTGACCATCAGTTTTTAATTCATAATACCAATACTCCTCAAAGTCTTTAAAGAAATTGAAAAGTGACAGACCTGGAAGGGTTTGGAATCATCGGTCCAGGTGGCTGGGTGCTGACCCAGCCCCCTTGGCTAACTGGACTGGACTCCAGAGGTTTCACGGGTCTGAGTTGACTGCACCTAGTGACCTTCATTCAACAACAGGAACCAGACCAGTGGAAGGGGGAGCCAAGCCAGCGCCGCGAGCCGTGAGATGAGTTGCAGAAATCCAGCACAGACCCGGAAGGGTTTGGGACCATCAATCCAGACAGCTGGGTGCCTTCCCAGTCCACATTGGGTCATTGGACTAGACTCCAGAGTGGACTGCACCCAGTGACCTTCATTCAACCAGGGGAGCCAGGTCCACCAAAGGGGGAGCCAAGCCAGTGCTGCGCAGCCAGGGAAAGCTTCAGAAAATTGCTGGAAACGTGGAAATACAGGAAAATGACAAAATGAAAAACCAAAATGCAATCTCAAACCCCCAGCCCATCCCAAGAAATAGGAGCCATGCACATAGAAGAAAATACTACACATACACCAGAAATGTATGAAATGATATCAACTGAAATAAAGAAGCAAGTACAGGAAGCTATGAGGGAACTCAAATCAGAAATATTCTCCCAGGTACAAGAAGAAATGATAAAAGTAGTGAAAGAAATACTGAATGCATCCAACAAAGACACAGCTAAACAATTAGAGGAACAAAGCAAAATGATAGAATCCCTGAATGAACAGTTTAAGAGACAAACAGAATGCATTAAGCAGGTTCAAAGAGATATACAGAAATCAAAAACTCTAATGAAAGTTGCAAAAACCATCTCAACAAAAGTGAAGATAGAATCTCAGACCTCAAAGATAAGATTGCAGCTAGTGAACAGGAAAGGAAAGATCTTCTAACAATAACAAGAAATCAAGAAATAACAATTCAACAGCTGCAAAATGATGCAAAGAAAAATAATATAAGATTAATAGGGATAAAAGAAAAAGAAGGGGAAAACACAAAAGATATCAAGAGGCTATTTACAGAAGTAATAGCTGAAAACTTCCCAAACATGAATATGGAAACTGACATACGGATTAGTGAGGCATATAGAACTCCAAATAGCCACAACCAAAGCAAAACTACACCCACACATATAATTATCACCATCCCAGAAATCCAACATAAGAACAGAATATTAAAAGCTGTTAGAGAGAAGAGACAGGTCACTTATAAAGGAAAGCCTATCAGAATCATGGCAGACTTCTCAACACAAACAATGAAGTCAAGAAGGGCATGGAGTGAAGTTTTTCAGATCCCTAAAGAAAACGACTTCCAACCCAGACTGATGTACCCTGCAAAACTGTCTTTCAAAATGGATGGAGAAATAAGATACTTCCATGACAAAGAACAGCTGAAGAACTTCATGATCACCAAACCAAACCTACAAAGAATACTGAAAGACATTCTACATACACATAGGAAAAAACCACTAAGCAAGACAGACAATTAAACAGAATGGAAAGCTAAGATACAACATCAGAACAACAACATGTCAACAATAAACCAATATATGACAGTTATAACCATTAATGTAAATGGCCTCAATTCACCAATTAAAAGAAACAGACTGGCAGAATGGATCAAGAAACAACATCCAACCATATGCTGTCTACAAGAAACCCATCTAACCCAAAAGAAAACTCATAGACTGAAAGTCAAAGGATGGAAAACAATACTCCATGCAACAGGAACTCAAAAAAAAGCAGGGGTAGCTATTCTGTTTGCAGACCATGTGAACTTCAAACCAAGAATGGTCCAAAGAGACAAAGAAGGTCACTACATACTAGTTAGGGGAAAACCACAAGAGGAAGAGATAACAATCTTAAATATATATGCACCAAATTGCAGAGCACCCAACTACAGAAAGCAAGTATTAACAGAAATGAAAAATCAAATAGGTAATAACACAATTATAACAGAGGACTTTAACACACCATTGACACATAGGAATAGATCAACTAGACAGAAAATCAGCAAAGAAATAACAACTGAATCACACCTGTGAACAAATGGATTTGATAGATGTATACAGAGTGTTCCATCCAAAAACATCAGGATATACATTCTTCTCACCAGTACATGGGACATTCTCTAAAATAGACCATTTACTAACCCACAGAACATATTTAAGTAAATGCAAAAGAATTGAAATTATCCCATGCATGTTATCAGATCATAGCACCATGAAACTGGAAATTAATGATAAAAGTAACTGCAAAAACCACACAAACACATGGAAATTAAATAATTCACTCTTGACCAATCAGTGGGTCACAGAGGAAATTAAACAAGAAATTAAACAATATCTACAAGCAAACGAAAATACAAATACAACTTACCAGAACCTGTGGGATGCAATGAAAGCAGTCATTAGAGGAAAATTTATTGCACTGAGTTCCCACATTAGGAAAACAGAACAAACACAAATAAGCAACCTGATTTTACACCTGAAACATCTAGAAAAAGAAGAGCTAGCCAAGCCCAAAGCCAAAAGAAGGGAGGAAATTATAAAGATCAGAGCAGAAATTAATGCAATAGAGACTAAGAAAACAATTCAAAGAATCAATGAATCAAAGAGTTGGTTCTTTGAAAGAATAAATAAAATTGACAAGCCCCTAGCCAACCTAATTTTAAAAAGGAAAGAAAAGACTCAAATTCATGGAATACAGAATGAAAAAGGAGAAATCACTACCAACCCTGTGGAAATACAGAAGATCATCAACAACTATTTCAAAAACCTCTATTCTCATAGCTTCGATAACAGAAGAAATGGATAGATTCCTAGAAACATACGAACCACCAAAGTTGGATCAAGAAGATGTAAAACTGGTGAATAACCCAATTTCTATGAATGAAATTGAAAATGTAATCAAGTCTCTACCAACAAAGAAGAGCCCAGGCCCAGACGGATTCACTGCGGAATTCTAAAAGAAATACAAAGAAGACTTAATGCCAACACTCCTCCAACTCTTCAATGAAATTGAAAGGGAAGCAATTCTCCCAAAGTCATTCCTGGAAGCAAATATCACTCTAGTACCAAAACCTGAAAAAGACCCAACTAAAAAAGAGAACTACAGGCCAATCTCCCTAATGAACATAGATGCAAAAATTCTCAATAAAATATTGGCAAACAAGATGCAGCAAATCATCAAGAAGATTATACACCATGACCAAGTGGGATTCATCCCAGGCATGCAGGGATGGTTCAACATACATAAATCAATAAATGTAATCTACCATATCAATAGAACCAAAAGCAAGAATCACATGATCATTTCTATAGATGCAAAGAAAGCTTTTGATAAGATCCAACACCCATTCATGATAAGAAACTTACAGAGAATTGGAATAGATGGTCTTTACCTCAATATGATAAAGACTATCTATGACAAAATAACAGCCAGTGTCATATTAAATAGCCAAAAACTGAAAGCCTTTATCTTAAAATCAGGCACAAGACAAAGATGTCCATTATCACTGCTCCTATTCAATATAGTACTGGAAATACTAGCCAGGGCAATTAGACAAGAGAGGGAAATAAAAGGAGTAAAGATATGAAAAGAAGAAGTTAAACTATCATTATTTGCAGATGACATGATACTCTACATAGAAGACCCCCAAACCTCTGTTGAAAATCTCCTAGATATAATAAATAAATTCAGCAAAACAGCTGGATACAAAGTCAATACTCAAAATCAATAGCATTCTTATACACTAACAAAAAAATCACCAAGAGAGAAATAAGAGAAGCCACACCCTTCACACTAGCATCCAAAAAAATGAAATACTTAGGAATTAATCTAACTAAAGATGTAAAAGAGTTGTACAGGGAAAATTATAATGCCCTGAAAAAAGAAATCAAAGAGAACCTCAGAAAATGGAAAGACATCCCTTGTTCATGGATAGGAAGAATAAATATTGTAAAAATGGCCATTCTCCGAAAATTGTTATACACATTCAATGCAATCCCAATGAAAATACCATTAGCATACCTCACAGATCTAGAGAAATCACTCCTAAAATTCATCTGGAACCAGAAGAGACCCAGAATAGCAAAGGCAATTCTAAGCAGCAAAGCCAAGGCAGGCGGCATCACAATCCCTGACTTGAAGTTATACTACTACAAAGCTACTGTAATAAAATCTACATGGTATTGGAATAAAAACAGACCTGAAGATCAATGGAATAGATTAGAAGATACATCTACAAACACACTCAATCACCTTATCTTTGATAAAGGGGCCAAGCGTGTTCACTGGAAGAATGACAGTCTCTTTAATAAATGGTGCTGTAAAAATTGGCTATCCATATGTCGAAAACCAAAACTAGACCCATGCCTATCACCATGTACTAAACTAAAATCCAAATGGATCAAAGATCTAAATATTAAAACAGAGACACTAAATTTGTTGCAAGACAAAGTAGGTAAAAATCTTGAAGACATAGGGGTAGGTAGAGAATTCATGAACAAGAACCAAACTGCATGGGAAATACTTCCCAGAATCAATAACTGGGATCATATCTTATTAAAGAGTTTCTGCACATCCAAAGAAATCTCCAGCAGAGTGAAAAGAAAACCTACAAACTGGGAAAAAATCTTAGTGAA
>PVLA01002569.1:150734-259953 GCA_004027455.1 Hydrochoerus hydrochaeris | reverse complement strand
CTATCATGTGATTGTGGAGTACAATTATCTTTATTTTTTAATTGTAAATAATACATTAAAATAAAGCAACAAAACACCAGCAATTTGGTTTTAATCATGTGGATATGGATATAGATATGTACTATGCTTCATTACATGTTAGATTCCAAATGAGTCTTTTTTTGTATATTTTTACACTACTTATCATGAAATTGAAAATGATACAATGAGACATGAAAAGGAATGTGCGAAATTATTTTATTTGAACAGAAGATAAGACTGCTTCAGTTCTTTTTAGAATCAAAGAGGAGTAAATATAGATCATAGAGTTGCAACTTGGTAATGGATCCACTGTTTTCACATCCCGCTGAAAGTACTGGCTAATTATATTTACATAAAAAAGAACATATTTTCCAATGTTCTGACAAGCAACAAATTGCACATTAGTTACTTGTAAATACATTTATTAGAAACACTTGTCATTGTTTGTAGATTCTCCTTTGAAAGAGTAAATTAATTTAAGGCTCATCATTCACAAGAAAACATTACAAAGTCAAAGCAATCATTAATAAAAGAGACCTCAGAAACAGACACCAAAGCATCCCTACTAAATAGCAGAAGGAATCTGATCTTACAACAAGATGAAAGTAGAAAGTATGCGAGGTCTATGACATCAGCATGGTGTCTTCTGATAATCAGATTTTCATTCATGATTCATTTGGTGTGATTATTATTTTAATAATGTTATCTGTGCTATATTCTAAACATAATTTTGCTTTCCACTGAGAAATACAAAGTACAGAGGTTTAAGCTTTTTTTGTCTTGAGAATTCTTTTATTGTTTATTATTTAATGGGAAGGTCAGAATAAAGATCACAGTATTATGGTGTCTGAAGTACATTCACGACAGTGGGAATTTGAGGATCCTTACTTTTCAACAACAATATTTTAATAGACTACCAAATGGAGACTTTACCTAGTTAATATCAATTTATTTGTGTAATTATTTAGCTTATACCAAAATGATACAACTAAATCTTAAGTATTTATTATTTTTAGTATTGGTTTAACCGTTTTACATGCACTTTTAATTTAGTCCTGCAGCTGCTGCAGAAGTTAGTAACTCCACATTAATAATGAGTAAACTAAGACACAGAAGGTTAAGAAACTCTATATGTGTATATATAATCATGGATTGTGATCACTTGAATTCCACAGCATTAGAGGAATATAAACCATATTTTTAAATATAGAATGTTCTTTTAATACCTAAACTTCTGTGTGTTGGTCAACTTTATGTTGTTTTCACAAACACCTGGGATATGTTTTTTTCAAGAGGAAATGTTTATTTTGACTCATCTTTTCAGATGCTCTGGACATTTTGACAGGTCCATGGTGCTGGACAGAGCAGAGCAACTGGGAAATAGACAGAAGAGGAAGCTGGGTTCCCAATATCTCTTTGGAGGTCATTATTCCAGTGGTCTAACTGCCTTCCACTAGGCTTCCCTTCCTAAAAGTTATACCATCCAACAGTGCCACAGGCTGAGGGACAAAGTTTTAATATATATATATATATATATATATATATATATATATATATATATATATATATCCTTTTACTATCTTTTTAATGTGTGCATATATAATATCCTTTAATTACATTTGTGATATTATATATATGTATATATTAGAAGGATATTATTTGGGGGATATTTAAGAACCAAACATTCATGAATACATGTGTATATACATTAATTTCAAAGAAAATATTGCTATAAAATCACACATTTATTTTCTCTTACTAAAATGTGTTACATAAAGTTCCTCAGAAACTAATGATCAGTGAGAAAGAACAAATATAATTTTAAATATAATGGGTTATAGTACAAGTCACAACAATAAAATAAAGGTCTTCTTGCTTGCTATTTCCATCTCAAAATACCATATGCTTCTGGAGAATAGGTAAGAAAAAAAATCTACTAACAGTCAGGTGAGCATATTTTCAGAGTAGTACATTGGGTTTAAGAATTCAAAAATATGTTGAAAAGCAAAAAAAGTAACTATTTTGAAGAGTGATGGTTTATACATATAAATTACAGATCATGTTTTGAATAAGGTAGTGTTTAAAATCATGGTAAGATTTTTATTAGTATGTATATTGTACCTCCTTTATCTTTCCTTCTGAAACTTCTCTGTGAAGTAGAACTCTCTGGCTACTGAAATTTTAATTTGATTTTAACTTAAATATCCACGTGTGACTTTTGACTGTTTTATTGGACAGAATATTTATAGATGTTTTCTGTCTAAGACAGATGCAGTTATTTCACTTCCAGTTGAAACAGGAATGTGATTTATATACTTAAGAAATTATTAAGTTAGTAGAGAATTTCGAGTCTCAGATTAACTACGCAGATCCAGACTGAATTAGGAAGCTCATCCAGTGGGCTTCAGTGTGACATTAGCAGTAACGGAGTTGCAATGCACACTGTCCACCAGGAGGCACTGACTTGACAGCTCATGTGGACACGGAAAGAAAAGCCACTGTATACAAAATAAACACGCAAGGATAAACAGTGCTGACATTGACAAAAGAAGAGGAAAGAGAAGTTTTGCTTGTCTGACCATTCACTTTATGTTTAGGTGTGTGGTGTCAGTGAGCCAGAAATGAAGGCTAAAGTGGTAGTGTGTTCTCAGACAGGTCCTGCAGTATTCCTGCTTCCTATGCTTGACACGAACATGATAGGAGTGAAAAGCCCCGGAAATTAGGAATATACAGAATGCGTCAGAGACCAAAGCTATATCTCTCTTAGAATATCACAAATATTAACCTAAACTAAAGCCTTTCTAATCCATTTGTATAGACTTATTACATATCTACCTTTAAAAAATAGGTAGCACCTCAAGAAAACTGACAGAAAAAAGGAAAAATACCAAGTCTGGCCTACATAATATTTTGCTCGCATAAATAATTTCTAAGAAAAAAGAAATTTACTGAACAAATACTATTTCAGTTGCCAAGATTTGTTTTCCAAAGACAAAAAACATACTACACACAAAATCTTATATCTGATATACTTTAATGTCTATTAACTTTAATTTGGGATGACATTTGCTATTTCTTTATGCAGTTAAACAAATGCTTGATTAGCCATAAGCAGAGACTTTGTAAACTGAAGCTAACAAAGAAAATAAATCAAAGATGGAGGATTTGACAGATATCACAGAATTATTTCTCCACTTTTTCTGTGCTCTCATCTTCATCCCTAAATAGATATCTTGAATCATCCAAAACCTTTTTTAGGTTAAAATTCATTTCTGATACAGGAAAACTCATATTGACTTATTTTTGAAGGATTGTATTCTATGTTCTGTGAAAACTTTGGAGACAACATTTGCTATTTTCAATTTAAAGCTGCAGTGAAAAAATAATACACATTTGAAAATATAATTTTTTGCCCAAAATGTAAAAAAATACTGAGTCTGTGGTCTGAAGATTCTTGACTGTAGATTGTACACTCTCAAATGAAGGACCATCTAGCTTTGTTGTCATCTACAAGCTTCCCCGTTACCATGAGAAATATTTACAAATGAGTTTCTGAAAGAGAAGTTCAATCTGGCATCCAACAACCTAGAACATCTTTACCTAAGAAAAACAGATTTTCTCTCAACAGCACAAGACAAATACAACAGAGTAATAAAATGGGAGTGCAAAAGTAACTGTACCTCTCTCTGATCCCAGCACATTTTCTGTAGTTCTACTACTGTTTGGTATTGGTTCAATGCTGGTATTTGGTATTGGTTCACACCCATTTTATAAATTCTAAAAGACAAATCTACTAGCCTGCCCAGCACATAGTCCTCAAGAAATGTTAGATTATATCTTCATGATAAACTGTCATAATCATTTTTTTTTTATCAACTTCAACTTCATCTTCATCAAAGCAATTTTTAGCTATTTGGTTCTTGGAAAAGATCTTGTTGACCATCATATTTTCTTTCAGTAATCTGGCAAATATACAGGTGGAAAAAATCATATAAATATTTGAACAAAAATTGTACAACTGTTTATGTAATGAATGTTATAAAATGTTTTATATAATTTTGTTTGCTTTAATATGTTTAATAGGGCAATATCAGTTTAATAATATGTATTTTATGGATTTCAGTGGTCTAAATTTGTTTTGTAGTCTTCTCATCTCTGTAAATATTTTTAGCACTCAGATGAATTTTTTCATTCTAATGTTAGAGTTTATTCTAAAATTTAAAATACATCTTTTGGGAAAGTTTTGCTAACTTATAATTAATTATTTCTCTCTGCAATCCAGAACCATGCAAAACAAGTCAATTGTCCCTTTAGAAGTTAATGGAAAAATGTGCCTTAAAATCAAGCATGAAGAATAAGACAGTAGCTAAAACCTGAGGTTCAGGAGGCAGATGGAGTTGGCTCTAATCTCAAGTGTCCTGCACTTTGGTTACATGAGGGCAAGGTAAGCTTTTCTGGAATAACACACACACATATCCAAATTTTACTGGATTAAAATAGTGAGGTTTATTTCCCATTCATGTTTTACTATTATTTTGTAATTTTCAAGGAGTCTTTATTTTGTAGCTTCTTTCCTCATCCAAGCTGACAAAGATTTTGCTTGGTATATTTTCCATAAACATAGAAGCAGGTAAGAGAATGTGATGAATTTTACACTGGCACTGACAGTTTATCCTTAAGAGTGACAAACTATTTTTTGTTGCATGAAGTCACATGCACACACTTGAATTTAAGAAGGAGCTGTATAATTCTTTTAATGGTCAAGTTCTCATATATTTATGAAATACAATAATTTCTCTGATACTGAGTGTTTAGATTTCTAAAAGCCAGATGTTTAAGTTTTTTGCCAATAAAGTGAAAAACATTATAAAAACCTGTTTCATAAAATGGCAGTGAGGAAAAAAATAATACATTTAAATAATTTAAGAGATATTGAACTTGAAAAGTGGTTAAAGGTGATTTTTATTATTCATGCCTCATGTGAGATAAATAATAATTTAAAAACTATGACTTCTAAAAAATGTATTTCTAGTTATTTAAGTTATAAATTATTTTTGCAGCATTATTTTGTAGAATAGACAAATAAGGCAAAAGATTAAATGACTTGTTGAAATCATGACTTAAATTTCTCTCACACTAGAAAATAAGACAAGTAAAATATTGAAGGATTTACAGGTATTTTTTGCAGGAAAACAAAAAATTATAACAAAAAATTATAAACAGAAAAATTGATAAATTTTCAAAATTGTATGAAAACATAGTTTTGAAAATTTATCAAGTCTTTGTAATGAAGTAAGTTTAAGAATATATTCTTGAATACATTACTCGTTCTAGAATATTTCTGATAGAATATCAGTCTTGTAGTCAATTTATAGTTTTTGCGATGAAGAAAAAATTATAATATTATTATCATGTAATTTACATATATCATTTCATAATGTTTACTGAGTTGTAATAGAAATTCATAAAGTTTGTCCATGTTGTTAATAGAGGATACAATAAAGGACATAAAAAAGTTTCTGTATTTACTTCAAAATAGTTTTTACTTTCAGCTTTTAAGAGAACTGTTTTGCAGAAATAGTCTTCATTACTTTTTAAAACTATTTCAACACAAATAGTTCTGAAACACATGTCTCTTGATACAAATAGTGTTATTTATAAAAAGGTCAAACAAAAGTATGATTGAAACATTTTACTCACTGAGACAAGCTTAATCCTGTTTTCATATTTTAGTTTTATGTTCTCAGCAATGGCTGCCTCAAGTCTGGTTCTTCTAGTAATTTTCAAATGACGTGTTATTCTAATGTTTCCTATTCTTATTTTAGCTTTGATGTTATGGATTGTGTCTAGAAGTCCCTCCAAATCCTCAAGTGTTAATAGGTGGGGCTTTTTAGGGGTGACTGGATCTAGAGTGTGTGATTCTAGGATTAAGAGTACATGATTACTAAATTAGCCCACTGATTTGTCTGGCATAGTTGTGGGTGTGGATAGTGAGTAGGCCCACACTGGGCCCTAAGCGCATAGAGCCGTGATAAAATAAGGGACAGAAACGAGACTGCTGCCATCACATCCTGCTCGGTGCTTCTGCTGCCTTCTGCCTTCAACCATGAACTGTTTTCTTCTCTGTGATACACCTCTGCCAGGTCAAGAGCCTTGGACACGGCCAATTACGGGCTGAAACATCTACAGAGTGTAAGTTAAAATAAACCCTTCATCATTTAATTGTTTTTATTGAGTATTTTGTCTCAGCAACAGGAAAAGTAACTTAAGATATATGGAAATGTAGACTTTAATTTCATTAAAATATAAACATTGCTTATTTCTTACTTATTATGACAGACAATGACACACAATGCCAAGTATCAATTTGTCCCTTTTGCTCTGACCTTATCTCTAACCATTTTCTCTCTCATCCTCTCTCTGCTTCGTGGCTGCCATGGACTTAGCCACCTTCTCCTGCTCTCTCTTTCCGTCATGATGTTCCTGCCTTGCCATAGGCCTCACAACAAAGGTTCCACCTGACCATCAACTGAATCACTGACTATGGGCCAAAATGCGTGTTTTTTTTCTTCATGTTGATGTATTTCAGATATTTTGTCACTATGATGGAAAGCTAATATAAAATTTATATAGTTTAAATGACCCTCTTTACAGGAATTTGTTATTTATTTAAAAGATCATGCTAAGAAAGAACAGTTTATGTTTGGCTGTTTGATAAGATAGCTGAGTCATTTCATATTGTAATCAAATCATGTATTATGTATAGGTCAATTTCCTTTTAAAGATTTCTAAACTACTATTTTGTAGAATTTGCACAGTTGTTTGAAATGTTTTGAAGTATGCCAGCTATTAAAAGAAAACTTGAGAACTGTGCATAAGTTTTGGGTGAACAAATGCCTTTTGCATATGTAACTCATAATTCTAATCATATCACTCATTCACTACAAATCCTTTCATGCCTCTTTTGCCTGAAATTTTGAAAGATTTCTTCCTAGCATTCATTCACATTTCCTTATACATATTCCTCTTATTCTAGCACTATTGACAACTTTTATTTCCTGCCACATGTGCTTTCAAGCTTCAGAGCCTTGCTATGGCTGCCTTCACTTTCATTCTTGGCTTTCTTACAAGTTCCTACTTATTCTCTGCAAAGTTTCTTAGGTCTAGTCTGGTGAGACAGAACACTTGTACAAGTCAGTCAAGCAGATTTATTATTCATAGATAAGCATCAGGGATAATCAGAGACCTCAGATCCACAACTGTCTGGTCCCACAAAATTCAGAGAAACAGCTCATCTGCCAGTACCTCATGTCACACCTGAACTAAGGGACCTGAAAATACTCTATTCTGGCTTTACATTTAGCAGGACCTCGTTTACCGAGCTTAAGCAGTGCAGAACATCCTGTTCTTGGAGTAAGAAGGGCATAGCACAGATTGTTCCAGACATTTCCTTTTTATCTCAGATGCTGCATGTAGTATATATTTTGCCTGAGAATTGTAAGAGGGAAGAGCTGTGTCAGCCAAGGACATCTGGGGGCCTGTCCTCCAGAGTTATCAAAATTATGCTTAGTTTCAGTTTGATTTTTGAAACTTTCTATTATATTTTTTCCAGTAAATTAACCCCTAATCACTCATACTTGTATTATTTATGTAGTGCTGTGTAATGTTATTAGAAATATAGTAACATGAAACACCACATTTATTTTCTCAGTTCCTATTAGTCTGGCTTATCTGAGTTCTCTGCTTTAGGAGCACATGACACCATACTTGAGGTGTTGACAGGACTGCATTGACATCTGATTCTACTTTGAAGAAACATCTGCTTCAAACTCTTATGTTTATTAGGAGCTTTCTGTCTTTGAATAATGTTAGGTCAAGAACCTCAGTTTCTTGCTAGTCATTGCCCAGGAGTCACCTTCAGTTGCTCGTTCTGTTGATATGTCCATAAGCCTGCTCACACTTTGGCTTTATCAAATCAGCAAAGGATACATAAAGACAGAAATTGAAATTCTGTGTAATATCACTGAAGTCACATTCATCATATCATATACTGAATGTTTATGCCTTCAAAATTCATTTTTTATTTTTTTGGTCTTTTTGAGACAAGGTCTTGCTATGCAGTTCAGGCTGGCCTTGGGCTCACTGTGTAGCCCAGGCTGGTGTTGAACTTGCAACTATCCGCCTGTGTCAGCCTCCCAAGTGCTAGGATTACAGGAGTGCACCACCACACCCAGCCAAAATTCATGCATTGAAGTCCCAAATAGTAGTGTGGGGATTTCTAGAGATGCAGCTAAGAAAGCAGTCAAGGGTAAATGAGGTCATAAGAATGGGATCTGATCCTGTAGAATTAACCCACTTAATAAGAACAGACACTAGCGTGTACCTTGTATCTCTCTGGATGAATTGAGTAAATGCAGGTAAGAATGGATCACTTTAGACTAATTGCAAGTTAGTTTGCATTTTTACTCATCTGCAGAATATTTTTGCCATAATATAAGGTATAATACAAGCAAATAGAACATAATCAATTGATAATAAGCCTTATATAGTTTTATAAGCCAGTACTATTTATGTTTATATATAAATAGCCATATCTATTTTATATATTTAAATAGATGGTACTGGCTTGTAAAACACAAATAAAAGATATCTAGACACTCCTAGTGCTTGTGAAAACTGAAGGAAATTTTAGTAATCCTGCACAAATTAACTTTTCATTTAAGCACTTATTGTGATGATCAATTTGTTTAATTGCTATGAGGGTCAATTTTATCATGAATTTTAAAAAGGCAGCAGTATTAAATATGTCACTGGTAAGTGAAAAAATTTAAAGAGGTTATACTCTTGCACATATTTTTAAACTGTCCAGTTTAAGTAAAGTAATATAAAAAATCATAAAATGCTGCAGAAAAGAAGTGTCTCCTGAATTTGAGTAATTTTATTGTTGTTTTAATATATGTGCATTTTCTGTCATCTTTTCTTATTAGTGAATGGAAGACAGACATAGTAGACAATGGAAGTTTTTGTTCCTAAATTTTGAAGATCTGTAGGTAGAATTTAAAGAAAATATGTGCAGAAAACAAAACGTGACATGATAATTATATGCTCTCTAATACTGGCTTCAAGAGTATTTCAGAAAAATATAAGCTAAAGAAAATAGGCTGCCAACTTCAGTGAGGTGGTTATTTTAATGCTACTGTTAGAAGAAAATGTATATGAATAGCTACTTTGTGAGAAAATATGATCCAGCCAATGTTACAAAGGTTACAGACTCTGTATGCAATGTTGTTACAGAACAGCTTTATTTCTTTGAGACCTAAAGAACTATCTTTAAATTCCTGATCACTTTAAAACTCATAAAAGATGCTAACATATCCAATTTTAAGTATCCTAAGATTTTTTTCAGTTACGAACACAACTAATTCTAACTTTGTTTCAGGGGCTAGATAAATTATCCATGCTATAAAAAAGAATTTCAGAATAAATTGCTAAATCAGTTGCTGATGTGAGAAAATTGCAAATGGAGCATTTTATTTTGATATATTTTCATTATATCCAAGGAATAAAACCTGCTTAGGGATGCAACCTACTATTTCATACTGTCAAGAATTTTGAAGAGTCTTTTGCGTTAAGTTTTGTATGGCTTTCTTTTGAAACAAGTAAAGATATTAAATTTAGGCAAAATTCAAACTAATATTATAATTTATGTTTCTTATCCATAGATTTATATGTGAGTCACACATATCAGCTCAAAAATGATGTCATTCTTTTAAAAAATCATAGATATGTAATGCTATGTGTTTCACATTTTGCTTAAATAAGAAAATATAAGGTTCTCACCATATAGAAATAATTCTCAGATATCTTGTTTACCCTCTAGAGTATACAAAATAACTATAATACATGAATACTGAGAGGTATGGAATATTTAAGGTAAATACAGTAAATCACTTATGTTGTAACCAAAACCAATCTGAGCTTACATAACCTTATAAAGCTATTTTAAAGTATCAAACTTCCTCAAAGTTTAGGTCAGTCCAATTCCTTATAATTGTATGCTAGTAGCAAAAAAAAAAATACTATGTAGATAAGAATATAAAACAATAAGTTGTGAATCAAGCACACTAATTTTTACTTTTTATTACTGTATGATTTTGAGGGAAATGCAACCATCTATTTTTCTTCAATTACAAATCAATGATGTTATTTATGCATCTAATTATCTACTCCTTGCTCAAAAATTCCATCAATATTTTGGAAATCATGAGTCACAGAAAGTTTTGAGATCATATATCTGTGGAAGGTGGCAAAAACATACATCTAGTTTGATCACTGTTCATTGTGATGGAAGTTGATATATAACTTAGATATAAAGAGGAGAATAAAAAGGGAGAGACCATACAAATGGAAGAGTAATTCCCTGTTAAATTAAGGAATTTGGAAAAAGGACTTAATTCTTGGCAATCAAAAAGCCTGGAGAGTTTTAGTATTATTAGTTTCAACAGGCAACTTGCTACATTCTCAGAAATATATCTCACTGATTTTAGAAGTCACTATAATGGACTCTGATGGAATTACACACACACACACAAACACACACACACACACGTTTCAACTGAGAAGAATGTGACTTTATCATGATGCAAAAATCAGGACTTCATCATTTGGTAGAAACTACAGCCTGAATTTTGAATTTTAATCTCTCCTTAGGCTAAGGCTCTGTATATAATATGCTACTTTTTGGATTCTAGGTATAGAGCTGCAGCTCCGAGTCAGCCCTAGGATCAGGAGGGCAAACAACCCCAGCACTCCGTATGGTGCTGTGTTCCTCAGTTATAATGTGCAGTGGGTTACGTGCATTAAATGTATCTTTTTTTATACTTTGACTTATCACAGGTTTATTGACTTATCACATAACCGGTAAGTCAAGGAGCATTTGTGTATTCATGACGATGTGTGTGCACATGTGTATACAATGTACACACTAAAAGTGTTGCTTCTATGTACATACTGCATTGTTTGCTCCACTGTTATGTAAAAAGTAAATATCTAATTCAGATAATGTTTGATAAAGTATAACAAACGCACAAGAAAGAGCTTTTGCATCCATTAATTTTTATTCTGAACATCTAAAATATTTCAATATGGTTATAAGTACTGCAGAAAATAAAAAAATAACTCATTAAATTATAAAAGTCATTGAAAGTGTCTCTAGAGGAATTACATTTTACTTGAAAGTCAGAAGATTTAGGGTCTCTTCAATTACATTAAAGAGTAAGTTACCTCTGGAGTAACTATAGAGAAATTTAGCAATGTTAAAGAATGGGATAATTATAGGTGCATGTGAGATACTTAAAACTCATTGAGCATTAATAATGATCATTGAGATAATTATTATTTCATATAGTACTTCATTATCTATAATTCAATGCATAAAACAGGCATTTGAAAGATGAAAGACGGAAGTGGGAAGTGGCACTGAGGTTATGTCAGAATTTAGCCTTCATGCTCTTTATTATTCCATCCTTCCAGCACTGATCACTCTTCAGGACTGACATTTCCTATGCAATTTATACTCTACCCTATTTTTAAGATTTATTTTTAAAAGGCCTTGCATGAATCCACATAAATTTGGTCTTTTGAGAAGCCAGTCAGATTGAGGAGGGCAGTTAATGGCATACATGTCATGTGGGAAGTTTAGAAGGCATTGTCCCTGAGAATAAATAATTTTTTAATTTATGAGTATAGCCATGCTTTCCTCTGAAGGTTAACTTTTCTCTCTCTCACACCTTGGTAAACCTAGTTATAATTTAGAAAAGTTACATTGATAAGAAGTGTTTTCCATGAGCGTAGATGGAGTGATATCTTTCCAATTTACCTTCCCCAAAGCATTTGCTTTCTTTGGTTCTTGATCAAGAAACATTAAAGCAAATATAAGGTCTCTCTTGTTTCAAAAATCTATTACTAAGCCGAATGGGTCTCAAAACGTTGTGTCAACTACTTTGGAGCAGTTCCTAGCAGGTGATACGTTTGTGAAGGCATCGTTTTCACAAACTTGATTTGCTTTACCACCAAACTGAACATTACAGAACTTTTTGCATAAAAATTAAAGTAAATAGAAGAAATCTACAGAAACAAAAGCTAGCATATTCGTGGCTCTGTATACTTTAAGGAACTTTGAATGACACTTTTAGAAGACTCTATCTGCTCAGCAAAATAGGAGTGACAATGGTATCAAGATTTTTGTTTGTATAACCTATCTTCTGTAAGTCTAAATGCTTTTTCAGTTATTTTAGAAGTTCAAATTTATTACCGTATTTAAATAAGTAAAATTGATTTTTATGACTCAAAAACATTCAGCTCTTAGGTTGCTAGATAATATAGGACTCTTATTTTTTATTACTTTTTGAACTTGTGAATGTTTTATAAATACATATGTATATGCATATGTAAATACACAGAAAAATATGTACGTTTATTGCAATCCCTAGAGGATATGTGGTTTTATATAATTTTTTGCTGCCTTTGTATTCTCAAAATTATACACTTTAAGCAAATAAAGAAGCCTAGTATTTTCCTTAAAGTGTAATTCTTTTTCTGAGTAATAACTACTTGGAAAAGCTCATTTTATTTTTAAAGTCCATTTTTATGTTGATAACTTGATAAAATACACAAATTTTTCATAACTTTCAAAAATAGAATTATTTTGTTTAATATTTCTATTAGATTTATAATGGATGATAAACATTATTAGAAGGTTTTAAATTTGACTCACAAAGCTAGTCTAGTAAATACATAATTAAATGAATAAATGCATTCTTATTCTTATCACTGCATGAGTTGGGGAACCTTGAGTTACTATACACCAACTGAATTTACCCCTGGGCATTGTGCTGCGTGCTTGTAATCTCAGTGCTCCAGAGTCTAAGTTAGGAGGCTGGTCAGGAATTTAAGGCAAGCCTGAACTACATAGAGTTAACCTGTATCAAAAAACAAACAAAGGTTAAATGTGTGTTGTACTATTTCACTGAAATATGAGGAGCAAAGAACAAGACATATATTTAAAGTGGAAATATATTTTTCATGATAACTGAGAGTTTTTCATTTTTTACCTCTTAACATGTTTGCACTACATGCAGTTTACAGTCATCTTGGGGAGTAGATACTTGTATATAAATAATTTGCTTCCTTTTAAAAAAAAATCCCTTTCCCCATCCCTCTTCCTTCCCTCCCTCCTCATCTCTATTTATGTTTTTATAGATATTATTAATCTTAGCTTGTGCTAATGATGTTCAATATTTACATTTGTTATAGTTTGAGTCTGGATGTCCCGCCATGGCCTCATAGAGTCATGAGGGGCTGCTTTTTGGGGGTGGCTGTAGCTAGAGTTGGTGACTGATTCATTGTCTAGTGCTGGGATTATGGATGTGAGTGCTAAAATCATCCCAGGGTGGTAGCCTACGTACAATACAAGGAACAGAAAGAGTCTTCCTCTCTCTTCCCCTTTCATCCTTTTTGCTCCTTTTGCACTTATTACTTTTGCTGTTTTCCACCAGCATGAACTGTTACCCCTCTGCAGTATCTCTCTGCCTTGAAGCTAGCTGATTATGGACTGAAACCCCCAAGAATTATGAACTAAATAATATTTTCCTTCCTTAATTTTAGGTGTTTGATATTTTGTCTTAGCAATGAGAGAAAAGTAACCAGCACAATATTCATTGAGGTTATTAGGTTCCTGTACATGACCTATTTTTATTCATTTCTCCTTCTGTTCTTCTCGCTTCTCCCATGGTCTCTTTTATTTCTTGCCATTTGCAAGAAATCCATCCCTTTGTCTCCTATCTAATTTCTATTAGTCTCTTTGTTGTTTAAAAAGTTTCTTTCAACCTTAGAATTTTTGTCCATTTCTTTGTCTATCTTTGGAGTACTTTAATGCTTTTCGTGTATTTCAAACTTTTTAGTTTAGGCAGTTCTTTATGCTTCAACTTGAGTGTTATTCTACAGGAGAGCCTTGCCTTGGCTTTAAAAGGCCAAGATCAGTTCTTTAGAATCATAATTCAACTTGAATTAGGTCTTGTTTTTATTTATTTTTAAGTTTTCTGTACTTATTTTTCACAGCAAGTATCATTTTTGTAATTAAACAAATATAGATATAATCATTTGTTTAAAGAAAATTATCCCTATGAACTCAGAAAACTGTGCATCATGGTAAATAGAGTATTGCCTAAACAGTTGTTGAACAAATAACTGTCTTGCAATGGTATTATGACATACAGTTTTAAGGTTATTAAAGTAGTTTCAAAAAGTAGAAGATTCTTAAAATTCCAGATAAAAGTGATACAAAATATTTTTTAAAAGAATAGGAATCAAAATATGACCGATAAGTGAGCAACAAAATACAGAAACTCCTGGGGAGAAACAACTCATATGCCAGAATAAAACATCCTGGAGAGATTCAGACAGAGGGAGATGGATCCTCTTGACACAGGAAGAAATTAAAATGAAAAAAGCTCCTCAAACACACAGTCTTGGGGCTAAAATTGGAACAACTAAAATTAGCGGACACAGTGTTTTTGCTGCAACCCACCATAACCTGCAGAGCCGCCCAGACTCCTTCCCACCACAACTCACAGGAGCCACAGTTGTGCTGAAGTTAGGGATTGGTGAGCCTAGTGGAGAACGGAGTTGGTGAAGGGACCTTCATTAATCCATGGTCAGTGCTGGGAATAAGACCCCCCCACAGGAAGGGTGTGACCAAATGTACCGCGTGTTGGCATCAGGCAGGAGCCTGAACTAACAGTGACTTCTGTTGGTTGCTCCCTTCCCAGAGCAGATTTATGGGATTTACTTGGCCTTGGTAGTGCCCCTAGCCAGGACCCAATAAGTAGGCCCTGCTTACACCTCAGGGACAAGAGCAAACAGGAGACGGCAGAAATCCCTTGCCTTTGTGCTTCAGAAGAACCATAAACAACAAGGAAAGGGGCTGAGGCCTCCACCATACACCTGTATAGAAGAAACCAAAACCATGACAAGAGAGAGAAACAAGAAAAAGTCCCCAGGCAAAAACCCTGAGAACACTGATTTAGGAGAGGGAAAAACAAAAGAGACTGAGGGCAACAAACATGCAACATCAGACACAGCTTCAATGGACATTAAGAGATATCTTCCAGACCTTGTAGTTGAGATCAAAACTCAAATATTAAATCAGATATATAAAGCAAGATATAAGCAGATTAATAAAAGAAATGCTAAGCACCTCTCAAGAAGACACAGATGGAAGACACAGATATAGACAAAAAAAGGGAGAGAACCATTTGATAAAGAATATAAAGAAAAGATAGAATACATGATGCAGATTCAAAGAGATTACTAGGAAATTAAAAAATCCATTGAAAGCTGGCAAAACTGCTTAAAAGAAACTAAGGATAGACTATCAAAACTTGAAGACATGTTTGCAATGTGTGAGCATGAAAGGAAAGATCTCTTAAAAATAACAAAGAAATAGGCAGGAACAATACAAACGCTAGAAGACAACAAGAGAATCTATAATTTAAGAATAAGAAATGTGAATGAAGAAGTAGGAATACATACAGGTGAACTACAAAGGCTATTCATGGAAATAATTAAGGAAAACTTCCCAAGCATGGGAAAAGAAAATGACATTCTGTTATGTGAGGCATACAGAACTCCAGACACCTACAACCAAAACAGAGCTACACCCAGACATATAATAATCAAGATACCAGAAATTCAATATAAAAACAGAATATTAAAAGCCATCAGAGAAAAGAAACAGATTATCTATAAAGGTAAGCCCATCAAGATCACAGCAGACTTCTCAACACAGACCATCAGAAAAAGAAGGGCTTGGAGTGAAGTCTTCCTAGCCCTGAAAGAAAATAACCTCCACCCAGATTGATGTACCCTGCAAAGCTGTCACTAGAAATTAATGGAGAAACAAGATGCTTCCATGACAAAGAGGAACTGGGGGACTTTGTGACCACCAATCCAACCCTACAGAGAATACTGAAGGACATTCTAGAGAGAGAGAGAAAAATACCAGGATTTTAGGAACAGTGGCAGAAAGGCCTCAATGAGTGGGGCAGGCAGTATAATGAAAGAGAAAAGTAGACAAAGGAGGGAAAATAGCATAGCAGATATGAGGCAGAGAAGGATAACTAGAATCTCTAACATAGATGGCCTTGATACATTATATTGTTAATATTGTACCAGGATTTAAAACCCACATTACTCACACTACTCTGCTTAGATGTATTATATTCTGTTCCAGTCATTCTACCTGTACTAGATTTGAGGGCACAGACAGTAATCCCAAAAATAACAGGATATAGTATGGTAATCATACTTAATTTCCTAGTAACTTAATCTAAAGCTCTGTAAAACCTACATTGTTTTACCACGACTGATCATAACCGAATCTTGTTTGTTAGATCACTGTTTTGTATTGATAGATTTTATTCAAAGCTGTTATGATTGAAAGTATCAAGTCTGAGAGTATAAGGCAACTACACTGAAGATGACAAGATTTACTAGAATATCCACTCTGGTTTGATTATTACCTGCTGTTGAAGTTTTATACTGTGTACAACGTTTTATTTTTACTAATATTGTTATGTACTGCTATATTCAATTATACTGCTATATTCAGTTATGCCTGATGATATAGACAATTCTATTGAAGATAATGAGACAACATAGTAAACACTGTAGATCACCTTGTACTGTGGTTTTATATGACTTTTTTGGTTTCATGTTTTTATGGGAATTTTTTTTGTTTTGTGTTGCTATGTTTTGTTTTTCCCTCTAATACAGAAAGGATAGAAATACATGTAAAGACTCATGCATCAGTAGCTGTTTGCAGTCTCACTGTTTGAATATCTACTTTGCATGCTTTAATTTTGTAACTTGAAGTACTATTTCTAAGAGGACAATATATAATTTATCAACTAGTGATTTCTTACTGTTTATCTTTTTTTTAAATTCTGTATTATTTCTACCCTTTTCATGTTTTTTTCTCTTTAAATAAAAAAAAAAGAGTAGGAATCAAGAGAGGAGTGGAGCAGGGTGGGAGGGAAGAAAAAGGGGAAGAAAAAAGAAATTAATATATGTTATTTATGCTTACCAATTCCCCACAAAACATGTAAACATTGTATGCTACAAACATTTACATGCTAATTTAAAAAGCAGGTAAAAATGTACTACCCAGTTGAAGTGAGATATTAGGAAGCCAAACAATTTATTTTTAAACTGGAACTCATAATGTATTGGGAGATTTAGAAGAGCCGGCAGGCACATTTAATCCTAAATGGATCTATTTTCAAACACTGTAGAGTCATTTTAAAGTTGGGTATTGTCTTAGCTTTGCCTTCTCCAAAAACAGACCCTGAGACACAGATATTTGTGCAAATGATTTATTAAGCAACTGCTTCAAGGAAAACTCCATAAAGAAGTAGAAAAAATGTGAGAAAGGGAAGAAATCAAGGCATAAGACGGAAACGCAATTTCAGGCAAAATGTGTCACTTTATCTCGACATGGCAGGAAACCTCTAAATTATGCCATGATGGCTGCCTCAGAAGAAAACAAGTGAACAGGGCCTTAATTTTTACTAACACATCAGTCCTTGGCTCCTGGCTGCTAGGATTTTTTAAGTATGCTGAAGGACTTCATCTTCTGAGTAATTCTGATTGTCTGGGCTCTAACAGGCCAAGACCAGTTCCTTGGAATCATAGCTGTGGGCTACGGGGAAGCAAAGCTAGGTGAATTGAATCAGAAAAGTTATAAAGAATCTGTAAGGAAGGGTCCAACACTAAAAGTGTTTATTATTTTGAGGTTGATAGAATAGCACCATTCACTTTTATAGGTAGGAATCTAAAACGTTTAGAGAACAATGATTTTTTTCTTGTTTATATCTTTATAAGTGAAGAGGTAGGAATTGAATCCTGAGACTTCTATTTATTTCCATGACACTTAAAAGTTTGTTTTTATAATATTTAATCAGGTGACATACATCCCAATATTGGCACAAAGAGGTGGGTGTATTAATTAAACCCACATAAAGACAAAACTTTCTGTATATACATTTTAAAATGTTATTTCACTAGGCTGATGATTAAAAATTTAGGCTCCTGAGCAGAGGTCCTGGTTTTTGTATAATAACTGAATTTTTTTTTATCTTCTTACTTGATCATGTGTATCATATACTTCCAACATAAACATGTCAAGTGAATGAAGTTTTCAGTATATTATGAGTTGGAAATTTATATTACACAATTTTATTACTGAACAAGATTTACCTATATTATTCAATGAGAATGTTACATATTAGTTTTTATTCAATGTTATTTATTCAATAACAATACTTTTATTAGTTTTGACATTTGTACATATTTATTTGAATACATCAGGTGTGAAAATTTAGGAAGTACTAAAATGACTCAATTTTACATGGTATGGTTTCTGATAATACCAATCTTTTTCTCATCTTCCTACTTCAGAAACTTATTTACAATATTCTCTGAGGTTAGATGTTAGATTTATTTTTTCATGTAATTTCTGATATAGGTAGTCCACAGAGTTTTATTTATATCTGTCATAAAACTTCATGAGTTTTGCTAGCACATATTCTCCCCCCCATTATTGTGTTTAGAATATAGCAGCAGTGATTTATATGATGAGTGAGGCTCTAAGCTTTTTTCCAGGTTTCCTGTCCCTGCTGTGTGGAGATACTTAGATTAACACTGCCACTTTTTTACAAGACTAAACATTTGTTTATTATCACTCTCTTCAGAATCTCTTTGTTTTGTTTCCATTCTAAGACTGAATTAATTATATTTTTTGTGATTAGAATACAAACATAACATTGAAAATGTGCCCTATACTTTTTGATACCCTTAAAATTGGCTTCTGTTGGTATGCAAAGGTTGGATCAAGATGAGCAAGCTAATTGTTATGCAGCTAAAGTTAGTCTATGTTCCTCTTACAACCCTAATAATTTATTAAATTGTAGTATTTTACTTGTATTTGAAAAAGAAAGTCCTCTAATATCTAATAGTTGAAAATGTTATTGTTCCAAAATACGACTTTATTTATAAGCATTCTTTAAGAGATCAATCAAAGTCAAAATTTATTTAAAAGCATTTTTATACACATGATTATATTGGTTTACAAAGATAGAATGTGAAAGAATAGATTGATGTAAACTAAAATAACATGAATGAAAACTGGTTTCAATTCACAGATGTAATTATCTTTCCCAGATAAAAAATTAAATATTGATTAATAAAAAATACTGAAGAATAATCTTCCAAATAGATGTTCAAGTAAAAGTTTAAAAATTGCTCCAAATTAATATTAAGTTAATGAAATTTTTTTACCAACCTTCAATATCTTCTCATGTTTTCATAATACTCATTCAACCAGGTGTGAGGTGATAGCTCAATATAGCTTAAATATATTTTCTGATTATTATTGATATTGAAATTTTTCATGTAATTGTCACACATGGGAATGATTTTGAAAAATGTGTATTTAGGCTTTTTTGTCAATTTTTAACTTATTTTTATTTTGCACGTGTATTTTTATTTTAAAAACAAACAGAATAAAGATAAAAATGATGCAAAATTTCAAAAAAAAGATACAGGAAATTAACTACTGAATTGTTATTGTTCTTCATGCAATTGGCTTGTCTGTCTGTAGGTTCCATATCTGCATATTCAACTTTCAGAAAAGTATCTCTACTGAACATGAATACTCATTTTTCTTTATTTGTCTTTATTCCATAAACAGTAATATAAAATTATTAACATAGCATTTCCACTTTATTAGATATTATAAGTAGTCTAGATATGATATAAATATATGAAAGGATATGCATAGGCTACAAGATAGCTGCTATATGAAAAAAATGCTATTAAATATGAGTCTTCAGCTTCTGTAGATTTGACATCTTCAGGGGTTCCTGAAACCAAGCCATCACAGATATTGAGAAATAAGTCTGTAAGTTTTCCGTTCTTTGCCCCTTCTCTGATTTGGATTTGCAAATATTTTGCCCGTTCTATAGACTGTGTCTTCACTCTGTGGATTAGTTCTTTGGTATACAGGAACTTTGTAGTTTCTGAACTGTCTCCTTATTTCCTGTGTTTTTGAAGTAATATACAATGTTTTACTCCAGAAATTTTAAAGTTTTAGATCTTCGATTTAAATCTTTCATATATCTGTGTAAGATAAGGGTGCAACTGCAATATTTGAATGTGAGTTTTTTATTTTGCCAACAATACTTGTCTACATTTAATTTTTAAAATTCATTTTGAGTTTATTTTTTGTACATCTGACATAAAAATCTAATTTCATTCTTCTGCATGTCCATTTCTGGTTAATTTAATGCTATCTGTTGAAGAGATTGTTTTGTCCCCATTACGTATTTGCAAAACTTTTATCAAATATCAACTGTCCATAAATGCTTGGATTAATTTAGATGCTCTTTTGTCTGTTTAATTAATTTATACATCTTTTTGTCAGTACAATGCTGTTTTGATTACATTCATTTTATATTTTGAAATCATGGACAAATTCTGGAATGGTATTTTATTAGATACGGTAAGCAGAATATTGTCTTTATAGGATGTCTTCAGTGTGTGACTAGTTACCTTACATGGTAGAAGAACATTTGCAGATGTAATTAAGGTGACAAACTTTGAAAAGGTAAGGTTATTTTTAATTTCCCAAATAGGCTGACGCTATCACAAGAGTTTTTAAAAGTGAAAAACTTCCTTAAGTGGCTCAAGCAAAGAGCCTAAAGATGGAGGAAACTTGGCATGAAATTAGTATGCTATTTCTGACTTTAAAGATACAGTGAGAAGACTATAGTTGTGAAAAATTAAAGTCATCTTTAGAATCTGGGAATGGCCCTCAGACTATTAGCCACACCGAACTAAATTCTGATACTAAATGAGCAGGAACAGATTCATCTCTTGAATCTACAGAAAAATACAAACCTGTTAACGTATTAGTTTTATTATATTTTTTCCAGTTAGTCTTTTTATTAGTAGTTTTCAGTACATGAAGTTCATAATCATCTTGACTTTAGTCTGGACTCTTACTTAACTTTGGACATATAAAACAGTAAAATATTAAGTTTATATTGTTTTAAACCACCTGGTTTATTTTCATTTGTACTGTATCACTAGAAAACCAACATAGTAGACAACATAACTATTTTTAGTGTTGTATGTCCATTATATTTTATGTTAAATTATTTGCAACTATGTTACTTTTATTCCTTTTTTACTTGTCTTTTTTTAAGTTCTAACATGCCTTTCACCTATTCATTCTAGTCAACATTATGGGACAAGTAACTTTCAAGTATTAAATGCAAATTTATCATTAGAGCTGCTGACCACTGCAGCCAGGGACTTAGTTCAATGGAGCAGCATCTGCCTGGCACGTATGAAGTTCTGAGTTTGATTCCCAGTACAAAAACAAAACAAAACAAAAAAACAAGAAAAAGAAAAAGACAAAAATGCTGACCATTAAACTGGTTGCTAACAGGTTTCTTGTGATGTAGTTTTACCAATTAGTCACTAAGTTTGCTGACAATTTATTTTATTTTTATTCAAGACTCATATTTCTGTATGCTATGAACTTATAAATGAGCCATTGTGAATGAAATTCACTGTTACTTTTGTTTTTCTTCTTGTTGCATAAACCATAGTATATTGGTCAATTAGTATATTGACTGTTGCATTAACATAGTTGAGAACTTGAATAATGTCCTTATTTACAAACACTACTTCCTACATATTATTTGTTCATATATTTTCATGGTCCTTTAATAAAATCATACTATTTTGCTGTAATTTTTTTTAAAGTCCTTCATCTTTAATTAGGGCATGTTAGTAACAGAATGGTGAGCTTTCTTTGGGAAAACTGGAGCACACATTTAACAAATCTTGGTAATTTCCAACCCCCTTTCCTCTTCCCATTATCTAATGCATTACCCTTTTCAGAAATTTATCTTCTAGTGTCTTACCATCTTGCATCTATCTTATTTAGTTAATGTTTAAGATCACTCATATAAGAAAAAAACACATGGTATTTAATTTTATGAGTTTGGCTAATTGACGATTTCCAGTTCCATCCATTTTCCTGTGACATGATTTCATTCTTCCTTATGGATGAATACTACTACTCCAATGTGGATATATGCCACATTTTCTTTTCCATTTATCTGTTGACAGTCAGCTAAACTCTTTTCACAGCTTAGCGATTGTGGACCATGTTGCAACAAACATAAGATGGATATTTTTGTATAGATGCTATCTTTAATTCTTTTGTGAATGTACCAAAGAGAGGTATAGCTGAGTCAGATAGTATTTCCACTTTTCGTTTCTTTTCAGGAATCTCCATACTGATTTCCAAAGTGGTTGTACTAGTGTACATTTCTATCAGCAATGTAGGAGGCCCTCCCCACCCTTGCAAGCATTCATTGCTTTTATATTCTTGATTGTATCCATTCTGATAGGGGTGGAATGGAATCTCAAAGCCGTTTTGATTTGTATTTCCGTAATGATTAAATATGATGAATATTGTTATGTATAGTCATGGAATCCAAAGTATGTGAGAAAATGAGCCCCTCTTTCTGGCACAGTCCTGCTATCCATCCATGTCCAGATTGCTGAAGATGAAGGACCACAGGGTACAAAATCTGCACACAGATATCAGAAGCATTTCCTGTACACCAAAGATGAACCCACTAAGAAAGAAATCAGAAAGATAATGCCATCAAAAATAGCTTCAAAATAAAAATACACTTAGAAATCCACCTAACCTAATGAGCAAACTATTTACAATGACAATAGAGAAGAAAGAAAATGCTGTAATGATTTTCTAATAGAAAGGTCAGATAGTTAGTAGTCTCAGTTTCATTGTTTCTTATATATGAGCCCATAAATCTCTGCTGCTGTTTTTGTTTCAGGCTTTAGAATTCTGCATCATTAAGAAGTTATTTTTCTTAGGAATAACTAAATCTTCATTTACAAAAGAGTGCTGTTATAATTATCTTTGCAGATAGATTTTTTTCTCATATATCAAAGAAAGGTCTATGGCTTATGCTTCAACAGCCATTTTGAAGCAAGCAATTCAAGCTTACTATCTCTGGTAAGTGAAGAAAAAGTGACATAATTGCTTGTAATTCCCAGATATCTGTGTTTCTATTCCAGCATCTTCTTCACACCACAATTGAGAATAAAGGTTCTACCATTATTTTGGAGAAGACATTTTTGTGATTTGACTGTGGAAAGAAGGCTTTTTTTTGAAGCATAATTTCATTTCATCCACATTTTATTGATCAAAATCAAGTCACATATTAAAGAATCATATTGATGGAAGATTAAGATTCTTCCCACAGTAGACACTGATCTCATATGCAAGAAAATTACATGCTACAATTTTGTACAGAAATGCAATATAGCATGGTATCTTGATAATACATCAATGTCCACATAATGCCTCTTCACCGTCTCATTAGTGAGCACAGAATTAAATATATCTTGCTTTCTGGAATGAGGAAATCTTATAGTAATCCAGTTAATCATTCTCGGAAATGACATAAAGCAAGTACTTCTCATCCACTTGCTACAATTTCTTAAAAACTTATACAGTAAAGATTATAAACATGAAAAGACATTGCATTAGCTATTATTATTAAAATGTATTATGAGTCCACTGTATAAATTATCCTTGACTTTGTGGTGAATAAAATTCAAATTCCTACTTGTAAGACTACTAGTAGAAGTGGGAAAGAAGGCATAGAGAAAAATTTCTAGTGTGAGCAACAGAGTGATATGTAGGAGATCATATTACTCATGGTCATGGAATTGTATTTCTTTAAAAAGGTAAGAGAAGCATGATGTAAAAAAAAAGTGTATCGGTGAGCTTTGAATTATAGGGTATAGGCTACAGACCAGTTCTTTCCCTGCTAGAGATGCTTAGTTTTCTTTAAATATCAAAAGCTGGAAAATAAATGTTTCTAAGAAAGGTTTGTTTGTTTTCAATTTATTTCCCTATATGAGAACTTAAAAAGAGTGCTTATGCACTGAAAATAACTTTCATGTTTAGCCCAAGCAAAAATGTACTACAATCTATTGCATAAATAAAGCTAAATTGTTGGTGTACTGCAGCTCTAAAAACACCACCTTTTTAATTTCGTAACTAAATAGTATGTGAAGTAATAAAATATATTAATTATATCTGCATCTCACAATAATTATATAGACATTTTACAAATAAATTACTTAAAATGTCATTAAAAAACCTGACTTGATACCAAATAATGTGTATATGTTTCAAACATTACATGATACCCCAATAATGTGTAAAACTTCTATGCTCCTTTCTATAAGATAAAATTTCAAAAATACAAATAAAAAAATAAAATATTATATTGGTTTTTTATTTACTGATTTTCACTTATTTAATTTTAATATCCTATAGCAGAATTCTATAATATTCTGTAGAATGTTATGGAAGAATTATTACTGTATAACCAGATGTATGATATCAGCACATTACCATATAGCATAAATAAAACATTAAAACAAGATGATACACTCTCTAAGTGTAAGAAATTTCTTTTTAAACTTATTTTTATCACTTTTCTTCAATTACTTTAAAAATAATTAAGACAAGAAATTCAGAATGTAAAGGAAACTGAAATGGGTATGTCATATGTAAATTTAGGTTTCACAGTGATCCATATTCTAAAGGCATCATGAAAATGCTTTCTTTTATTTCATAATAATTCACACAATTTTGGATTTTATTCTACTGATTGTCAATATTTTGAAAATTAGACAAAAAAAGAGAGAAAAGGAAGAGGGAGGGAGAAAATGAGAAAGAAAATTAAAGACCATTGTAATATTTTATAGTATAAGGACAATATCATTACAGATATTGTTCACTTTGACTTTTATGATATCAACTAGAAATTTACTGAGCAGTTGACTATGTTTCAATAATATGCTTATTATACAATACACATAGATGGCAGAACTAAAATGTATTATTTTGATTAAAAATGGAGAGAGAAAGTTTTGAGATTGATAAAACCACAGAATTGTAATGAATTGTTAATTTTTGAAGTTAGTTGATAGATCTGTTAAAGTTCATTATACCTTCCTAAGTTTGTGTATTTTGGAAAGCATGCATACTAAACCTGAAATTTTCAAAAAGTTGGCAGATATGACCTTATTATATATATGTTCTTCAAATAAACTATAACTGGTCTTCAAACAAGGAGCTTTGAATAAGAGAATTATTTGTCTTTTATAGGCTATAAACTCCCTGGCTAATAGTAGTGTTAATTAATTTTCTTTATCCAGAAAAAAATAAACTTTTTATCTCTTGGTGTTAAGGGGCAGGTTTTACAATTTGGAACCAGTAGCAGAAGTTAAGAAAGTTTTCAGTGCCCAACTGGACTAGGATGGGAAATAGCTACCAGGTCTTCCTGGTAAGTAAGCCTTTTTGGGATTTTACAACTGATAATGTATTTGTTTAGCATTAAATATTTATATACACCTAAAATGTCAGAGAAAGAAATTACAATGAAAATGTTTTCTAGGAAGGGATTGAAAAAGAGAGATAGAATATTTTTCCCTTTTATCTCAGACTAAATTAAATGTTTTTTGTTACTTTTGATTTCTATTTATTCTCACTTGGCTGAGGCCAGTCCACCTGATGTTGACTGGGATAACTCATGCATCTGCAGTACCCAGGCAGCTAGTTTGGAGGTTGACCCACCAAGGAATCATCATTCATTCATGTAGTGATCATCTTCCTATAAACTGGGCACCAAGCGGCATGGGCACATGCCTTTCAGTATTCAGCAGTCTCATTCAAGCTTGTTCCATAGCAGTGGTGGGGTTACTAGAGCAAGCAAAAACTCATACAGATCCTCGTGGAATAAATTCACAATCATCACAAAATTTTGCTGATAGTTTGTTGGTCAAAGCCAGTCACATTTTAAGTCCTGTTTTAAAAGACAGAACATTGTTCTATTTTTTATAGAGTCTTTTTATAAGGGGAACATGGATCCAAAAGGGAGAAAGACTCCTTTGATCACAACCTAGTTTATAAAGAACACATAATTTTCAAGTAAGTTTGATTGCGATAGAGGTGTTACTAGCAGTTACTTGATATAGTTCTCAAATTTCTCAGTAACATTCTTGAAGTAACATTGAGATCATGTGCCTAATACTGCACAATGGACCACTTAAAATATCACAAATCTTATGGCCTAAAAGAGTAGAGATTAAGATGTACCTCCTTTGTGGTTCTTTTTCCCTGCATGCCAGTGTTTCAAAAGCTACAGTTCAATTATCATAGTTGTGTAATGAAGGAATACTTCTGGTTTCTTTGAATACATGGGAAATAAGTACTGTGATAAGCCATGTAGATTGCTGAATTTATTTTGTTATCTAGCTTTAAATTATTAGCTAATATATTGCATTTAATTATCAAAAGTGATACAAAATTTCCAAAGGTTTTCTTTCTAAGTAAAGGATTTCTTTTTCTTTTATTTAAAGAGAAAAAAAAAACATGTAAAGGGTAGAGATAATACAGAATTTCAAAAAGAAAAGATAAACAGTAAGAAATCACTAGTTGATAAATTACATATTGTCCTCTTAGAAATAGTTGTTCAAGTTACAAAATTAAAGCATACAAAGTAGATATTCAAACAGTGAGACTGTAACCAGCTACACAGGCATGAGTCTACATGCATTTCTATCCTTTCTGTATTAGAGGGAAAAACAAAACCTAGAAAGACAAAACAAAACAAATTCCTATAAAAACATCAAACCAAAACCTGGTATTAAACCACAGTACATGGTGATCTACAATGATTACTGTTGTTATTTCTTATTATCTTCAATAGGATTGTCTATATCATCAGGCATAAATGAATATAGCAGTACATAACAATATTAGTAAAAATAAAACATTATAGACAGTATAAAACTTCAAAGTCAGGTAATAATCAAACTAGAGTGGATATTCTAGTGAATCTTGTCATCTTTAGTGTAGTTGTCTATACTCTCAGACTTGATACTATCAATCATTAACAACTTTGGATAAAATCTATCAATACAAAACAGCAATCTAACAAACAAGATTCAATTACCACCAGTCATGGTAAAACAGTGTAGGTTATACAGAGCTTTAGACTAAGTTAATAGGAAATTAAGGATGTTTACTATACTATATCCTGTTATTTTCAGGATAACTGTGCTCTCAAATCTAGTACAGGCAGAATGATTGGAACAGAATATAATACATCTAGGCAGAGTGGTGTGAGTAATGTGGGTTTAAAATCCTGGTACACTATTAACAATATAGTGTATCAAGGCCATCTATGTTAGAGATTATAACTATCCGTCTCTGCCTCATTTCTGCTATGCTATTTTTCTGCCTTTGTTTGTCTATTCTTCTCCTGGGGCCTTCCTGCCACTGTTCCTAAAATCCTGGTAATTTTTTTTTTCTCTCTCTAGAATGTCCTTCAGTATTCTCTGTAGGGTTGGATTGGTAGTCACAAATTCCCCCAGTTCCTCTTTGTCATGGGAGCATCTTATTTCTCCATTAATTTCTAGTGACAGCTTTGCAGGGTACATCATTCTGGGGTGGAGGTTATTTTCTTTCAGGGCTAGGAAGACTTCACTCCAAGCCCTTCTTTTTCTGATGGTCTGTGTTGAGAAGTCTGCTGTGATCTTGATGGGCTTACCTTTATAGATAATCTGTTTCTTTTCTCTGATGGTTTTTAATATTCTGTTTTTCTATTGAATTTCTGTTATCTTGATTATTATGTCTGGGTGTAGCTCTGTTTTGGTTGTAGGTGGCTGGAGTTCAGTGTGCCTCACATAACTGAATGTCATTTTCTTTTCCCGTGCTTGGGAAGTTTTCCTTAATTATTTCCAAGAAGTAGCCTTTGTAATTTGCCTGTTTGTATTCCTACTTCTTCATTCACATTTCTTATTCTTAAATTATAGATTCTCTTGTTGTCTTCTAGCATTTGTATTGTTCCTGCCTGTTTCCTTGTTATTTTTAAGAGATCTTTCCTTTCATAATCACACATTGCAAACATATCTTCAAGTTTTGATAGTCTATCCCTCATTTCTTTTAAGGCATTTTGCCAGCTTTCAATGGAGATTTTAATTTTCTGGTAACCCCTTTGAATCTGCTTCATGTATTCTATATTTTCTTTATATTCTTTATCAAATGTTTCTCTCCTTTTTTTGTGTTCCTCCCTTCTTCCATCTATGTCTTCCTGAGAGATGCTTAGCATTTCTTTTATTACTTTACTCATATCTTGCTTTACCTGATTTAATATTTCAGTTTTGAGCTCGTCTACCAGGTCCCAAACACATCTCTTAATGTCCATTGAAGCCATGTCTGATGTTGCATGTTTGCTGCCCTCAGTCTCCCTTGTTTTTCCCTTTCCTGGTTCAGTGCTCTTAGGGTTCTGAGCTGGGGGCCTCCTTTTGCCCTCTCTCTCCTGTCATGGTCCTGGCCTCCTCCACACAGGAGTACAGTGGAGGTCCCAGCCCCCTTCCCGGTTGACCATGGTTCCTCTGAAGCACATTGGTGAGGGACCTCCAACCTCTCCTGCCTGCTCTTGTCACTGAGGTGTAAGCAGGGGCTGCATATGCCAGCCCCTCCCCACCAGGCCAGCCAAACTTCAGGGGCCTTCACCAGGTTAGTGCATGCTAGGCGTAGGGAATCAATTTGGGATGGCTCATTGGGTCTCAGCCAGGGGCATGACCCAGTCCAAGAAAATCCCAGGAATCTACTCTGGGGAGGGAGCAACCAACTGAAGTCACTGTCACTCCCAGTTCAGGCTACTGCTGCCCAATTCCAACATGTCACCCATTTGGTCATGCCCTTCCTGTTGGGGGGGGTGTCTCATTCCCAGCACTGACCATGGATTACTGAAGGTCCCTTCACCGGCTGCGCTCTCCATTGGGCTCACCAGCCCCCGACCAGTGTGGCTGTGGCTTCTGTGAGTGGCGATGAGAATGAGTTTGGGCTGCTCTGCCAGCTGGTGTGAATTTGTGAATTCAAGCTGACATAAACTTGGTGGGTCGCAGTGAAAATGCCATATCTGGTAATTATAGCTGTTCCAATTGTAGCCCCAAGACTGCATGTTTAATGAGTTTTTTATGTTTTAATTTCTTCCTGTGTCAAGATGATCCATCTCCCTCTATCTTGATCTCTCCAGGATGTTTTATTCTGTTTGTTTCTCCTCAGAGGCTTTGTATTTTGTTGCTCACTAATTGGCCATCTTTAGCTCCTCCAGGATTTCTTTCAGAATTTTTTTTACCCTTCATTAAAAATATTAGTCAAAATATTAGTCAAAACCATAGAATACCACCAAAATTCTATTTTAATTCACATAAGTATGTGATTACTCAGTTACTGTAAAATTTAGTAAATATAGAAAATTCCTATCTCCTTTTCACTACCTTGCACTTCTATTGATTAGTATAATTCTTATTAAATTAATGTCTCCCTTTAATTTTACATTAGCTATTTTAAAATGACTTAACATTTTGGCTCTCTTAGAAAAATATTAATGGTAATGCTATTACCTTTTTGAATAAACAGCATTGTTACAATCTGAAATTATTAAACATCATTTAATATATGAAGAATATCAGACAGTAATGTTACCATCAAAAGAAACAATACTTAAATTGTATTACTACGTAGATAATCCTATAATACTTAACACTACAGAATTTGATAGGGACTAAATTAAATAATAAACCAAACTGGGGGGTTATTACATTTTTTTTCTTATTTGTGCAAAATTAATCAGGTGGAAGAAATGGCCTTTTCAAGTATGATGGCTCAAACTGGGCTTCTTACCACACAAGTATTCAATGATTTTAATGCATTCATAATTGTACAACTACTACAATTCACCAATTTGAAATGCTCAATTGCCCAAAACATCTCACATGCATTAGCAATCACTCTTTTATATTAAAGTTTTATGCGACCGCTTATCAATTTTCTTTTCTGTCCATCTAATTTGGAATATTATAAAACTGGAATCATGCATTATATAAAATATCTTTTTCTACTTAACACAATATTCTAAAGATATATTCATGTTATAACTTGAAATACTACTTTATTACTTTTTATCTTCAAATAATGATCAGTAGAAAATATTAGGCATTTTGCTTATGTAAGCCTTTTCTTAAGTAGTATCATATCTGTTTTAGTTTGCTATTTAATCTATGACAAATTAGTATTGTCATTAGCATTATGCATTCATTTTATTTATAGAAAACTTACATCCCAGCTGTGTGTGCTAGTTTTTCTGGATGTGGATGTGATATGGGAAAAGAGTTTACTTAAATTCCTTAGAAGTGTTTATATTTTAATGTATTTGAATTAAAAAAAACAAGCTCCTTTCAGGCTACATTCAGGGATTCCTAACCTCTCAGAATACTAATCACAATTTTGAGGAAAAAAAAACTGAAAATTTTTCTAAAGGAAAGAAAACTTAATTAAAATGACTAAATTATTTAACAGTTTAAAAAGGAATATAAATCAGTTTAATATATCAATCTAAATGATAAATTAATACTTTTGAACACTATTAATGAGTAATTTCTGATGTATATAAACAAGAATTTTGCCATTGGTGATATTTTAATGTAGGCTATTTATTTACTTATCATGCTTATACCTTATTAGAATATCAGAGACAGAATTTTAAGAAATTTGACACAATAGAAAAGATATTATCATCTATGTTCAATTATTTAACAGAAAAATGTGGTCATTTCTTGGACAGAAAAATTGTGCTTAAAGCATGTTTCAGTCTTCAGTACTTTTTGATGACATCTATTGTGAGAGGCTAAGAAACTTTTTTCTTTTGAGATTTGAGAAGGCTTATCCTGTAATTATGAAATTATTCTACAGGCACATATAATATTGAGCAAAAATTAATTTTCAAATTTATTTTCTAAATTTATCAAAGAGAAACCTCTAATGAGTTATTTATTCCACAACTTAAACTTAAAGGTAGGAAACATTTCCAAAGTTACAATATAAGAAAATTTAGGTATATTTATATATATATAAAGAATGAAAGGTAAAAAATATTTGTACTTTAATGCTTTTACTATCAAAGAATATTCAGTAGTACTTCTTGAGAACTCTTTTTAAAAAATTCTTAAATAGTTTTACATTTTGACCTTAATATTGACTAATGTGTTTCTGAGGAAAATAACACAAGGTATAATATTTTCCCCTTGATTTCAATTTTATACCTTAAAATTTAATATTTTGTTATCCTCATCTTTTATCTGTAGTAATTATAAGTGTGATTAAGAGGAAGAAAAATAACCATAATATTCATAAATCCAACCAGGTACTTTTCCACCTGAAAAATTTACAAGCTAACTTCATCAAGCAAGGTACTACTTCCATTTCTGCGAATCACATATAATTTTTCCAATTTCCCATTTTAAAATTCATTAACCAGTCTATCAACTCTTTATCATAATTCCTTATTAATGCTTATGAAATGTTTCTATGTTAAATAAATAACCAAAAAAGCTAACCCAATTAGTAACAATTCTAGTGGTAAAATTTAACACCAAAGAATAGAAAACTTTATATGAAATGAAAGAAGCCAATTTCTGCAAGACAAACATCTAATATTTTTAGCTATGTATGGAATGTAAAACATATAAAGTAGTAACAATAGATCATGGAATAGTGATTATCAGAGGCTGGTGGTGGAGGAATGGAACATTAATGATCAGGTGGTACAAAACTCAGGAAGAATTCTCTTTTTTTGAGATCTATTACACAGCATGGTGAATAAAATCAATAATAGTGCAACGTATATTTCAAATTGCTACAAGAGTAAAGTGGAAATGTTCTCACCAGAAAAATAATTATTTTGATTGATAGATATATTAATTAGATTGATTTAAAAATTTCCCATTTTATTCATAGATTATAAGGTCACTTTTAATCCATAAATATATATAGCTACATTTTATGAATTTATAATAAAATGATAAAAAAGAGGTAGATGCATTTCCTAATGGCTCAGTGTTAGATCAAACTAGGCTTTTAAATGAATATTGCAATATAATGTAGAGAATTCTGTGAGAGAAATAGTCATGCTCAACTGTAGAAGCATTTGATATTGTCATGTGGGCAAAATTTCCCAGATAGATTCTGAGTCTTCCAAGGAAATATTGTTTAGGTAGGGGCTGCAAAGTTCTAGAGTCCAGAGAAAATGAGCAAGTAAAGCACAGGACCCAACATATAATATCTGTGTAGGAAACTGCGAGCAATTTAGAATTAGAATCAAGCAGGTGCAGCAGTGTGCTGAACTGAGTCCCTCTCAGGACACAGGAATTTACTGGATGCAACTCCATCCACATTGTGTCCAGTGCCACAACTTTTTTAGCTACGCACTGGTAAAGATGGGAATATTTACATCTTATAAACCTGGGTGTTATTTTATTTTGTTTTCTTTTTCCATCCTTCCTTCTTATTTTACTTCCTTTTGCCCCCTCTTTCTTCCTGCCTTCTTTTCTTTATTCTGGAGAGTTGACTGTTAAATATTCATCAACATACTACTGCTTCATTAGTAAGATACTTTTAAATAAAGCTATACATGAAGACGCATAAAAAACATGAAACACTATAACTTATGTACTTTGAGCATGGGGCTGAAAGTGTGCACTTCTCTCAGTTTAATAATAGGATACTTCCAGATTTTAAGTATTGGGAAATATTAACAACATGATATGGGAAGCCACTGAATTCTAAAGTGGAATGATCACCATGAAGGATATAAACTGGAGGTGAAACTGGTACTAGGAAACTAATTGTTTTGCATGATTAAAGTAAAAAGGCAGTTTTTTTTCCCTTTTGCCAGGAGTTTTAAAACTGATTGCTTAGCTTTTGAAAAGTGAAGACATTATTAAAAATAAGCTGCAGTCCCCATGTGTTCTTATGGAGAGTTTCAAAGATTAAAGAAAAATTCAAGAAATAACTAAGATTTTTTTCCCCACTCCTAGTAAGGGGCTTAGCACAGCAAGTTGGGGATGGGAAGGGCATCTATTTCACTGTAGTATAATATTAATGATTGACTAAATCTTCAAAGTCTGCAAGAAAATTACACAGAAAATTTAGAGATGTGGATTGGAGGACTTTCAAATTATGGCTACTGGACATATCTGAGTGAAATACACAATGTATTAATCTAGCAAAAGAACAAGACTGTGCTTATGGCAAGCTGGAAAAGAGCTGCCAAGTCTTTATTAACTGTAAAAACAACTTCTTTATCACCAGAGCATTGCATTGTCTCTCCACTTAACTTTCATAACTTTGTCTTCTTTTGAACTATTTAATTTCTTATTATGATCTTGAGTGCTTGGCAGGAGATGCATATAAAATGACATAATAGGCCTTTTATGGGCTATTCAACTCATGATCTTTGAACTCATATTGCTAAGTAGTCAGTAGAAAAATAAGCCATTTTAGTACAATTTTAAATGCAATCTGCATTTCAAAACCACGCTGATGGTATTTATTCATTCTAGTAGGATATTATACATTACAATTTTTTTTGTAAGTGCATGAGAATCTGTCAAGTTTAGAAAGAAGTGATTGTGTTTCTTTTAGGTCACTGACCATGAATTTCATGGTTGAGTTCTGGTATATTACCTTTTCCATATTCATTTTGGTTGTACTCTAGGGGTCTAAAAAGATTCAGTGTAAGTAAATTGGTAATATAAGTTGGATTGGTTTAAGCATTAAAGTCAGAGATTGAAGAACTCTTACAATAATAAAAGATTAGAACATAAAGTACCAGCTTCCAACTGTAACTGTTCTTAGAAGTACAAAGACCCTCAGCATCTGTAGTAAGTAGTGTTACATGGTTTTCCAAACTCCCCTTTTGATACAACTCTATTACTAAAGAGAAAAGTGATCTTCAGAATTAAAACAAAACAAACAAAATAAAAAACAAAGCAAAACAGACCAAAAAAATCACAACTCTCAGCAGCCTGTGAATAACCAGGACTAGACTAGAACAAAGCACATTAAAAGCTCTACCAGTCTGAGATTTTCATTATACTTGCAAATAAATGTCTTGCTCCTGGTTCATGGATGCTAGCAGAAGAAAGGAGGCTTTCTAGTGCAGATGAAGGATGTTATTTACTATGTTGCACAAAGAGTTATAAGCTTCAGTTTTTGTATCAGTTCCTTATGCACACTGTGACAAATACACTCTAATGTGTCCCTTTCTTTTCACAGTGATTCCTGTGTCCTAATATTGAAATGTATGTGTAGTCCCTGGCCTTTGCATGTAAGAGGCTTCATCTTACAAATAGGATATAGTGAAAGTGACTGGACAGCTCTTGTATAATTAGGTTAAATTGTATAACAAAGATGTTACAATGCCACTTTATTACATTAAGTCTCAGGTTTGGAAGACTGGTACTAGAGATTCTTTCAGTAGGCTTGATGAAAAAGCAGCCATATTGCAGAACCCATTTAATAAGAAACTACAGTGGGGCTGTAGGAATTAACAGCAATAAAACTAGCCAACAGCATGTGGAACCTGATGGGCTCAGGTATACAACCACAAATAACTACTAATGATCTGAATGAGCTTGAAATAAATTCTTCTTCGATCGCATTTACAGAGGCATTGTGACTATACCCCTGTGAGACTCTGGGTTAAATTTCATGCTGTACTGTGGCTGGACCACTGACCATCATTTTATGACTCAGCAAGAAGGCACTGATCAGATTTAGCAACTCTCTCTTGGAATTTCCAGCCTGTACAACCATAAGCCATGAGTCTCCCATTGTTCTTTATTTTATATTCTGTCACAGTAGCAGTAAACATATTTTAAAAGTGTGCTATAATGGACACTGCAAAGTGAGATAGGTTCATATTTCAGAGGTGGAAGCCTTGCAAGAGTGCTACAGGAATATGGACATCGGGGAATGGTTGTTAATTATAGTGCTTCTGCTGCAGAGTACTAGCTCTTTCAAGTCAGTCTTCCCATAATAACTCATACTCAAGTGATTCAAGATTACCCTCAGAATAGTACTGCATTGTAAATAAATACTGCATTTTTGTTATCATTCAGTCATTGATGTTTACAAGCCCACTACCAAGATTAGGTATTATGAGTTGGCTGGTATGAACATGAGTATTTATTTCTCATTGTAACAAATGTATTTATCACTTCAGGGAAGATATCTAGAAGGGAAATAACTGGGTCAATGGAATATCTATTCTTGGTGTACTGAACAATCACAGTACTAGTTTCTGCAGTGGTTGTATTAGTTCACTTTCCTACCAACAGTATAGAAGTGTTTTTTTTTATTGTATTCTCTCCAGCATTTATTATTATTTGATTTCATGAGGACATCCTTTCTGGCATAAGATGGAATCCCAATATTCTTTAATTTACATTTGATTTATGACCAGAAATATTGAAGAGTTTTTCATTTGTACTTCCTCTGAGAAATACCTGTGCATTTCAGTTGTCTATTTTTTGATTAGGTACTTTACTTTAGAAGGTCTAACTTTTTGAGTTTCTTGTATTTTCTAGATATTAGTTCTTTGTCTGAAAAGTAACTAGCAACAACCTTTTTTTCCATGCTATATGTTGTCTTGTAATCATTCCTTTCACTGTGCAGAAGCTTTTCAATTTACCCTAGTAGTATTTGTTGAGTTTCTGGCTAAGTTATTTCTTGTGCAATTTGGGCTCTTTTCAAAAAAATTTTCCCAATGTCTATGTCTTCAAGAGTTTTTTCTATTTTGCCTTGCAGCAAATTCAGTTTTTCTATTTTAAAATTTACATACTTGATCTTTTGTGATTTTAGTTTAGTTCATGGTGAGTGATAATGGGTTTGGATTCAGTTTTCTATATGTGTCTAGCCAGTTTTCCTAGTCCCATTTGCTAGAGAGATTATAATTTTTCCAGCATATGGTCATGACCCCTCTCAAAATCCAATGAGTGTTTGCCTGTGACTATTTGTGAATCTTCTATTATGCTCCATTGATCAAACATCTATTTTTATGCCAGAATCATGCTGACTTTATCACTGCAGCTTGACGACTTAACTTCAAATGTTGGATTGTGATGCCTCCTGCTTTGCTTCTCTTGCCTAGAATTGTTTTTGCTATTTTGGGTTACTTCTGATTCTATATAATTTTTTTCTTTGCTGAGTGATATTTTTTTCTTTGAATATCTTTTATTTTTTAAAATCTTATTTAAAGAGAAAAAAACAAAACATAAAAAGGGTGGAAATAATGCATAATTAAAAAAATAAACAGTAAGAAATCACTAGTTAATAAATTGCATATTGTCATTTCAGAAATAGTTGTTCAAGTTACAAAATTAAAGCATACAAAGTGGACATTCAAACAGTGAAACTGCAAACAGTTCTGTTCAATGATTCAACAAAAGCCTAATAATATGTTATCTACTATACACACTTAAATATACATGCAGGTATATCTTTTAGAGCACTTTCTTTTCCGCTGTTTTTTACAATAGCAATTACACATTTTGGGTTTTATTACTCCTACAGTTCTTAATACTTTTTATACTAGAGACACAATGTGATATTTATAAATATGATTATTTATTTCACTTATGAGATTAGTCTCAAGTTGTTTCCATTAACCTATGAAGGCCTCAAGATCTTCATTTTTTTATAGCTGAGTAATAAAAATACTGTATCTTTTTCATCCACTCTGTGGTTGATGGGCATTTTGGTTTTTTCCAAGATTTAGCTATTACAAATTGTGCTGCTATGAACATGGGTGCACATTTATCACTGTGACATGACCTTTTCAGTTTTTCTGGGAAAATACTCAGGAGGAGAATAGCTGGATAGAATGGAACTTCCAATCCTAGTCTTCTGAGAAATCTCCATACTGATTTCCATAGTGGCTGCAGCAGTCTACACTCCCACCAACAAAGAGCAGTGTTCCTTTTTCCCCACTGCTACGCCAACATTTGTTATCAGTTGTTTTCTTGATGGCAGCTATTCTTTCTGGAGTGAGATGAAATCTCAGTGCTATTTTAATTTGCATTTCTCGAATGACCAGTGATGGTGAACATTTCTTCATGTATTTATTTGCCATTTGTGTGTCTTACTCTGAGAACTGTGTGTTCATCTCAGATAACCATTTTTGGAGAGGGTCTTTGAATTTGGGAGGCTTGATGTTTTTCAATTCTTTATAAGTTCTGTATATAAGTTCTTTGTCTAAGGGGTGGATGACTAAAATTCTTTCCTATTCTATGGATTTTCTTTTAAATCTGTTGGTGATTTCTTTTGAAGTGCAAAAAATTTTCAATAATATGACATCCCAGTTGTTGACTTTTTAAAGTGTTTCCCATGCAGTTTGTGTTTTGTTCATGAATTCTGTCTACCCCTTTGTCTCCAAGAGTTCCACCTATCTTGTCTTCCAGTAGATTTAGTGTTTTTGTTTTAATATTTAGATCTTTGATCCATTTAGACTTTAGTTTTGTGATAGGCATGGATCTAGTTTCAGTCTTTGGCATGTGGAGAGCCAATTTTTCCAACACCATTTATGAAAGAGGCTATCCTTTCTATATAAATTTTAAGATTGTTTTCTATATTTCTGTGAAAAATGTTGCTATACTGCATAGAATTGCTTTAAATGTAAAATCACTTTTGGTAGTATATCACTTTGACATTCCCGATCAGGGGCGTGGTCCAGCCCAAGCAGATCTCAGTGCAACTCCGCTCATCTTCTCCATTCCCCATTGCAGTGCCTCCTCCTGCCAATGGTCTAGAGCTCAACAAGCCCTGCTCTCAGCATGTGGTTTACTGTTTTAGCTGTCCTTGTCTGAGTTTGAAATCAGAGTAATCCCAGCTTTCAGAAATGAATTTGGAAGTAGTCCTTTCTTTTCAGTTTTATTAGAGTTAGAGGAATAGTGGCATTATATTATCTTCATTTTCTTAAAGTTCTTCAAGAATTTAGCAGTGAACTTGGGTTTTTTTAGAAAGTTTTTTTTCAATTAATACTTCAATTTTATTGTCTCTAATTGAAATATTCAGTTTTTGCAGGACTCAACTATAACACACAAAATGTAACTGTAAAAGCAAAATTTACTTAGTAATGACTCACTATCTCTTCCCTATATCTGATGTATCCCCTGAAAAGAAGGCATACGTTCAAAAATTCTTTCTTTGGTAATATTTAAAGGGGTAACTTTTTTTTTTAGTTCTTCTTCATTTTATTTTATGTTTATTTCTGCTTTTTTTTCTTATTTTCCTTATTTGCTTTTTTTGTTACTTTTATCTAGTACTCTTAATTCCTGTTTACTCCCTTAAAGCATCCTGTATCTCACTGTTTTCATGTCTTTTTATGTATATTTACTTATTTATTTTTATTTTAAAAAGAAAAATACAGAAAAATCAAGAAGCAAACAATTAAAACACAAAACAAAAGAAAAAACATAAACAACAACAAAAAGCAACAGCAATATAGGATTTAAAAACAAGATGCCAGGAATTTAACAATGCATATTGTTATCCGCAGAGTAATTGTTCAGGTTACCAGTACAGGCACAGAAGGTCAATCAAAACAATATCATTTCCCTTTGAGCAGTTTCCCTTTTACTATATTTATTGTAACTTTTGGATCTTATTGACTCAGTTTCTTACACTAGCAAGACAATATGGTGTTTACACATGCAAGTCTGATTTATTTCATTTATAAGCACAGTTTTTATCCATTTACCTATAAAAGCCTCAAGTTTATCATTCTTTATGATTGAGTAATATTCTATTGTATAAAAATACCACATCTTTTTTCTCCATTCCTCAGTTGATGTACATTTGGGTTATTTCCACTATTTAGCTATTACAAATTGTGCTGCTATAAATGTGAATGGCATGATGTTTTCTATTCTTCTTGGAAAATACTCAGAAGGGATTAGCTGGGTAGTGTGGAACCACTACCCCTTGGTTTTTGGGGAATCCCCACACTGATTTCCATAATGATTATACCAATCTACTCTCCCATGAACAATGAAGAAGGGTTCCTCTTCCTCATAGCTCCACCAGCATTTGTTATTCCTTGAGGTTAGCCAGTTTTTTGGGAGTGAGATGATATCTCAGTGTTGTTTCAATTTGCATTTCTCAAATGACAAATGATGTTAAATTGAGCATTTTTCATATGCATATTTTCCATATTTATTTCTTCATCTGAGAATTTTGTATTCATCTCAGATGCCAGGTTTTGGGTTGAGTTTTTAAATTTGGGATGCCTGATTTTTCTTTTTAATTTTATTCTGAAGGTAGTAGAAATACAACAGAACAAGACAGAACAAAGCCAATCGAGACAGTGCAGTGAATTTGGTACAGAACTTCACAACAGGCTACTGGGATAACAGCAATAGGTACCATAGTATATCTCATTATCTTCACAATAGTTGTCTACTCAATTAGGTACAGCAAAATCAAACCAAAGACAGAACATTATAAAATCAATCAAAAGAGAATATTGAAAAGAAAGCAATTAATAATAATGAATCAAAACTGAAAACAACATTTGCTTTTAAAGAGAAGAAAGGGGAGACCCCTCATATTTGCTATATTGCATACAAGCATCCTACCAAAAGATGCTCAGATCTCTGTCCCAAGTTGCTAATGGGAAGAGGGGGGGTTAGGATGTTGGATTCCAAGCCCTGGCACCGTAGGCTCACAGGAAACACTACTGGGCTGCTCCTGGCTCACACTGGAGGAAGGCACTCACCAAGAGGGCAGGCAAATTGCTATTTTGTGCAACCTCCTGGGTTTCAGCATGGCCATGGCAGGATCTTGGGGGCCGCTCTCTGATTCTCCTCTTGGCTCACGCTGGAGGAAAGTGCTCACCAATAGGGCAGGTGAGTTGCTTCTTTGTGCAGCCTCCTGGGTTCCAGCATGACTGTGGCCCATATTTACATTCTCATGAAAACCACATGGTCACCTGTCTGTGATACTGTAGGAGTGGATTCTGTAGTGGGGTGCCTGATTTTTAAAATTCTTTATACATTTTAGAAAAATGTCCTTTGTCTGAGGGACAGTTGGCAAAATCTTGTCCCAATTTGTGGGATTTTTTTTCCTACTTGATTGGTGATTTTCTGGTGTTAGTAAATATTTTAATAAGATGAGACCTCAGCTGTTGATTTTTGAAGTACTTCCCATACAGTTTGGGTTTTGTACATGAACTTTTGGCCTACATTTATGTCCTCAAGATTTCTACCTATTTTGTCTTTCAATGGGTTTAATGTAGAACAAGTCAAACCCAAAGAAGAGAGGCAATTATAAAAATCAGAGCAAAAATTAGTTCAGACTAATAAAATAATACAAAGAATTAATGAATCAAAAAGTTTGTTCTTTCTGATTTTTTTTTTGTACTTGGAATCAAACTCACTACCTTGCACTTATCAGGCAGGCATTTACATCACTGAGCTAAATCCCCAGCCCTTAAAAATTTGTTCTTTGAAAGAATAAATGAAATTGATAAATCCCTTATCATATCATGTATAAACACTTATCAAAAAAAAGAAAAAATAGAAATCCATGCCATAAGGAATAAAAAAGGGTGAAATCACTACAGATCCTGTGAAAATACAGAAGATAATACTTACCTTGAAAACTTTTACTGTTATAAGATCAAAAACATAGAAGAAATGGACAGATTCCTAGAAACATATGAATTACAAAAGCTGGATCAAGAAGATATAAAACTTCTGAAGAACCCAATATCAGTTAAAGAAATTGAAAAAATTATTTAAAATTTAACAACCAAAAGCATCCCAGGTCATGATGGATTCCCAGCTGAATTCGGTAAGAAATTTAGAGGTGACTTAAAACCAATACTCCTCAAATTCTTTAATAAAATTGAAAAGGAAGCAATTCTCTCTAATTCATTCTTGGAAGCAAATATTACCCTGATACTAAAACCAGAAAAAAGACCCACCAAAAGAGAAAATTACAGACCAATCTCTCTAATCAACACAAATGCAAAAATCCTCAATAAAATTCTAGTAAACAAAAATGCACCAAATCATCCAGAAGATACACACCAAGACCAAGTGGAATTCATCTCAGGAATGCAAGGATGGTTCAACATATCCAAATCAATAAATGTAATACACCATATTAATGGAGTGGAGTAAAAAAATCACATGTTAATTTCAATAGATACAGAACAAATTTTTGATAATGTACAACACTCATTCATGGTAAAAACCCTAGAGTAATTTAGAATATATCATTTTTACCTACATCTGATAAAAACATCTAGGACAAACAAACAGCCAACATCATACTAAATGGACAAAAACTGAATGCTTTCACTCTACAATCAGGAACAAGACAAGGATGTCCAATATCACCACTCCTATTCAATATAGTTCTGGCAACATTAGCCAGTGGAATTATGTTAAGATTTGTTCTTTTTTGTTTTTTGGCACCAGGGATCAAACCCAGGACCTTGCACCTGCCAGGCAGGTGCTTGTGCCACTGAGCTAAACCAACTGGCCAGCCAAAGGAATTAGACAAGAAAGAGAAATAAAAGGAATAAGGATAAGAAAGGAAGAAATTAAAATATCATTATTTGCAGATGATATGATACTCTCCATAGAAGATCCCCAAAACTCCATTGAAAGTCTCCTAGACATAATAACCAAATTGACCATGGTACTAGCAAAAAAATCAGACCTGAGGATCAGTGGAAAAAATGCAGAAGGAACCTCAAGCACACTCAGACACCTTATCTTAAACAAAGGGGCCACACATATTCACTAGAAGAAAGACAGACTCTTTAATCAATAATGTTGGAAAAACTGGTTTTCTACATGTTGAAGACTTAAGCTATCACCATGCCTATTACCATCCTAAAGTCAAAATGGATCAAAGATCTATATATTAAGACAGAAAATTTTATATATTTTTAAAAATTTTAATTATTTAATTTTCTTCTTCTTCATTCCTTCCATCTTTATTAATCTTTTGATATTTATGTAACTGTATGCTGTTATTTTAGTCTTGTTTTCTATGGTTATTGATGTAGTTGTTTACTTTAGTATATATTTCCCATACATTAATATATCATAATCTTTGCATCTTTGTTAAATTACAGATACCTTTTTTATTGTTAAGAATGGTACAGTTGGCTGGGGATTTAGCTCAGTGTTGTATGCACCTTCCTGGAAAGTGAAAGCTCATGAATTCAATCCCCAGTACAAAAAAAAAGGGTGGTATAGTGGTAGCTTTTATTGGTTCTTATGCTATGTCAATAATCAGTTTGTGTTTGACTCTATTATTATGGCCATTTTTTTTGCTCTTGCCAGAGTATCATAATTAGCATTATTAAATTGTCTTTACTGTATGCCAATCCCTAGTTTGTGTTTGTGTCATAACTCCTGTAGTTCATTTCCAGAAAAGTGGATGCTGGACCAATTATACTTTATTTTTCTAATTAATAGGTATGATAAATTCTTTTGGCAGAGGTAAATAAAAGTGGACACTAACTGAAGACCCACATGTTCTCCCCCAAACATTCAGGATAAATAAAAGAAACAAAACCCAGCAAAGCAACAAAAACATAAGAATGGTCAAAATGTCTAATAACTCTCAATTCTTATGAAGCTAATTCACAGGTATCTATGAGGAGGAAATCAAAAGCTAAACATGTGAATTACACAAAATTTTACAAATAATATAAACAATGGAAGACAAATATACAGATCAAAAAAGGAACCAAATGAACTAAAAAATGATATAACTACAAAGATAATAGGCTTAATAAACAAAATAAAAAGTGACATTGCTGAATATAGCAATAAAAAATGAAATGATACAAAACAAGTAGAGTCCATGAATAAGTACCAAACACCCAATGGTGAAATTTTTAATTAAATTATGGTCATCAGAAGTGATCAGTGTGAGGACAGAGTGTCAGAACTAAATTACCAGCCTGAAAAAGTTACCATATACTCAATGATGCCTTAAAAATTTAGAAAATATGCAAATGGGATCCAACAGATGCTAGATAATATAAAGAAGACTTAATATTAATTGGAAATAGTAAAAAGTATGAAGCATCAGGAATGACATAAAATTCCCATGTGTGGAAATAATATGAAAAACAGTTCAAGCATGGGAATGAATTTAACATACATTAAGAAGGGAATATAGAACTCCAAATAATCACAGTCAAGAATTATCTTCATAAAAAATCATAATCAAAATACCACAAATCCTACACAATAACAATCTTAAAAGAAAGCCTTTAAGAGGAAAACAACAAATCAATTATAAAATCAAATCCTTAAAGCTGAGATCTCAACACAGACATTAGAAGCTAGAAAGATGTTTTAAACTCTAAAAGAAAATGGCTTTTGGGCCCGGGGATTTAGAACAGCAGCATAAGTGCCTGCTTGGTAAATGCGAGGTAGTGAGTTCCATCCCTGGCACAGAAAAAAAAAAAAAAAAAGGCTTTCAACTTAGACTACTATATGCTACAAAGTAGTCATTCAAGTTTGATGGAGAAATAAAATTGACATGATAAAGGGCATCTTGAGAAATTTATGATCTGACCACTAAATCAACACTTCAGTAAATTCTCAAAGAGACAATGAAGCCACCAGTCCAACAATGTCTATTGGAATCAATACATCAATGAAGTGAGTAACTAAGCAGAAGGGGAAAGGACTCAACAACATGAAAATAATGCAATGACAGAAATAAGTAAATTTTAGTAATAACTTTCAATGTGAATGGTTTCAACTCTCCAATCAAGTCACAGATTGGCAGATATATCAAAAAACAAAACTCAATTGTAAACTGTATGCAAGAAACAAATTTAACATAAAAAGACATTCATAGGCTAAAAGTCAGAGGATAGAATACATTTTACCATGCAATGAGAACTCCTAAACAAGAATAACTATCAAAGTGAACTGAAAATTGAAACTAATAAGAAGAAGCAAAGAATGTCACTGCATACTAGTTAAGAGGACAATTCTACATAAAGAGGTAACAATTATAAATGCATGCACCAAATGCTAGTGCACCCAACTTTATAAAGCAGACAGTACTGGACATAAAAGCTAAATATAAACACAATTTTAGGGAGGACTTCAATACCCCAGTATCACACACAGATTTATCAATTAGATAAAAAATCAACAAAGAAATTTAAGAATGAAAACACATCTTTGAACATATGAACTTTATTCAGTATGTGTCTGCATGGTGTTCCACACAATTACAACAGAATACATCTTATTCTCAGCAGGATACACTATTTTCTCCAAAATAGCCTCAATACTAGCTGGGTAAAATAAATACAAAAGAAACCAAAGTATCCCTATAGTATATTATCAGATCATAGTGCAATAAAACTAAAAATTGACAAAAGAAAACAGAAATTATGCAAACATATGGAGATTAAATATTATACACTTGAACAACCAGTAAGTCACAGAAGAAGTTAGCTAGTTCCTAGAATCAAACAATAATGCCAGTAGAACATACTAGAATCAATGTGACAAAACAAAGTCCTAAGAGAGAAATTTATAGCTATGTCTACTCACATTAAAAGACAAAAATAGAGCAAGCCTAAATAAGTAATCTAATAATGCACCATAGGTACTGAGAAAGAAAAAAAAGAACAATCAAAACCCAATGGTAGTACAGATAAGAAATTAAAATAAAATTTAAAGAGCATAAATTAATGTAATTGAGAATATAAAACAATAACAGGAATCAATGAATTAAAGAGCTGGTTCTTTGAAAGAATAAAATGAACAAATCTTTAGCCAATTGCACCCACGCCAAAAAAAAAAAAGAAAGAAAGAAAGAAAGAAAGAAAGAAAGAAAGAAAGAAAGAAAGAACCATATCAGGGCAATTAAAATTTTATAAAAGGCAAAGTCATGATGGATGTGTTGAAAAACTACTTATTTTAAAACATTAACATTCTAATAAGTCATACAGTGAGAATAAAATTTAACATATTCTACTAACTTCTGAATTCATTTAAATATCATGTTTTGAAATATTTACATATAAAATACATAGTGATGCATTTTGGACTTCATATTTGTACAAAAAAATATTTCATGTATTTTTTTAGGAAAAAAAATTGAGCTATCATAGATAAAGTCATGAATAGATAAGGATATATTTGAATACTAGTCTAGTACACAATCTAAAAATAGAAATGAATAATGAGGAACTCTAATATATTATATTACATATTTGCATAATATCCAAAGTTTGTTGTTTGTATGATTTCATAGCAGCTTACTTTCACTTATTGAGAAAATGAGTTTCAAGTATTTTCTGTGTAACTTAATAATAGGACATTATAACTGAAATATGATTTCTCAATATTAAAACTTTATTGTATTGGAAGACCAAGTTTTGTCTGGAAAATCCACACTTTATAAATCAAACAAATGCAAATTTCAAGAAATCCCAATATGATAGATAACACACTTGTACAGAGCAATGAAAATCAAAGCATATATAATTGATTTATTCTTGTTATTTTAAATTGTAAGTATTCTGTAGTTAAGATTTTCACAAAACAACTGCATCAATAATTTTTTTGATAATATAACAAATTTGCAAATCTCATTCCACATTTAATGGGATGAAAGTCCAAAGTTATTCTTTAGAGAGTAAATGTTTATGTCATTTCTCCAAGGCTCTTCAAATCTTAATACAGATTTAACTCCTTTTTCTTCCCTAAAATAATTCTAGACTCTTTGCTTTGTCTTCAATAGAAAAATAATTTAAAGCAATATATTTTAATTGAATTAAATAACTGATTAATTTAGATATTTAGATATGAGTAAAAAATTAAAATCATATTTGACAGAGACACCATACAAATAACACTATTAATGTCAGGAAACTATCAAGGACGTGCATATTTTTTCATACTTTTTAAAAAACTACTTAACATGACAAGTGTTATCAGAGGTAAAAGAAAAAAATATTAAAAATGCCCTTTAAAAAGGGAAGGGGAAATTCAATATATAATATTATTGTGACTTAGACTTTATTGATCTGTTTTGTTGTTATTTACTTTTTATTTTTTATTTATTTTAATTTTTTTATTATTTTGAAGGTAGCAAAATACAACAGAACAAGACGGTACAAAGCCAACTGAGAGAGTACAGTGATATTGGTACAGAAACCCTCAACAGGATACTTGCATAACAGTAATAGGTACCATAGTATATCCCATTATCTTCACAACAGTTGCTCTTTCAATAAGGTATAGCCAAATCAAAGGAAATACATGACATTCTAGAACTTATCAAAACAGAACATTGAATAGAGCAATATCATTAATCAGAACAATGCAAAACAGTGATAACATTATTTGTCTTCAAGGAGATGATAGAAGGAAATCCCCCTTATTTAGTACATTGCATATAGTCAACCTCTCAAGAGATGTCTAGATCTCTGGCTCACTTGCTAATGGGGGAGGGGTGTGGTGGTGGGGTGGTGGTGGAGGTGGTGGGGTGGGGGTGGTGTGGAGGTTGATTCTTAGCCTGCTTGCCAGTAGGTTTATGGGAGCCACTGAGTGATTCTTCTCCTGCCTCATGTCAGGGGTGCTTAGCAAGAGGGCAAGCAAATTGCCTTTCTGTGCTGTGCCTTGAGTCCCTCCATGGTGGGCGCTCAGTGGCTGCTGATTCTCCTCCCAGCTCAGGCCAGAGACCCTTACTGGGAGGGCAGGCAGTCTGCCTTTGTGTGCTGCACCCTGAGTACTTTCATGATCAGATCTCTGGAGCTGCTGGTTCTCCTTCCAGCTCAGGCCTGGTTGGCTTACCAAGGAGGCGGGCAAATTGCCTTTCTGTGCTGCACCTTGAGTCCCTCCATGGTTGGAGCTCTGGGCTGCTGGAACCTTTCTTTTAAAGCAAGTTAGTGTTGATGAACTCTTAGTTTCTGTTTGAGCACATGTTTAATTAATACTTTATTTTTAAATGATAATATTTGCCAGATATAGAATTCTTGATTAACAAGTTTTATTTTTCTTTCAGTGCTTTTATTATATTATTCTATTTCCTTCTGGGACACAAAGTTTAACAAAGAAATCTACAGATATTCTTATGGAGGTTTCCCTGAATAGGACAAGTCAGTTTAGTACTATCCCTTACAAGATTTTCTTGTACTGAACTTTTGAAAATTTGACTGAGTTTTTGGGGGATTCACTTGGATTTATATTATTTATGATGCTTTTAGCCTCCTGGATTTTGATATCTATTTTCTTTCCTAGATTTGGGAGAATCTGAACTATTGTTCCTTTTTTTTTGATTTTTAAAATTTTATTTAAAGAGAAAAAAATCAAAACAGAAAAAAGGTAGAAATAATACAGAATTTCAAAACATAAACAGTAAGAAATCACTAGTTGATAAATTACATATTGTCCTCTTAGAAATAGTTGTTCAAGTTACAAAGTTAAAGCATACAAAGTGGACATTCAAACAGTGAGGCTGTTCAGTGGTCCAATAAAAACTTAGTAAATGGTTATCAATCCTACAAACTTAAACATACATGCAGTTATATCCTTTAGAGTATTTTCTTTTCTTTCTTTTGCTTTTTAAGTCCATTATTGTTTAGTTATATCATGTTTCAGCTTGCTCAGTACCTTACTAACCTGTTTTGTTATTGTTATTTCCTTTTTAATCACCTTATAGAATTCTGTTGTTTTCTTCTTTAGTTTCTCGTCATCCATGCCACATGGATCAGCTTTGGTAGAGTTGGGAATTTTTGGAGGTATTTTATTACCTTGTTTTCTCATGTTCTATTGTTTTTATTGTTGTTTAGGTTTTTTTGAAGGTAGTGAAATATAGCAGAACAAGACAGAACACAGCCAATTGAGACAGTGCAATGAAATTGGTACAGAACATCACAGCATGTTACCAGGATAACAGTAATAGATGCCATAGTATATCTTGTTGTCTTCGAAATAGTTGTTATTTCAATCAGGTATAGAAAAGTCAAAGCAAGAAAAGATTATAGAACTTATCAAAACAGAATATTGAATAGAACAATACAATTAATCAGAAAAAGCAAAACAGTGATAACAATGTTTGCCTTCAAAGAGATGGTAGAAGGAAATGCCCCCTATTTGCTATATTGTATATGGTCAACCTTCCAAGATATGATCAGACGTCTGTCATGTTAATGGGGGTGTGGTATTTCAGTCTCAGCCCATGTGCTGATAGGCTCATGGCTGCTTACCAGGAAGGTGAGCTGGTTGTTTGGTTTCCCAGCACTGTAAATTCCAACATGGCATGAGTTTTGGGAGACTCTCATTGGTTCTCCCCCTGGGGTGGCTGCCACCTGCCCGAGCCATGGCTGCTTACCAGGGATCCATGGGAAACCAAGCAACCAGCTGGCATCCCTGGTAAGCAGCCAGGGCTCAGGCATGTGCGGCCACCCCAGGGGGCAAGTATCTACCAAGAACCATTGTTTTTTTAAATAAGCTTTCTTACCTTGATCATTTCCTTCTTCTGAGATTTCCTTTTGAGTATATTGGTTCACTAGATGGTATCACATAAGTCCTTTTGGTTTCTTCATTACTCTTCAAAAAAATATTTTTTTCTCACTTGGTGGGTAATTTCTTTTTTTAAAATTTTATTTAAAGAGAAAAAAATCAAAACAGAAAAAAAGGGTAGAAATAATGCAGAATTTCAAAAAAATGAACAGTAAGAAATCACTAATTCATAAATCACATATTGTACTCTTAGCAGTAGTTGTTTAAGTTACAAAATTAAAGCATACAAAGTGGAAATTCAAACAGTGAGGCTGCAAACAGTTCTGTTCAATGAGCCAACAAAAACTTAGTAATATGGTTATCTATCCAACATACTTAAACACACATGGAGTTAGTTATATTCTTTAGAGTACTTTCTGGAGGTAGCTAAAGATGGCCAATCAGTGAGCAACAAAATACAAAGTCTCCTGGGATAAACAACTCATATGCCAGAATAAAACATCCTGGAGAGACCCAGACAAAGAGAGATGGATCCTCTTGGCACAGGAAGAAATTAAAACATAAAAAAGCTTGTGAAACATGCAGTCTCATGGCTACAATTGAAACAGCTAAAATTACCCGACAAGGTGTTTTCACTGGAAACTGCCAAGTTTGTGCCAGTCTGAATTAGCAAATTTGCCCTGGCCAGCAGAACTTCCCAAACTCATTCTTGCCCCCACTCACAGGAGCCATTGCCACACTGAAGTCGGGGGTTAGTGAGCTGAACAAGAGTGGAGCTAGCAAAGTGACCTTCATTAATCCATGGTGAGTGCTAGGAATAAGACCCTCCACACAGCAAGGGTGTGACCAAATGGGTGACATGTTGGAATTGGGCAGGAGGAGCCTGAACTAGGAGTGACAGTGACTCAGTTGGTTACTCCTTCTTGAGAGCAGATTCAGAAGATTTGCTTGGACTGGGTTGCACCCCTGGCTGGGACCCAATGAGCTGTCCCAAATTGATTCCCTGTGCCTAGCACCCACTGACCTGGTGAAGGCCCCTCAAGTTTGGCTGGCCCAGTGGGGAGGGGCTGGAATAAGCAGCCCCTGCTTACACCTCAGTGACAAGAACAGGCAGAAGAGGGCAGAGGTCCCTCGCCAGATGCTTCAGAGGAATTGTGGATGACAGGGACATGGACTGGGACCTCCACTGTACACCTTTGTGGGGGAATCTGGGACCATGATAGGAGAGAGAGTCAAGAGGAGGCCCCCAGCCCAGAACCCTGAGAGCACTGATCCAGGACAGGGAAAAACAAGGGAGACTGAGGACAGCAAACATGCAACATCAGGCATGGCTTCAATAGACATTAAGAGATATCTTTGGGATCTTGTAGATGAGCTCAAAACTGAAATATTAAATCAGGTAAAGAAGATATGAGTAGGTTAATAAAAAATGCTAACTATCTGTAAGGAAGACATAGATGGAAGAAGGGAGGAACACAAAAAAAGGAGAGAAACATTCGATAAAGAATATAAAGAAAATATAGAATGAATGAAGCAGATTTAAAGAGATTACCAGGAAATTAAAAACTTCATTGAAAGCTGGCATAACTCCTTAAAAGAAACTAAGGATAAACTATCAAAACTTGAAGACAAGTTTGCAATGTGTCACCATGAAAAGAAAGATCTCTTAAAAATAACAAGGAAACAGGCAGGAACAATACAAAGGCTAGAAGATGACAAGAGAATCCATAATTTAAGAATAAGAAATGTGAATGAAGAAGCAGGAATACAAACAGGTGAATTACAAAGGCTATTCTTGGAAATAATTAAGGGAAACTTCTCAAGCAAGGGAAAAGAAAATGACATTCGGTTATGTGAGGCATACAGAACTCCAGCCACCTACAACCAAAACAAAGCTACACCCAGACATATAATAATCAAGATACCAGAAATTCAATAGAAAAACAGAATACTAAAAGCCATCAGAGAAAAGAAACAGATTACCTATAAAGGTAAGCCCATCAAGACCATGGCAGACTTCTCCACACAGACCATTAGATCAAGAAGAGCTTGGAGTGAAGTATTCCAAGCCCTGAAAGAAGATAACATGCAGCCCAGATTGATGTACCCTGCAAAGCTGTCACTAGAAATTAATGGAGAAACAAGATGCTCTCATGACAAAGAAGAACTGAGGGAGTTTGTGACTACCAATCCAACCCTACAGAGGATACTGAAGGACATTTGAGAGAGAGAAAAAAGAATACCAGGACTTTGGGAACACTGCAGAAAGGCCTCAATGAGCAGGACAGGCAGTAGAATGAAGGAGAAAAGTAGACAAAGGCAGAAAAATAGCATAGCAGATATGAGGCAGAGGACAGCTAGAATCTCTAACATAGATGGCCTTGATACACTATGTTGTTTAATAGTGCACCAGGATTTAAAACCCACATTACTCACACTACTCTGCTTAGATGTATTATCTTCTGTTCCAGTCATTCTACATGTAGTACATTTGAGGGCATAGACAGTAATCCTGAAGATAACAGGATATAGTGTGGTAATCATCCTTAATTTCCTTTTAACTTAATCTAAAGCTCTGTATAACCTACATTGTTTTATCATGACTGATCATAATTGAATCTGGCTTGTTAGATCACTGTTTTATATTGATAGATTTTATTCAAAGCTGTTATGATTGATAGTATCAATTCTGAGAGTATGAGCAAGTACAAAAGATGACAAGATTACAAAAGATGACAAGATTCACTAGAATATCCACTCTGGTTTGATTATTACCTGCCTTTGAAGTTTTATACTGTCTATAATGTTTTGTTTTTACTAATATTGTTATGTACTGCTATATTCAATTATAGTGCTATATTCAAATATGCCTGATGATATAGACAATCCTATTGAAGATAATAAGAGACAATGCAGTTATCATTGTAGATCATCTTTTACTGTGGTTTTATATGACATTTTTGTTTCATGTTTTTACGGGAATTTTTTTTGTTTTGTCTTGCTATGTTTTGTTTTTTCTCTAATACAGAAAGTTTAGAAATACATGTAGAGACTCATGCATCCATAGTTGTTCACAGGCTCACTGTTTGAATATCTACTTTGTATGGTTTAATTTTATGACTTGAACAACTATTTCTAAGAGTACAATATGTAATTTATCAACTAATGATTTCTTACTGTTTATCTTTTTTTTGAAATTCTATATTATCTCTACCCTTTAAATTTTTTTCTCTTTAAATAAAATAAAAAAGAGTACTTTCTTTTACTCTCTTTTTTGCAATAGCAATCACACATTTTGGGTTTTATTACTCCTAGAGTTATTACTTTTTACACTAGAGACACAATGTGATATTTATAAATATGATTCTTATATCACTTATGAGGATACTCTCAAGTTGTCTCCATTTACCTATGAAGGCCTCAAAATAATCCTTTTTTATAGCTTAGTAGTATTCCATTGTATAAAAAATACCACATCTTTATCATCCACTCTGCAGTTGATGAGCATTTTGTTTTTTCCAAGATTTAGCTATTACAAATTGTGCTGCTATGGACATGGGTGCACATATCACTGTGATATGACCTTTTCAGTTTTTCTGGGAAAATACCCAGGTGGGGAATAGCTGGATTGAATGGAGCTTCCAATCCTAGTCTTCTGAGAAATCTCCATATTGATTTCCATAGTGGCTACTCCAGTCTACACTCCCACCAATAGTGGAGCAGTGTTCCTTTTTCCCCACTGCTATGCCAACATTTGTTATCAGTTGTTTTCTTGATGACAGCTATTATTCTTTCTGGAGTGAGATGAAATCTCAATGCTATTTTAATTTGCGTTTCTTGAATGACCAGTGATGATGAACATTTCTTCATGTATTTATTTGCCATTCGTATATCTTCCTCTGAGAACTGTGTGTTCATCTCAGGTGGCCATTTTTGGAGAGTGTCTTTTAATTTGAGAGGTTTGATGTTTTTCAATTCTTTATATATTCTGGATATATGTTCTTTTTCTGAGAAGTTGCTGATTAAAATTCTTTCCCATTCTGTGGATTTTCTTTTAAATCTGTTGGTGATTTCTTTTGAAGTGCAAAAACTTTTCAATAAAATGAGATCCAAAGACCAGGCTTGGTGGCTCATACCTATAATCTCAACACTGGGGAGGCTGAGGCAGGAGGATTGCTGTGAGTTTAAGACCAACCTGGGCAACAAAGTGAGCTCAAGGACTGCCCAAACTGCATAGAGACACCCTTTCTCAAAAAGACAAAAAAAAAAATGAGATCCAAGTTGTTGATTCTTTGTAGAGTTTCCTGTGCAGTTTGCATTTTGTTGATGAATTCTCTGTTTTCCCCTATGTCTCCAAGATTTCTACATACCTTGTCTTCCAGTGCATTTAGTGTTTCTCTTTTACTATTTGCATCTTTGATCCATATAGACTTTAATTTTGTTCATGGTGATAGGCATGGATCTAGTTTCAGTCTTCAGCATGTGGAGAGCCAACTTTTCCAACACCATTTATTAAAGAGGCTATCCTTCTTCCAGTGGACATATTTAACCCCTTTGTCAAATATCAGATGGCTGAGTGTCTTTGTAGTTGTACTTGCATCTTCTAATCTGTTCCATTGATCCTCAGGTCTATATCTTTGACCATGCTGATTTTTATCACTGTGGCTTTGTAGTATAATTTCAAGTCAGGAATTGAGATGACTCCTGCCTTGCCTTTGGTGCCCAGAATTGCCTTTGCTATTCTAGGTTTCTTCTGTTTCCAAATGAATTTTAGGAGTATTTTTTTCTTGATCTGTGAGGTATGTTAATGGTATTTTGATTGGGATTGCATTACATCTGTATAACAGTTTTGGGAGTATGGCCATTTTCAAAATATTGGCTCTTTCTATCCAAGAGCAAGGAATAGACTTCAATTTTCTAATATCCTCTTCAATCTCCTTTTTTAGTGTAATATAATTTTCAGCATATAGGTCTTTTACATGCTTAGGTTGATTCCTAAATATTTCATTTTTTAGATGCTATTGTGATAAGGTGATATTTCCATAATTTCTCGCTCAGTGAGTTTTTTTGTTTGTGTATAGGAATGTTACTGATTTTTCAGTGTTGACCTTGTATTCAGCTACACTGCTGAATTTGTTTATTACCTCTAGAAGTCTTTTAATGGACTTTTTGCATCTTCTATATAGAGTATCATGTCATCTGCAAATAGTGAAAATTTAACTTCTTCCTTTCCTATCTGTATTCCTTTTACTTCTTTCTCTTATCTGATTGCACTGGCTGGTATTTCTAGAAATATATTAAATAGGAGAGGTGATAGTGGACATCCTTGATTTATTCCTTATTTTAGAGTGAAAGTTTTCAGTTTTTGTCCATTTAGTATAATGTTGACTGTTGGTTTGTCATAGACAGCCTTTATGAGATTGAGGTAGATATCATCTATTCTGAGTTTCTGAAGGTTTTTTTTTTATCATGAACATGTGTTGGACTTTATCAAAAGCTTTTTCTACATCTATTGAGATGACCATGTGGTTTTTGCTTTTGGCTCTGCTGATGTGGTGTATTACACTTATTGATCTGTGTGTGTTAAACCACCCCTGCATTCCTGGAATGAATCCCACTTGGTTGTGATGCATAATGTTCTTGATGATTTGCTGCCTTCTATTTGCCAGTATTTTATTGAGAATCTTTGCATCAGTGTTCCTTAGTGAGATTGGCCTGTAGCTCTCCTTTTTGGTTGGGTCTTTCTCTGGTTTTGGTACCATAGTAATACTTGCCTCCCAGAATGATTTAGAGAGGATTGCTTCCTTTTCAATTTCATTGAACAGTTTAAGGAGTATTGTCATCAAATCTTCTCTAAATTTCTTGTAGAATTCATCTGTGAATCCATCAGAACCTGGGCTTTTCTTGGTTGGTAAGTTTTTAATTATGTTTTCAATTTCAATAGCTGATATTGGGTTATTCAAAATTGCTATATCTTCTTGGTTGAGCTTTGGTAGTTCATATGTTTCTAGAAATCTGTCCATTTCCTCTGTGTTTTCCACTCTATGTGAGTAGAGATTTTTCAAAGTAGGTGTTCATTATCTTTTGAATTTCCATGGGATCTGTAGTAATTTCCCTCTTTTCAGTCCTTATTGCATGAATTTGGGTTTTTTGTTTCTTTTTCTTGATAAGGCCAGCTAGAGGTTTGTCAATTTTGTTTATTCTCTCAAAAAACCAGCTCTTTGACTCATTAATTCTTTTTTTTTTAGTTTCAATTGCATTGATTTCTGCTCTAATCTTTACAATTTCCTCTCTCCTATGAGCTTTGGGTTTAACTTGCTCTTACTTTTCTAGAATCTTGACATGAAGCATGAGTTTATTTGTGCTCATTCTGATTTCTTGATATGACAATTTATTGCTGTATATTTTCCTCCTAAGACCATTTTCATTGCATCCCACAGATTACAGTATGTTGTCTCTGCATTTTCTTTGAATGGTATGTATTCCTTTATGTCTTCTTTAATTTCATCTGTACCCCACTGTTTGTTCATAAGACTGTTATTTAATTTCCATTTATTTATGCAGGTTTTGCAATTTGTATTGCCATTAATTTTCAATTTCAGTGTGCTATTGTCAGATATTATGCATGGGGTAATTTCAATACCTTTGCATTTACTTAACAATGTTTTATGGAATAATATATGGCCTATTTTTGAGAATGTCCCATGCACAGCTGAGAGCAGTGCTTATTCTGATGTGGTTTGGTGCAACAATCTGTGAACATCTACTAAGTCCAATTGCTCACAGGTGTGATTCACTTCTGTTATTTCTTTGCTGACTTTTTTTTCTAGTTGATCTATCTCTTTGTGACAATTGGATGTTAAGGTCCCTTGCTGCAATTGTGTTCTTGTGTAGCTGGTTTTTATGTCCATTAGTATCTGTCTTATATAGTTGGGTGCTCCTGTATTTGGTGCATATATATTTATAATTGTCAGTTCTTCCTCTTGAATTTTTCCACTAACAAGTATGTAGTGACCTTCTTTATCTCTTAATCATTTTAGGTTTGAAGTTCACCTTGTCTGCAAAGAGAATAGTTACCCCTACTTTTTTCTGGATTCCTGTTGCATGGAATACTGTTTTCCATCCTTTGATTTTTAATCTATGAGTTTCCTTTTGGGTCAGATATATTTCTTGTATACCGCATATTGTGTGATCCTGCTCTTGATTCATTCTGTCAGCCTATTCCTTTTGATAGGTGAATTGAGGCCATTTACTTTTATGGATATAACTGATTTGTACTGGCTCGACTTTGCCATGTTATGTTCCAGTTGTTTGCTTTCTGCTTTTCCCCTTTGTTTAATTCCTTGTCCTACCTGGTGGTTTCTTTCTGTTTTTGTTCTGGAGATTGTGGTCACTTTTATCTTTATCTAGTATGTCTTTCAATACTCTTTCTAGGGTTGGTTTGGTGGACATGAATTTCTTCAGTTTTTCTTTGTCATAGAAGTATCTTGTTTCTCCATTAAATTTGGATGAAAGTTTTGCTGGGTACATCAGTCTGGGTTGAAAGTTGTTTTCTTTTAGGGCTTGAAATACCTCACTTCAAGCTCCTCTTGACTTTAAGGTTTGGGCTGAAAAGACTGCTGTGATTCTAATGGGCTTTCCTTGATAGGTGAGTTGTGTCTTTTCTCTAACAGCTTTTAATATTCTGTTTTTATGTTGTATGTCTGGGATTCTAATTATTATATATCTTGGTGTAGATTTACATTGGTTGTGACTGTTTGGCATTCTATATGCTTCACTTATCTGCATATCAGATTTTTTCCCCAAGTTTGGGAATTTTTTTTTATTACTCCTCTGAATAGTTTATCTATGTCATTTGCATTGACCCCTGCATCTTCATTGATGCCTATTAGCTTTTTATTATTTCTCTTGGCATCATCCTGAAGCTGCTATGTTGTCTTTTCATATTGCTTTGTTGTTTTTAAAACTCCTACTCTTTCATGGTCACTGACTGTGATCCTATCCTCAAGGTCCAAAATTCTATCCTCAGCTTCATTTAATTGGTTTTGCCAGCTTTCAATACAAGTTTTTGTTTCTTGGATATCTCTTTGAATTTGTTTCATAGATTCTGGTTGTTTTCTATATTGTTCAAAGTTTCAATTAATTTTCCATGTTCCTGTATTTTTTTAAATCTATTTCTTCTCTGGCTATGTTGAATAACTCCTTTGCTAAGGTTGTTATTTCTGTCTTTATGTGAGAAACTATTTCTAATTTGATTTCCTCTATAGCCTCATGGATTTGTTTCTTTATTTCACTTGCTATGTTTTCAGAGATTTCTGGGGTATGAGTTTTAAAGTCCTCTGTTTCAATGTCACCTGTACTTGCTTCTGATGGGCTAGATGTTTGAGATTGCATTTTGTTTTTTCATTTTATCATTTTCATCCTTTGGGCAATTATTTGATCTTTCAATCCCAATAGTTCAACTGTTGGTAGTGTGTAACTTATGGTTCTACTGTGTGGTTAAGTTTGTCTGATTGCTGAGTACCACAGTGAAGTGGAGGGCCAGTTGCCTGAATTCCTCTTACAGGGCCTGTTGGGTGAGTACTATGTTCTTCCTGGGCTGACAATCCTAGGAATATTGATGTAGGTCAACTTTTAGTTCCTGCTATTACTTTATCTTCAGGTTATTCAAGGTCACCAAATCTCCCTGTCTATAGTGTTAGTGTTGGCTGAGGAACTACTGTGTCCCTAATGTGTGCCTCTGTGTCTCATAAGACCTTTTGATTTTTTCCAAGTTGGGGGAGTCCTTATTGGCATACTGCTCACCCTGCCTGATGTTCTTTGTGCACAGGAAGGAGTCACCCACACTCTTGCCAGACTCATCAAGGTCTTACAGTGAGTTGGAGGGAGCTTTGCTACTGGACCTATTTACCCACTGTACACCTCTATTTTAGGGGCATACTCACTACACTGACTGAAGCCTGCAGAGATTCTCTGTTTGGGTGAGGCAGTTACTGAATCTCCCATCAAGCTAGCATAGTTAGTCCACTGTAGTCCAAGGTTCTGGGAGAAAGGGTGGGAGCTGAAGATCAATAGCAGTATTAGGTGCAGGAGGTTGGGAGTGTCTTCAAGGCACCAGCAGGTGTCCTGGGTCTGGGTGTCCACTGGGCATGTGGGAAGTGCAGCACGGCGGCATAGGCAGTCCTGGGCCAAGAGGTGGTAATTATCTTAATCTTTTATCTTCATTTGTAAAGTTGATTTCCAGTGATTTGTTTATTTTACTTTTGATTAGGTCACTTTCTTTAATTTCTTCATGTTTTGTGTAATTTTATGCTGGGACACATAAACTACCTATCCTTCAAGTCTTTATGGATTAGTACAGAGAAAGTGCTTCCCAAATAAGCCTAACTGAAAATTTTATGGGCCTTCTTAAACTTTGTATTTGGATAAATCTCTACAGTTTTGCCTTTAGATTTATAATTAGAAGAATTTTTTTTCTAAAGGCTCAAAATCTCTTGCCCTCTTGGATTTTTCTGCTCTGCTACATGAACTCAGAAGCAATTGTATGCCAGCTAGTTAATTTTTTTCTCCTCCTTCTGTGGCTCCTTGGTATCCTATATATAATGAGTCCCATAAATGTCCAAATTATTTGGATATAAGTTATAAAATGTCCCAAAACTGAACGATTTAACAAGTTTTCCATTCCTCTTCATCATTTGAGAGTAATGGACTCTATCTTGCACATTTTTTGGAGCAGTGGCAAGTCTGAGTTTATTTATTTATTTATTTATTTATTTTATGTGTTTGTTTTGCTGATTGTTCTCAGTTTTGTTTGTGTGTTTGTTTTGCTGGTTGTTCTCAGTTTTCCTGAGCATGTCAGTTTTCCCAGGCATGTGCCAAGTTCTATAAATGCTCATAAAGAGGAAAGAATGAAAGTGGTGCCTTGGATAGTCTCCTTGAAATCTCACAATACTGGACAGATGATCTGTTTTCTTTCCCAGGGAGGCTTTTGGACTTTAGAGTTTCCTTTCCATTGTGTAATATTGTACTGGATAGGAACTGTGATGTCAGAGTGCCATAAAGTTTCCTACTAGCATTGAAGCAGATGTTTTCCACACTCCATTGGGGCATCTTAACTGGTCTATAGATTTCTCATAAAGAAAATTGAATCTATGTACTGTTGATCTGGTGTCTCCATGAGAGAAAGGTGAGCCTGTGTATTTATATCCCTACATCATCTTGCTGACATCACTCTAAGTGTACTCTTCCAACTAAAATAATCCTTATCAAAATAGAAAATGATGACAAGAATACCTCCAGTGAAAGAAATACTTTCACAAATAGGCATGTTATAAAACAATATATTCAAACATGGGTTTAAGAAAAAAAAGTTACCAATAGAATCTGAATAGGGACTCTTTTTATGTATTTATTCATTTTAAACTTCCTAATAAATATAGACAAATAGAGATTTAGCAGGATGAAGAGAGATATTTGCAAGGTTCATAATCTTAATATGAATAATATTTTAATGTATAAATTAAAAAATAAATGTGAATGTGTTTCTAAATAGATAGCTCATTTCTCCATGATATTCCACAATGTATTTTAAAAATATATGTGAGCTTAGCTAAGCTCCAAGAATTTGTGTGTGGGGAGGGAGATAAAAATGACCTGCTGCAAATACACTTGGTATATGTGTTCTCATGCGTTATATTAAAATGGTTCCATCTTTATTATCATTCTTAATTGTAAGCAATCTTTTTATTAGGTGCTTCTACACATAATTCATGATATTTGCATATCCTAAATTTCTTCTTACCTGAACCAAATCCATAACCTAATTTTCTTTAGAATTCCTTTTAACTATAACATCACTTTTTTTTTCAATGCTAAGAGCAAATCAAAGACCTCACTTGTACCAGTTAATTGCCTGATTACTGAACTCTAAGCCTCATTTCTTGGATTTTTGCTGAAAACTAGTAGTAAAAAATAACAGATGTCTACAAGGTTGCTCAGGAAGTAAGTTCCATTCAGGTTACTTACTCTCATTGTATCAAAAATAGACAGTGCTCCTTTATTTACACCAATGTTTTCACTTTTTCTGGGGCACATACTATGAGTACTCTCCAGCATTCCACTCAAACTCAATCTCAATGAAGCTTTCTGCTTTTGTTACACTCACAGATGAACTATCATCTTCTAAATTGAATTACTTATAATCTGATTTATGAATTTGAGCACTCACTCATGTAAGGATTTACAATAGTTGTCAGTATTTTCATTCAAACTACATTGTCTGTTGTTGATTCTAGCACTGCATCATGAATCAATCCCACCATCACATTGTTGATCTTAGCATCACAAACCCTAGATTCAGCTACTTTGTAAAAGTCCCATCTGTGACTGCATGAGTCTTTGGGCATGGGTGGCACACATGCAGATTATGTAATAGCAAACAGAAACACCAAAATGGCACACAGGATTTGGAGGCAGGCTTATTTACATGGATTCATTCCCAAAATACCAGGCCTCCATCTCTGGTGGTCTAGGACTTATGTGGGATAAGGAAGCAGGAAATATAGAAGCAGAATGGCTTGTCATTTAGGGATTGACTCCACAATATGCATCATAGTGACCAGTTCTGCATTATAGTGAAAAGCTACTTCTAAGAAGAAAAAATAGCAGGAAATGTGACCAAAACTATTACTTGGACAACTAACAAATATGATGACTGGGGTGGGGACACCTTCTGCTACAATACAAGCCATAACATTTCATCCTTAGCCCCCAAAAGACTCATGTACATCTTTTTATTTAAAAGGCATTTAGTCCATCTGTAAGAATTGCCAAAGTCCTAACAGTTTCAGCCTTGCTGAAAAGTCCATTATAAAATCTCTTCTTAGATTTAAGGCAAACTCTTAGCTTTGAGCCTCTGTACTAATGAAAAGAAAATGAAACACTTCCAACATGCAATGGCACAAAATAAACATTACCATTCAAAAAGGTATAAATAAGGGAATAAGAAGGAATAGGACCAAAGCAAGTGTAAATGCAGCAGGGCAAACAGTAAGTCTTGTATTTTCATATCTAGAATCTGAGATAGTCTGTGCCAAGATATGAATTCTAAAGGGCTGGAGTGGCTCCATCCCTATGACACTACATTGGTTTAAGGTTTTAAGGTATCTCTCTTGGGTGTACTTTGCTCCCTCCTTCCAACTTTCCTCAGATGATCCTTGTTTCTTGATTTTCTAATCTTATGGCTTTTCCACTGCACTTTTGGCTTCACACTCAAGATTTACACACTGCCCTCTCAGGGGCACACTGCTTAGGAAATCTGAGTGGAAGCCTTCTTTACCTCACAATTCTTGCATTATAGATGCATCTAAAACTCTCATCAAAGAGACCAAGGTCTGCTGCCAGCTGGCACAGCAGACATGCTTTCTTCTGTCTTGGCTGGAGGGGTCAAGTGCCTAGAGATGAGCTCTCTGAACCAGTCCAGAGGAATGAAATTCTATGGCCATTGCCATTTTGGAACTTGGTGTTCTGCACCTCATGTCTCAAAGCAAATTCTTTCACCTTTCAATCCTGAGGCTATAAAGCCTGGACTCCTGCTGTTTCTTGTGATGTCCTGAAGTCATCTTTTCCATTTTCCTGTTCCTTCTCAGCAACCAAATTCTCTTTGTCTCTATCTTCACAGTCCTCAACTTTACTGAAGCTTCCTTTCTGGTCAAACACACAACATTTTAAATCATTATGCTGGACTCTTTGTTCTTGTTTCTCAACATATAGCTGGCTGAAAGCCCCAACAGTAACCATGTTACAGCCTCAAACTTAGACTGCTTTGAAATTTCTTTTGTGAGAATAATTAGTTCACTACCTTTAATATTTCCTTCAGACAATGTCTCCAGACAGAAACAAAATGCAGACAAACTTTCTGCCAATGCATGACACACATTATTTGGGGTTCAACAACCAATGCAGTCCTTCCCAGCAAAAAACTGTTGAGCCTGGTCTTTGCCCTCAGCTTTTTTATCAACATTCTGATATTTCTAGCTCTGACTAGAATCTTCTATTGGGTACAATTTAAATGAATCCTGGGTTGCTTGCTCAACCAGCAGCTCCAGATCTTTCTAAAACTTCCCACAAGTCAGTTCCAAAGATTTCTGAACCACATGGCCAAATACAGATACAGAAGGACCCTAGTCTTAGCAACAAAAGCTGTCTTAGTTACTTTTCTTGTTGATGGAGCAAGATATCTACCACCCAAAGTTAAAAGAAGAAAGATTTATTTTGGCTCACAGTTTCTAGAGGTTTAAATTGATATTTGGGTCCAAGGCAGTGGCATGGTAGAGGAGCATCACAGAGGAGAAACAGTTCATGGCAAGGAGAAGGCAGAAAAAGCACCAAGCAGCAAGAGACCAACAGGGATGCTCCTCTTGTCCTTCTATCCTATTCAGGGTACACACCTTACTGTGGGAAGCTTTAACCTTAGCATCACAACATGAATCAATCCCAGCATCACACTGCTGATCTCAGCAAATCATACCCTAGATCCAACCACTTTCAAAAACCCCCAGTTATTTCCATGTGAAGCTTTGGGGAGCGGATATCTGGCTACAAGTCATAGTATGTGATAGGATATCACTCTGTAAAACAATGTAGAAAAAATAATCAATTTTACATTAAGGAGGGGAGCAGGTCTTGTTGTGAATTTGAGAACATAAAGCAGAAGCAGCAGGACGTCCAGGCTGGGAGTTCTCAGCCGTGTGGTAAAACAACATGTAACACCTCTTAAGAAGGACTACATGGACTCTGCTGTCAATTATATTGTGACCCAGAACAATTTACTTAACATTTATTGATCTTACTTCCTTCACTGTAATTACAATGATATTTTTTATATTCTGTCCTATAAATTAAAAAAAATACTAAAGAAATTGGATGCATATTTTTCATGGTAAATCACAATTGCTCTATAAACTGTATACATGCTTTACAACTATCATAATGAACACTCATAGACATTTGTAATGTAAAAATAGATTTGAACTATTTTGGTTTCTGTAGATTAAGTTTTTACTTTTACTTAAAAAATGTAGATAGATTGTTTGTTGAGTGCATTGTGCTTTGGCTATGCTGCTAAAATCTGTGCTTAGTTTCTCAACTTTATTAAATATATCTTTATGAAGTATGTTATAATCTTATATTAGAAATTTTAAAAAATGAAGCTTATAGTAGTTGAGTGAAAGTTCCCTAATATCGCATAGATAGTAAATGTCCAAAATGTGTCCAGTACAATAAGTGATCCTGTGGCTCATATTCTTTTTAGGTCATTTTGTTTTCAAATGTGTGGATGACACATTTTTATTCTCAATTCATTATTTATGCTTTTATAAATTTAAAAATTGCATACAAAAACTGGAATGCTTAAATGTTATATACTACAATTACATCAGTTCTTATAGGATTAACTACAGCCATAAAACCATACTACTTTAATAGTTGGGTAGTTAGAAGGGAGTTTTATGATTGTAAACAAAAAACAAAAATAATTTTTAAAAACTTGTCTCAGTTTAAATAAGTGTAGTGTGAAATGGGTTAATGAACTGTAAAATATTAAACAAGAATATGAACAGATAGACTGATTTCCTATAAAGCAGATGCAAATGAATGTGAGAGAAGCTAGTTCTACTTTACTTTCTTTTAAGCTAGTCCCTGCTCTCTCCTCAGGTTTATACTCCGTCCTCTGATCTGTGCAAAATAGAATATTATGTAGATAGGAAAAGGGTATAATGGTCTTAAAATGACTATGATCAATCAGGACATGACCATCAGACTGTAAGATTCTCCATGCCCAGGACTAGCTGCCAATCATTATATAATTCCTCCTAACCTAGTGCCATAATGCCTAGCCCATGGACAAGTAATACTTTTTGAAGTAAATAACTTTAGCAATTTTTTGTCACTGTGACAACTTGCAGAAAGGTTCATTTTGCCTCATAGTTCAATCCATATTAATTCACCCCCTTTGCTGTAGGCTGATGGTGAGACAGCACCTCGTGTTAGAGGACAAGGCTGAGGAAAAACACTTAAGGCGGCTAAGAGATTAAGGGCAGGTTATAAGAATGAGATTCTATAATCCCTGGGCTATTTAAACTGGAATGTCAGCTTGATGGTTTGGGTGCTTCTAAGTGTGCCTGGAGGGATCTGGGTGTATTTGAATCAAGATATGACCTTGGTGTCTGTAACTTTTTTCTCACTTGTCTGTATAATTTTTTTGTGAAGAATAATTTACCAAAATTGTGGTTACGGCTTGCCTGCGGCCTAGAATCTTGCCATGGGAGTTGGCTCTGGTATGTGGAAACAGTCTCATGTGCCTCTGGTCACAGTTGAGGCCTCAGTAGTCCCATGATGCTGTGATGCTCCAGGGAAAGATTACATCAACTGAAGACATCCTGGTTCCTTGAGAACAGAGTAACAATTAAAAAAAAAAAAGATTTTGCTTGAGGGAAAGAACACTTCCTTATTAACCTGCTATCTCTTCCCACCTGCTATTGTAACAATACTCTGAACAACCCATGGTCTTCTCTAACATAAGATTTTCATCAGTTTAAAATCATTGCTTCCATCTAAGTCATGTAAAAATCTTTATCGTGTGCATCCAATAAATACTGCTTAGCTTGGACTCTTCCTTTCGGCCAATGCTCACACATTGACTTCCCATCCCCCATGTATTTCACAAGTGTGTCTCTTTGTCTTTTTTTGAGAGGATTGAAAAATATTATGTGTATAAACATTAAAATTTTTATTAGAATAAAAATCACATTGCTATTAATGCCTTTCAAAAAATTCCCCCTTGCTTCAAAAAGACTTATTTCATCACTCTTTCCATATCAGAAAGGTGTGTGAAGTCCTCTGTGGATGTGTCTTTAGTTGCACTGTTGTGGCTGCCTCAGAGTCCTGAATTAATTCAAAATGCCTACCTGTCATTGTCATTTTGACTTTAAGGAAGAGTGAAAGTCACACAGGGTCAGATCTGTTGAATCAGGTGTGTGAGGACATATCATTATGTTTGTATGAGCCTGTCTTTCCATTGAATGGCACTTGGCATTGATGTTCACCAGAATTTTAATCACACCTTATTAAGAAAGTCATAGAAGAAGACTTCAAGAACAGCTTCACAAGTTGGCAAGAATGATGTTTTAAAATTTAAATATTTAAATATTCACTGTATTTTTGATCATCCCTTTACCTTTCACTCAACTTCTCCATTTGTATAGTCCATTCTATTGTGTAGGGAAAAAGACAGGTCCTTCCTATATCTGTACTTTTAAGAGTACGTATTTCCTAGTTGAAATATTCTGTACTTTTGAAAAGTCAGATGTTATTTATTTAATTTAAAAAAATTTATCTTAAGAAAAAAATAAAAACAGTGATGAATTTCAAAACAAGATAATAGGAAATTAACAAGATAATAGGAAATTAACATTTCTAGTTACTAGAGTTATGTTTTGAAATCTCCAATAGCAGATAAATCACTTTAGATAGGTTCTTTTTATTTAAAAATTCATAATATACTCTAAAAAACCTACATAACCCTTTTCTAGAATATCTAAATATTAGATTAAAAGCAAATATTAAAAACATATGGCATAAATAAAATAAACCTACAAAATAAAAAAATACAAAAAATAAAAGTGAGAGGATATTGGGGTTTATTGGTCTTTTATTGCTGCACAAACTTAGAAACTTAAAACACCACCAATTTATTCACTTTCAGTTTTGCAATTTTGAAATTCAGGAACAGCATGAATGGGTCTTCTGCTCTTGTCTTATAAGGGTGAAATTCAGGTACCCATAACTGTGTTCTTAGGGTTAGGGTCCTCTTCCAAGCTCAGATGACTGCGGCAATTTCCTTGCTGTGTAAGACCAAGGTGCCTGTTGCCTTGCTTCATGCCAGCTATGGACCACTATCAGGTTCTTCTGACATCCCACATTCTTCGCTGTGAGCCACCCTTAATCTTCAAAGCTAGCAACAAAGATTTCCTGGCAACAAATCTCTTTATGTGTCAAATCTCTGATGTCTCAAAGGTCCCAGCCCCCTTTGAAAAGCTACCTGACTAAAGTCAAGCCACACAGGATAGTTAACTTAAGATGAACTATTTTGAGATCTTAATTGATTCTGCAAAAATCTCTTCACAGCAGTATCTAACGTAAGTACCTGATTCCATAGGAGATCAAATATATTTGATTCCGGAAAGGGCAGCTGGGGGTTATCACAGAATTCTGCTTATCTCAACATCTCTGGAAAATATACATAGATCTTATAATTTTTGTGGTTCTTGTTGTTCTGGTATCAGGTCCTTCTCTTCATACTAATCAGTGTCTGTTACGCAAATAAATTTATCCAAATTAGTTTGTTATTTGTATATCTGAAAATCATTGATTTTTTTATTCTTATTTTATTTTGTGTATTCAATTGAATCTGTCAGAAAAAGCCTGTTTTTTTTTTTTTCTCTTGGTCTCTTCATCTTCCAGCTTTCATGATTCTGAAGTCTAAATTCCAAAATCTCTATGACTTTTCCAACTAACAACTGAAATGATTGTTTTGCTATTTTATTGGTCTAAATCATTTGTAGAGTTTTAACAATGTAGGGGAATATTTTTGTATCTGAAAACTTTATTTTCTAAGACAAAGTAACTGAAAGTCATTCACATGTTATGTACTATCCATACTTCTTTTATCAGTGTAACCTAATTAGAGAATAAATTTCAATAGAAGATTAAGAGGGCCAAATTACTTAAGACATTAGAACACCTACTTGTTCTATTATTTTTCTTTGCTCTGTTTAAAAAATGAACTGACTTTTAATATTAATTACAATTCTTTGCTGATTTCTCAGGGTTTATATCTTAATTACCAAGTAGAACACTAGCAATTATGCATCTCATTAAATGCACAGAAGAATAATTTAAAGTTTAAGACTTTTGTGGGTATTTTAGCCTCCATAAAGAATTACTTATATGTGCATGTTTTGTCTGTGTATAGGATACAGTATATAAGAGCATGCTTTGGAATTAGGCATAGGTTACATTGTTGTCCTGTATGAAATCTATATGGGAAAGTGACATGATATGTTCAAGATTCATTTCACTTGTAAAAGGGAGATAATAACTATGTCTGCATATAATTTGTAAACTTTGTGTAATACTTCTATAGTAACTATTTGTTGTCTTTCACTTTCTTCTTCCTCTGTCAATTCCCCAAATTTAAAGCACTTGGCATCTTATATTGAATATTTAAAATTCTATATGTTAAAAAGAGAAACTGTTCTGTATTACTTTGTCCTAAATTATATTTAAATATAGATGTAAAACATTTTCTAAAATGTGTATTATGTAATTTACAGAAAAGTCTTTTCTAATCTCCCAAAAGAAATGTGATCTGATTGAAATTGTTTATACACATAAAAGCAAACTTAAAATCCAAATCACCAAAATCCAAACAAAGTTCCAACAGTAAATAGAATCTTGTTCTTGTAGATTTATGTTAGCAGATAGGCTAATTAATTGTTGGCAGCCTGTACTTCAGCAAAAGGCAAAGGACACTGTGCTGAATGAGTTAGAATAATTCGAACTGAGAATACTCCTTTTTAAATATTTTCAATATGTTATTGAATATAAGCATCTGGTTTTGAGAGTAGAAATACATGCCTGCACATTAGAGCTTATATTTTTGTTAGAAATTTATGTAGTATAGAAAATTATGCAGTTCTTTCATGATATAAGCAATCAGACTTTGTGTGCTTGATCAGTGTGTGTTCACCTCCCAAGAAAGAGTTACGTTTATCTGTATTATAATGATTTCAGGTATTGCAGTTTGAAAGACTGAGTCCTGAATCCTTTTACAGATGGATTTCTGGAATCATATCATAACTTGATGAGTAAAGGTAAAATGAGAATGAGAGACTGGTGGGAAAAGTTTTGTTTTCTTATTAAAACATAAGAGTCACTAAGTTAAAAATACATGCTTTTTATAGAGATGGAATAAGGAACTTTATTATTCATGCTTATGTTATTTCTAAAAAGTCAGTTATGTTTATTAAAGGTTAAGTATTTTAAAGTAAAGGTCTTTGCAATAGATATTTTCATGTCTTATTAATATTAAGGATCTAGCAGAACAACTATTTAGATGTCATTTTGCTTTCCTATTTTGATCAGTATCTATCTTTCCTGTTCTTTCATAAAGATTGAAGAAATCATGAAACATTTTTGCAAGTGAACAATAGCAGGTAGGACTGATGAGTACTTCAACTCGTAAGCCATCATAGAGAACAATGCAGTGAACAAGAGCATCAGCGCTAATTACACAAATAAGGTGAACAACGCCTACAAAAGTATAAAGATGATGTTATGAATGTGTTACATAAATATAGAAACAAACTATGAACCATACGGAAATTGGATCATATTGGATAATGGTCAGAGTATGAGTAGGTCATAGAGGTGGAGGGAATACCTAAAGTTTGAAGTTAAAGATTCATAAAATATTAAAACATTATGGAAAATTTGAGGATAACTTGGAGTTCACAAAATAGATAAGGCAAGAAGGACAGAATACCTGGAGGTAATCTGGCTACGCCATCTGTTATCCACTCAGGAGTTAGTTGATCCCGGTCCAAATGACCTGGCTGGTACTATTTCCCTGTTGGATCTGACCACTTCTTATCCATCAATCTTGAGTTTGACATCTCAATCAAACAGTATAATATTCCTTCACAAAGGTAAACTATTCATTGACTATGATGCCAAAATGTTCAGACTATTTTATCTTAAGTTTTAAAATGTAGTAGAAAGTTTAAATTCCTTCACAGTACATGATTTAATTTATTTAGAAAGTATTCAATAAACCACATAATTCTAAAAACTAAGGAATTCTACTTGCTTAAAAATCTTACTGTATAAATTAAAAACTAATTTTAAAAACCAACTTAATAAAAGAAGCAAACTATTTTGTGTTCATTTACATTATTATTGTTTCATGGAAACTGAACTGATTTACATGCTATCTGGTTTTCATTTATAACTGTGTGATCATCAAAAATTTTTAAAGACATATAAGTATATTTAAATAATACACAGTTAAATAATTGTATCTCACATATCAATAAAAGGAAAACCATAGAAACATGATGAGTTTAAGTTCTTCCAGAAATAATTAATTTGGTCTTGACATGGTGGCTCACACCTATAATCCCAGTATCAATGTAGGCTGAGACACGAGGATATTAGTTGAGTGCAGCCTAGCCAATTTAGTAAGATGTTGTCTCAAAATTAAAGAAAATAAATAAATAAATAAAAGGGCTGAAGATTAACTTGGTAGTAGAATACTCCTGGGTTTGAGTCTCAGAACCATAAAAGAAACAATAAGAAAAAATTAATTTGATCATCAGGTATACAGTAACAATTTCAGCTACTCAGGAGACTGAAGAAGAAAAACCTCAAATTTAAGGACTGCTTAGGCAACTTAGTGATGTCAATCTCATAAAACAAATATAAATAACTATAAAAAAGTGGGTATATAGCTTAAGGGGAGGCTATTGTTTAGTAGCAGAAAAAGTTCATATATATATGCATATGTATACATATATATTTGTGAAACTAATGAACAAAACCATATATATGTATATATATGGGCTAAAATAAATTATAATTTCTACTTGTGAATTTTATACAAAATTTATAAATTTTTAGTGAAAATATTTGAAACAAGTTGCCTTTTTTGTCTTTTGCTTATGTAGACATGAAGTATTTTATGTATCTTCTTGAATCTGAAAAAATTATAAACTTGCTATTAAATTCAGAAAACATTTTAAATTTGGTAGTTAATTTACATAGTATAATATGTTGCACAATCTTGTTGGAATCTTTTACTATTCTATTACTTATTTTATTTTAAGGGAACAATTTAAAATATTTTTGAATTATAATTTCTCTACTTGAGTAAATCTATTGAAAACATTTATTTTTCAAACCAAGAACAGCAGGTATTTTGTTCAGAAATCTGCTAATTTGGATGGATGATAATATTTTAAAATTAAAACTGTATGTACAGAATCTATTTTGAGTAATAACTCCACCAATAACTTAAAATAACAGAAAAAATGGAGATGCCAATAGCACTTATTCTTTAAAAAAAAGGCTATAACAATAAAGGGTTGTATTTAGCCACAGCTCAATTTTTGTCAGGAAATTTTGTAAAACTTTATATTAACACACCAATGCAATATGAGAATGTCTTTTTCACTGAAGAAGCAATAGAGACATAGATCATAATGAGCTCGTTAATGTTGCAAAGCTAGAATGTACAGTATTTCTCTGAATTCAGCCAGAACAGGTCTGGACCCCAAGTACTTAATTAATATGATGTTCAGTTTCTTGGGGTAAGTAGGTCCATGTGTGTGGAAAAAGTACAACTTCCATGTACAGAACATAAAAATCAATGATACTAAAGTGACTGCCCTTGATGGAAATGTCTGCCATCCTAGAAACAGTAAGAAGAGACATATTCATAAAAAAAAAGATTTCAGAGAACTTTTATTTTTTAATTTTTTTATTTAAAGAGATAAAAAGGAAAAGGGTAGAAATAATACAGAATTTCAAAAAAAGATAAATAAATCACTAGTTGATAAATTACATATGTCCTCATAGAAATAGTTGTTCAAGTTACAAAATTAAAGCATACAAAGTAGCATTCAAACAGTGAGACTGTAAACAGCTACACATGCCTGAGTCTCTACATGTATTTCTATACTTTCCATATTAGAGGAAAAAACAAAACATAGCAAAACAAATCAAACCAAATTCCTGTAAAAACATGAAACCAAAAAGTCATATAAAACCACAGTACAAGGTGATCTACAATGGTTACTGTGTTGTCTCTTGTTATCTTCAATAGAATTCTCTATATCATCAGGCATAATTGAATATAGCAGCACATAACAATATTAGTAAAACCAAAACATTGTAGACAATGTAAAACTTCAAAGGCAGGTAATAATCAAACCAGAGTGGGTATCCTAGTGAATCTAGTCATCTTCAGTGTAGTTGCCTATACTCTCAGACCTGATACTATCAATCATAGCAGCTTTGAATAAAGTCTATCAATACAAAACAGCGATCTAACAAACCAGATTCAATTAAGATCAGTCATGGTAAAACACTGTAAGTTATACAGAGTTTCAGATTAAGTTAATAGGAAATTAAGGATGCTTACCATACTCTATCCTGCTATTTTCAGGATAACTGTCTGTGCCCTCAAATCTAGTACAAGTAGACAAACTGGAACAGAATATAATCCATCTAAAGAGAGCAGTGTGAGTAATGTGGGTTTTAAATCCTGATAAACTGGTAACAATCTTCTGCCTTCTGTTTTTAGATTATCCCTCTGCTTTCACTCCCAAAGGGTGCTACGCATTTTGGGTCCCACCAACTCCCTCAGTTTTTAGATTGGGGGGTGGGCAACATTGTTCCAAACCTTCTCACTCCTGGACTTGATCTCAAGTTATATTCCTTTACCTACAAAAGCCTCAGGTTTCCTTCATTATATATGAGTAGTTCTCTACTGCACATTAAGTATCTTGTCTTTCCATCCTATCTGCAGGTGGTGGTTGAGTTACTCCTATTTCTCTCTGGCTCCCTTTCAAGTAGAGCATTATTTTCTCATATTTGATTTTCAGTCCACATACCCTCTCTCAGGTTGATTATAGTTCCTATACAGAGCATCTCAATGGACCCTACCTCCTGATCTAGAATGTCTTTCAGTATTCTCTGTAGGTTTGGATTGGTGGTCAAAAATTCCCCCAGTTCCTCTTTATCATGGAAGCATCTTGTTTCTCCATTAATTGCTAGTGACAGCTTTGCAGGGTATGTCAGTCTGGGCTGGAGGTTATTTTCTTTAAAGGCTTGGAATACTTCACTCTAAGCTCTTCTTGATCTGATGGTCTGTGTTGAGGAGTCTGCCATGATCTTGATGGGCTTACCTTTATAGGTTATCTGTTTCTTTTCTCTAACAGCTTTTAATATTCTGTTTTTATATTGAATTTCTGGTATCTTGATTATTATATATCTGCGTGTAGCTCTGTTTTGGTTGTAGGTGGCTGGAGTTCTGTAGGTCTCATATATTTGAATATCATTTTCTTTTCCCATGCTTGGGAAATTTTCCTTAATTATTTCCATTAATAGCCTTTGTAATTCGCCTGTTTTTATTCCCACTTCTATGCTCATGTTTCTTATTCTTAAATTATAGATTCTCTTGTGTTCTTCTAGCCTTTGTATTGTTACTGCCTGTTTCCTTGTTATTTTTAAGAGATCTTTCCTTTCATGATCACACATTGCAAACTTGTCTTCAATTTTTGATAGTCTATCCTTAGTTTCTTTTAAAGAGTTTTGCCAGCTTTCAATGGAGTTTTTAATTTCCTGATAATCTCTTTGAACCTGCTTCATGTATTCTAGATTTTCTTTATATTCTTTATCAAATGTTTCTCTCCTTTTTTTATGTTCCTCCCTTCTTCCATCGGTGTCTTCTTGAGAGGTGACTTAGAATTTCTTTTATTAATCTTCTTATATCTTGCTTTACCTATTTTAATATTTTAGCTTTGATCTCTACTACAAGGTCCCAAAGATATCTCTTAATGTCCATTGAAACCAGGTCTGATGTTGCATGTTTGCTGCCCTCAGTCTCTTTTGAATTTCCCTCTCCTGGATCAGTGTTCTCCGGGTTTTTGGCTGGGGGCTTTTTCTTATTTCTCTTTCTTGTCATGTTTTTGGTTTCTTCCATACAGCTGTATAGTGGAGGTCTCAGCCTCTTTCCTTGTTGGTTATGGTTCTTTGAAGCATGCTGATGCTGGTGGGGGATTTCTGTGCTCTCCTGTTTGCTCTTGTCACTGAGGTGTAAGCAGGGGCTGTGTATAGTGGCCCCTCCCCACTGAACCAGTCAACCTTCAGGGACCTTCACCAGGTTAGTGTGTGGTAGGCATAAAGAATCAGTTTAGGATGGCTTATTGGGTCCTGGCCAGAGGCCAAGCAAATCCCACAAATCTGCTCTGGGGAGGGAACAACCAACTGAAGTTACTGTTGTTCCCAGTTCAGGCTCCTCCTGCCCGATTCTAACATGTTGCCCATTTTGTCACTCCCTTCCTATGGGGGGGGTCTTATTCCCTGCACTAACTGCAAATTAATAAAGGTCCCTTCGCCAGCTCAGTTCTCTGTTGGGATCACAAACCCCCGACTTCAGCGTGACTGCAGCTCCTGCATGTTGCAGCGGGAGCAAGTTTGAGCAGCTCTGTGGGACACTGTGCATTACAGCAGGGGCAAGTTCAGGTGGCTTGGTGGGTTGTGGCAAAAGTGAATGGTAGCCACAAGACTGCATGTTTGACCAGCTTTTTTCCTTTTAGTTTCTTCCTGTGTTGAGATGATCCATCTCCCTCTGTCTGGATCTCTCCAGGATGTTTTATTCTGGCATATGAGTTGTTTGTCCCCAGGAGACTCTGTATTTTGTTGCCCACTGATTGGCTGTCTTTAGCTCCTCCTGGAGAAATTTTAATATGAGTATTGAGCTAGACTTTTTGCTAAATTATAGCTACATTATTTACACTGATGAATAATAATGAGATTTTATATGTTAGCATAAAGATTAAATATCATGCTGACTAATAGTAATTGGCTCTGTGGTTCCCTTTGTTGTTGTCATCTCTACCAGTGCTGGACTCAATGTGGTTACACTGGATATTTCCATTAGATTTACCTGGTAAACTACAAGTTTCTGACATCTTTGTATGTATGGTGCAAAAGCTAAATAAACTTTACAAGAGAAATAGTTTCATTTATATTTTTTGTAATTATTATAATTATTTATAAAATTTACCCTCATGTTTGTTTTATTTACTGTCTTATGTATACTCTCCAAATATATGTCTGGATATTGATTCATGTATTGAGAAAAAATTTTCTATTGCCCTAAAAAGACACATGATTGAGAAAATATGAGCCTACTGCACAGTTTACTAACTCATTATCTTGGACAAGTTATCTTGTCTCTCTAAAGTTCAGCTTTTCATTAATGAAAACTGATTAACAATGATTATTTCCAAGTTATTTTCTGCAAAAGAAAATTCATTTAAAATCTGTTATTATTTAATAGATTCATATATTATTTCATAGTTCTAAGAGCATTTGTTTTCACCCTTTATAAATCATCAATCATAAATTTAAAGTTTCAGACTCAAAGGCAGAAAAATTATGTGAACTGGTTTAATTTATCTTATGATCATACTTAATTGATAGAAGATCAACTGGAAATTTTCATCTTTTGTAAATTCAAATTCACAGATCAATTTTTGATATCTGAGGCCAAAGAAAAATTATTTCTAATGTTATCTTTTTTCTCTGTTCATGTTCCAGTAAAAATTTTAAGAACTCAGAATATAAATCTCATTTTAATAATATTACTCTGAAATATACCAAAATAATAAAATTCTACATCTCCCTAAATTATTTTGAAGTTAATGATATTAATATTAGGTTTTGAGATTAAGTATTTCATTGAAACATAGGCAAGAAAACACTATTGGAAAAGTTTAGTGATTATTGAATAAAGTTTCAGTGCAAAATAAAATCATGAAACTTGTTTATTTAATTGATGGCAGAATTTTCCTTTTTAAAATTTTTACAATTCATTGTAACACTGTTAATAATATGCAGGTTATTCAAGAAAGTGTGGAAATCTTAGTCTCTTCATTTAAATTATCTATCACTTTCTTAGAATTCAGAGATTTTTGTAGTAGTTGCAATTCCTTTTATTTTTTATTTTTATATTTGTTTGTGTACTTTTCCTGACTTAGAGAAACTCTTTAGCCTTGCTGCTGTTGTTAATGGCCTTGTAGCAGCCAAAACTGTTTGTTTTAGGAAGGAGAGATTCAACTGTAGAGATACTGAAGAGCATGGCAGTGGAAAATTCCCCATCAGGCTCATCTGGACCCAGTGGCTGATACACATCCATCAGGACTCAGCTGTGTTGGGATCTTGGCTATGTTTTTGGTTGAGCTGCATGACACAGGCTGGGGAGTATCTTGGTGTGGAAATAATGTGGTTATCAAAAGCTCCAGGCATTCACTGTATTCTCTCTCTCAGTTAAAAGTTTTGTTGTTTTATTACAGTTGCCAGAGGACTGCCAAAAATGCTGCATGGGACTTTTGGCAGACCCTCTTTGTGCTAGTTCAGAGTGTTATTAGCTGGAGGGGGATGAAAGTTCTCATTAGCATTTTGGAGATACACTTATTTCTGAGGCCAGCAGTCAGTGGATCAGTGTCACACAACTATCTGGCTAAGATTGAATTAGAATATTTCCTGAAGCAATGTCACATCTTATCAGAATGTGATGGAATTAGATGTGGGAAAAATTTTCATTACAGGTCCATTTTTGAGTCCTAAGAAGGGCATGGTACTTGGGGAAAATATATAAAATTGCTTAAAGTCACACCATTAGTAATTGCTACAGACTTTGCCTTCATTCAGTCTCTTAGATTGGTTGAAGCACACAGCCCGCACAGTTTACCCCACTATTCTGCTTAACCACACAGCTTTTTCCAAACACTCAAGTGCTGCAAAAAACTGAATAAAGAAAATAAATAATCAGACTTCTACCTACAAGCAGGGTTTAGTAGAATCAAATAGAATTGAATAAGCAAGATGAATGGAGATACAGACTAGAAAGAGCCATTCTTTAGTAAGTTTGATATTCTTAGGACATTTCTGTCAGTAGGGTCATTGGGCTGCCAAAGGAAGATCAGGATTCATCCAAGAAGAGTTCACTGACTGGGGTAGGAAAGTTTATAAAATTATATAAAGATATCATGGCTACATTGGTCGATAAGTTAGACTGAAATCTATAGGATTATCATTTTTTTCCACTTTTATAAGTACCAAGCTGATGACATAAAACGACTGGAGAGGTTCACCCCCCCCCCCAGGGATTGAACTCATGACTTCATATTTGTGAAACAGGCACTTATGCCACTGAGCTAAACCCTCAGCCCAGGAGTGTTAATCTTGGCAGTCAACTTAAGTTCTTTTGCAGCCAGATGTTATTTAGGAGACAGTTTAGTAGAGTGAAGCAAACACAAAATATACCTTGCCTAGAGACATTAGAAAATAGGAGTGGGAAAAATCTACCTGAAGATGCATTATAGCCTTGATCATGATCAGTGTCAGATTGAATTAAAGGGACTACTTTTCCCTACCTTCCTAAATAAAAAAAAATGTGGACTGGGAGGTATAGCTCAGTGGTATAGTGCTTGCCTAGCATGTATAAAGCCCTGAGTTCAATCTCCAGTATCACCAAAAAAGGTCTAAATATCACATATAATAATTATATATTACATAATTAAATATCTAAACATTTTTTTCCTTTTTTTTTTGGTACCAGGCATCAAACTCATGACCTCACACTTCACACGCAGCTGCTTGTGTCACTGGAGATAAATTCCTGGTACCTCTAAACTATTTTAAATATCTAAAAATATAGTATGATAATATATAAACCGTATACATCATACATAACAGACTTCATACATGAAGATATGTGTAAAGACTATGTATCTGTCTATCCAGAGAGGGGGGGGGAGAGGGAGGGAGAGAGGATTGGAAAATATAAATTTTTTTCTTCACTAATTGTTGTGAATTTTTGCCTTTTCCACTTAACTTCTCAATTACTAAGTATGAGTTTCCAAATTCCAATTTTTTTAATCTATGAGTTTTTTTCCATATACTCACTCTTTAGATGGTCTCCATTCTTAGTTTGTAAAATACCATCCATGACATAATAACATTCTATCTGTCTATCTATCTATCTATCAGCAGAATTTTGAATGCAACTGCACAAATTAAATATTTACTTCTTAGTACACAAATGAATCTAATTTTTCTTAATTAGAATTTTGATGTGTATGTAATAAAATGTATTATTTCCACACTTTTATTTTAGAAAATATAATTCCTAGCTTTTAAGTAACAAGCCCAAAAACATTAGGTTTGGCTGTTACCCATTTAAATATTTTTAAGCAATTCACCAATGAGACAGAGAATCTTATTGACTTTGTCTTTGATATATATTAAATGTATACCATTTGTCATTGCATTCATCCTATTCCAGCCATGACTTACATCTTTTACCTGAAGGCTTGCTATGGTTGCAACAGTTCTGCCAGGTGATACCCTTGTTTTCCAATACATTATTCTCAATGCAGAAAACAACAGAGAAAGGTTTTCCACAAATGCTCTAAATGCTGCAATAACCTCCCATATCACTGAAACGGAGACTAAGCTCCTCATAGTGTTCTACACAGTCTTATGCATTGTGCTTCTCTGTTAGGACTCTAAACTCACTAGCTGTTAGTTCCTCCAGCGCTGCTTTAGCCATTCTTTTCTGTTTGTTTTGTAAATACACTCAGGCCAATGTGCCACATTGGCTTCTGCTGGTACCTGGAACACTCTCTACACAAAAGCCTGCAGGTCACCATTCTCATCTTTATCTTTAATCAAATGTCACTCAAAAGAAAAACTTTTATTACCATATTTAGAAATGAAACTTCCCAAGATTATACTCTGATAATTTTATTTTCTGAATTTTCTCCACTAAACTACACACACACACACACACACACACACAAATACACTCACTCTTGAGTGTATTCCCTTATTGTTTTATTCTTCCATTACTAGAATTAACCATAATATTTATACTTCTTTGTTCACTGTTATTTTTAACCCCTCAAAATGTTGACTGATGTCTAGCAGATACTTAATAATTGAAAAAATAAATGTAAATATTATTAATGTTTGTAGCTAACTTGGTTACCATGCCATGATGTTCTCTATTGAAAGATGGCTTTATTGTGCAGTAACTCAAAGAATAGTGGATATATTCTGTTATAATGAAAGTATTCTTTAATTCATATTTTGAAATATTTTGTAAAGTACACCATTGAAGGAAAGCACTTAGTCTTTCTCCAGTCAAACCAAAAAGACACAGAACTCACTTAGGTGGTACCAATGCTAGATATGTTTCCATTCAAAATTGCTGTTCCTTTTATTGAATCTTCCAAACAGAGTTATGCTTGGAAGGAAATGGAAGGAACATCTGATACCCATTATTAGATAGTCATGTAACAATTCTGGGAAATAGTAATTTTCATTCATATTTTCTGTTACTATTACAAAAGTGATACTGACAATGCAGTCTTGAAGAGATTTATTTTGATCAAGTCTGTTGCCTTTCCTTTTTAAGTGAACTAGACAATGCACCTGTGTAACTTTATGCCTTAATTGGATCAACAGGATATCTTTGGAACTAGATGTAATGCTGTAAATTGAAATTTCCATGAGAAATATCCTAATGTCTTTTCTTCAAAATAAGAAAATAGATAATATCTATGTTTCTGTTTCTAAAATTTAGTAAACTGGGCAATAAAATGGCCCTTATATTATATTATGTTCTTTTAAAGAATATAGAATTTCTGTTAAAGAACAAAGTATTTCAAGTTTTTATTTCTTATTAAAAATACAATAGTAATAAACATGAATACATTTATTATTTTTACTAGTAAAAACATCTTTCCAAAGAAATATATATACTACATTAAATTCCAAATAAGAATACTTTATAGAAAATTAAAAGCTTAAGGCATCAACAATAATCTTTTTTTAAAGATTTTATTTAAAGAGAAACAAAAGCATGTAGAGGATAGAGATAATACAGAATTCCAAAAAAAGGATAAAAAATAAGAAATCACTAGTTAATAAATTACATATTATCCTCTTAGACATAGTTGTTCAAGTTACAAAATTAAGGCATACAAAGTAGATAGTCAAACAGTGAGAGTGTGAACAGCTACAAATGCATGACTCTATGTGTATTTCTATCCTTTCTGTATTAGAGGGAAAAACAAAACTTAGCAAGACATAGCAAAACAAATTCCTATAAAAACATGAAACCACAAAGTCATATAAAACCACAGTACAAGGTGATCTACAATGATTACCGTGTTGTTTCTTATTATCTTCAATAGAATGTCTGTATCATCAGGCATAATTGAATATAGCAGTATAAATGAGCATAACAGTAAATAACAATATTAAAACAATAGTAAAATAAAATATTGTAGACAGTACAAAACTTCAAAGGCAGGTAATAATCAAATCAGAGTGGATATTCTAGTGGATCTTGTCATCTTAATTGCAGTTGCCTATACTCTCAGACTTGATACTATCAAGCATAACAGCTTTGAATAAAATCTATCAATACACAACAGCAATCTAACAAACAAGATTCAATTACCATCAGTCATGGTAAAACAGTGTAGATTATACAGAGCTTTAGACTAAGTTAATAGGAAATTAAGGATGTTTACTATACTATATCCTGTTATTTTCAGGATAACTGCCTGTGCCCTCAAATCTAGTACAGGTAGAATGATTGGAACAGAATATAATACATCTAAGCAGAATAGTATGAGTAATGTGGGTTTAAAATCCTGGTGCACTATTAACAATATAGCATATCAAGGCCATCTATGTTAGAGATTCTAGTTATCCTTCTCTGCCTCATATCTGCTATGCTATTTTTCTGCCTTTGTTTGTCTACTTTTCTCCTTCATTTTACTGCCTGTCCCACTCTTGAGGCCTTTCTGCAGTGTTCCCAAAGTCCTGGTATTCTTTTTTCTCTCTCTCTAGAATGTCCTTCAGTATTCTCTGTAAGGTTGGATTGGTGGTCACAAACTCCCCCAGTTCCTCTTTGTCATGGGAGCATCTTTTTTCTCCATTAATTTCTAGTGACAGCTTTGCAGGGTACATTAATCTGGGGTGCATGTTATCTTCTTTCAGGGCTTGGAATACTTTGCTTCAAGCTCTTCTTGATCTGATGGTCTGTGTGGAGAAGTCAGCTGTGATTCTGATGGGCTTACCTTTATAGGTAATCTGTTTCTTTTCTCTGATGGCTTTTAATATTCTGTTTTTCTATTGAATTTCTGGTATCTTGATTATTATATGTCTGGGTGTAGATCTGTTTTGGTTGTAGGTGGCTGGAGTTCTGTATGGCTCACACAACCAAATGTCATTTTCTTTTCACATGCTTGGGAAGTTTTCCTTAATTATTTCCAAAAATAGCCTTTCTAATTCACCTGTATGTAGTCCAGCTTCTTCATTCATGTTTCTTATTCTCAAATTGTAGATTCTCTTGTCATCTTCTAGCCTTTGTATTTTTACTGCCTATTTCCTTGTTATTTTTAAGAGATTTTTCCTTTCATGAGCACATATTGCAAACTTGTTTTTAAGTTTGATAGTCTATCCTTAGTTTCTTTTAAGGAGTTTTGCCAGCTTTCAATGGAGTTTTAAATTTCCTGGTAGTCTCTTTGAGTCTGCTTCATGTATTCTATATTTTCTTTATATTCTTTATCAAATGTTTCTCTCCTTTTTTTTGTTCCTCCCTTCTTCCATCTGTATCATCCTGAGAGATGCATCCTGAGAGCATTTCTTTTATTGGTCTACTCATACCCTGCTTTACCTGATTTAATATTTCAGTTTTGAGCTCGTCTACAAGGTCCCAAAGATATCTCTTAATGTCCATTGAAGCCATGTTTGATGTTGCATGTTTAGTGCCATCAATATCCCTTGCTTTTCCATCTCTTGGATCAGGGCTCTCAGGGTTCTGACCTGGGGGCCTCCTCCTGCCTCTCTCTCCTGTCATGGCCCTGGATTCCTCCACACAGGTTACAGTGCAGGTCCCAGCCCCCTTCCCTGTTGGCCACGTTTCCTCTGAAGCATGCTGGCAAGGGACATCTGCCCTTTCCTACCTGCTCTTGTCACTGAGGTGTAAGCAGGCTGCATATTCCCACCCCTCCCCACTGGGCCAGCCAAACTTCAGGGGTGATCACCAGGTCAGTGCGTGCTAGGTGCAGGAAATCAATTTGGGATGTCTCATTGGGTCCCGGCCAGGGGCGCAGCCTAGTCCAAGCAAATCACCTGAATCTGCTCTGGGGAGGGAGCAACCAACCGAAGTCACTATCACTCCCAGTTCAGGCTCCTCCTGCTCGACTCCAACATGTCACACACCTGGTTTCACCCTTCCTGTGCCAGGTGTCTCACTCCCAGCACTGACCGTGGATTAATGAAGGTTCCTCCACCGGCTCTGCTCTCCACTCTCCTCTGGGCTCACCAACTCCTGACCTCAGCAACACCAATCTTTCTATGAGTGATGGTGGGAACGAGTTTGGGTGGCTCTGCCTGCCAGTGCGGATTCAAGCTAGTGCAAATGAAAACACTGTGTCACATAGTTTTTAGCTGTTTCAGTTGTAGTCCCAAAGTAATTGACGAGTTTTTTTATGTTTTAATTTCTTCCTGTGTCAAGAGGATCCATCTCCCTCTGTCTGGGTCTCTCCAGGGTGTTTTATTCTGGCATATGAATTGTTTGTCCCAGGAAGCTTTGTATTCTGATGCTCACTGATCGGCCATCTTTTCTTTTCCCAACCAATAATAATCTTAAGTTTCAAATACTGTGAAAATAATATAGTAGTAGTAGTAAGGGTAATCTGTGCAATAAATGATGAAAAACAATTTGATTCAATTTCTATTCCTTTTCATATTTATGTACATCTTTTCCTTATGTGCTCTGTTTTGTCTTTTTCTTCTCCATATCAAATTTAAAAGATTCTGAATAAATAATTTTAACTTAATAATTTGCACAGTTTTGATTTTGTAAACATTTTGATTTTTGAATCTTTATTATGATTTGTGACAGGACACATTTTTGTTAATTCATGTTGACAATGGAGTCCCTTCCAGAAACTAAAAAAAAAGTATTCTGAAGAATGGGAAATTATAAAGCAACTTTCTGGCGTTCTTGAAATGAAAACTATTTTTAGCTTACTGAAATCACAGAAAAAAACTACTATATGCATTACCATATTTACTTTCAAGAGAAAAACTGATACAACTACTCTTTGCTTATGAGTAATAGCTTTTAATTCTTACTTGCCTTATTCAGATACTGATTAATATACTTGTTATTCAGAATAGTTGTTAATAAAATAGATTATGGAAGGCTTAGGGAAAATTTAGGGGATAATGTGAAGATTTGAACACTCCCCTAAAATCACAACACCCAAAAAAGAATTCTTATTAAATTTTTATGTGAGTCACATATCATCATTTTAACTTTTAAAGAAATTTCTCATAACAAAGTCTAATTTCCTGAACTTCTAAGTTCCAGAATGGGCCTTTTCCTCATCAATTTTTCAATTTCCTTTAGGATTTCTGCAACCAACTATTTCATAGTGATCAATTTAATTAATTTTATTCATAACTTTCAGTCTTGTTCTATATGTCAATTCTTAGCACAAATTAACTGACTTCATGAACATAATTATAATTTTTAGTTGCAATATCTCAATAGTTATAGACATCACATGTATTTATTTTTATAATTGTATGAGATAAAAGTGAAGTTAGCATTTTACAAGTGGGAAGATTCTGCACCAGATATTTGTTAAAAAATTTTGTGAGCAATATATTTTCAATGACTTCTTAATTTATGTGCATCTCTAAACTTGCTTATAGGTAGCAATGTGTTTTTGCCACACAAAATACATATTTGAGAAAAAAAGCACACCAAAGTATAGTTATTAATATAAAAATGTATTAATAATTGTAAATGAAACATTGCTTTTCAGATATGACATTGAGCACCAAATCTACCCTAGAAACTGTGCTAGGTATTGGGCCTAAAAATAAAACTTAGAATTCATTATGATAGTAAGCCTGACTGTGTCAATTTTACGAGTTTGGCATTTATCCAAGTGATACTACAGCACACTTTTGAGGGTCTGGGTGGGTTACAGAGGCATGACCTTTGTGTCTTTATTTGGTCTCTGGCCTTTTCTCTGACATTGTTCTCTTGAATTACTTTTCAACCTCCAGGACTAAGCACCTTTGCTCTGCCATTCACTTTTACCGTGGTGGTTCTCTGTAGGAATAGCCAAGCATGGGTTTACTCCCCAGATATTATAAATCAAATTCAACCCTTCCTCTATTTTGATGTGGTCATTGGGTACTGTGTTCCAGCAGTAGTACCAACATCTAATTATATATTGATGGTAAGATAAAAAATGAGAAAAACTTTCATTTTTATTTCTTTTCTGGAAGAAAAGAATTTAGAAAATGATGCAGGAGAAAAATAAAAATCACAGGTATAGGGAGCCATTGAAGCTGATTGATCATATGTGTGGGGCTAAAGCAAGGTCAGCCCTAAAACACAGAGCCCAAAACTTGCTGCTTAAACAAGCTGTTCTGACTCCAGCCCATCAAACAAGTTGCTAGGCAGCAGAGCTGAAACCCACATTCTTCTTGGGAGTGTATAAGTAAACCTGTAATGGGATTGAACACTCCTTTGTCTTCCATCAGGAGAGAGGGCTCCACCTGATCCTAGAATTCTGTGTCTCATCTTTATTTCTTCACCTCCTTGCCACCCTTCACAGACCTCACCTCAGGAATCTCAGGAACCACACAGGTCATGGCAATGGGCCACTTGCTCACTGTTAAAATGCCAGGGAATATTTCAATTTTTATTTGCATTGCTATTGTTTTATCTGGTGCTGTGATTAAAATATTTCATAAAATTTAAAAACATTGATTTTATCCCTAATATTACTGTCATGGTTTATGTCAGTGGTCCCCAAGCCTCATGCAATTATGGACTCAACCAAATCTAGTGTTTGTGATTGGTTTGCCATCTAGCACTTGGATTGGTGGTGTGAGTGCTACACCCACCTAGGGGTGGAGCTGGGATAGGATGTAAGGATGGGAAGAAGGTGTGTGTCTCTTTTTCTGCTTTGTGCCTTGCTGTTTGCAGTGGCCATGAATGGCTGCCTCACCACGCCACACTGCCTTGGAGCCAACCTTAGTATGAACTGACACCTCCAAGAACTGAAAGAAGTAAACCCTTTCCTTTCCTAACTTTGGGCATCAGATATTTTGTCATAATGACAAGTGAAAAGTAACTGAGACAATAACCATAAATCTTCTTATATTTGTACAATATACCATTTTTCAGGAGGACATATATGCCATATATATGCATATATATCAGCCAATATACTTATCAATATAGTCCCATTCTTCTCTCTTTATAGATGTGTACACATTAATACATATCCATCCACATGTATACATACCCAGCAATACATACATATGCATCTATCAGTGTGTTTGGAAGCATGATGAAATATGTTTTCTAAGTTATGGGGTGAATTGCACCTCTTTTCTTCAAGTCATCTGTGCATTCTTAAACCTGAAGATCAGATTGTATTTGGATATAAGGTCTTTATAATAGAAAGAGAGCTAAAAAAGTAGTTTTTAGTGTGAATTTTAATCCTGTATAACTGTTGTCTACGTAGAAAAAAATTATGACACTAATAAAAATAGAGGGAAGACAAAGTGAAAACAGTGAGAGGATGCCATTATAAGCCAAAGAAAAAGGCTTGGTGGAGTACTTCTTTATGACTCTCTAAAAACCCAACACCACCAGCAATGTAATGTTGGCAATCTGGATCTTAGAACATCAGGAAACAAATGTCTGCATTTCATTTGTCAGTTCAGGGCAAATCAAAATCCCTAGCAAGCTAATATAATCCACATAGGTATTATATTCTGAATATTTTTCCATATAGTTTTAGAGAATATATAGAATTTTTGGTATAGAAGAAAGTATTTCAAGTTTTTATTTCTTATTAAAAATTGCAATAGTAATAAACATAAATACATGTATGCTCAAATATTTGATTATTTTTGACCAGTTTTTAGAGTGATAAATAACTGGGATTTTACATTTTTATAATTTAAAAATCTTGATATCAATAATTAAGTAGTCCTGAGTAATGCTGTTGCCAGGCTTTACTCCGTGTTTCTGAATGAGAGTATCTGTTCCTATATATTCTTTTAGACCTGAGTACTTTTATTTGTTTACTTCATGCACACTTCATTGTTTAAACTTGGGATGTAAGTATTTGTACTTCAGTTACTTGTTATTTTATATAAATTTTCTATCTTTGTGCTTTTTTTTGTCTCAAAATAAGTGTTCAACAATGACACCTAAATTTTCCTTATCCCTCATTATTGGCCATGGAAACTTGAAGATATTTATTAAGAACTTAGAAATTATATTCACCCCATGTCTGTATTATGTGATCAAGTTTGACCCTATTCTCAGATTCAGAGACACACTTATATTGAGATTTTTTATAGATATTATTCTTGCAAGAGTTTCAGGTTTTGTGGCATTCTATAACTGAATATGACATATATATTATCACAGGCAACTACATTTATCAACAGAAATATCAGGAGGAATGGATGTTATTCTTTTCTAGCCCTTTCAGTTACTTGGTACTTAAATTTCAGTTAAAATGAAAATGTGCATATCTAAATTAGCTTAGTCTCATTCACAAGGAATGCCACCTTTGCTGAAAATTTTCTTACTACCCTGTTCTCTGTTTAGAATCCCAGAGCCCACCTTCTCCTAGCTCCTTGTAAATTTTTTCAAAGCTTACAATCCTTTTAACAAATCCTCTTATAGTTTAGAATGGCCAACTTCGGTCATCAACTAAGAATGCTGATTAAATCTACTGTCTGCTGAAGAGCAGCTTTAGTGGTGAGGGAACTGCAAATTATATGTGCCAATGTCTAGATAGTTGGCTTGTGGGTTCACAATTTAGATGACATGAGTAGCTACAGTAGTCAGAGGGCTAGGAAGTTGTGGGGAGATTAAGAAGGGACGTGGAGAAGGGACGTGGAGAGATACCAAAGAAAGACTTTGTCTTTCATAACTTTGTCTAACACTATCTTAAATGCATAAACCAAACAGAAAGATTTGAACAAATTGAACACAAGGGGCAGACAAAGCTGGCCAAAGTTGAGACAGATGGTGCTCTGACCTGATCTCAATTGGGGTTATGTACCTGAGTTCAACAGCCCACTGGGAAAGTTTTCAAATACCAGGCAGCTTAGTCTATACTTGATAATTAAACCTAATAAAGTTGTCCTTTTGTTAGTCTAGCGTTGGAAAATTAAGTAAATGCTATTTAACCTAAGAACACATGCAACAAATATTTATGATCATATTAATTTGTGAAAATTTTGGTATTTACACCTAATCATTGTTTTATTTGCATCTTTGAGTAAATTTTATTTGAAAAATGCTGATTCCCACCAAAGTACATTGCAATAGTGCAATTTTTAAAAAATATTTTTAATGCAAAAGGTACTTTAAGATTTCTGCAAATGTATAAACTAAGAAATTACAGAAAGCAGTTTGTCTTAAACATTATTTCATTTACCAAGAAAGTTATTATTTTTCTGAAAAAGTTTTTTTTTTAATTTACTTTTCCTTCTTCTCTGCCACATTATTTCAAATTATATTCAAAACTTTGCATTCATAATAATAGGACAAATGCTTGTACATCTTGTACTTTTTTTCCCTTACATGCTTAGTTTTTCTATCTTTTATTCATAGAACAAATTTACTAAGTATTTTCTTCTATGCAAAGTAAGTCCGTACATGTTGCATCTTGTGGGATGAACTGCTTTCCACATATTGTGTTTCATCTTTGAGGGAAAAGTCATGAAAATGTCTGTGATGGGACTTATTGGAGATGAATTCCTTATTTCAGGGGGCACCGTGGATTTCTAAGGAAACATGCATTCAGGGTACATAAAAATTGATTATATGAACACGTTGTAGATGTGCATCATTTTTACTGTAAGAAAAACAAGTTATTTGTTTCAAATATTTGCTTTTTCTGTTTTGCTTGAGAAAATAAAAATTTCTTGCCTTGTTTATTTAAATTATTTAAATTAGTTGTATTACCCATTAAATGTGGATTGATATTTGCTGGCACATTCAATGAACTGTGAAAAAAACCATTTTATGCTTACTTTAAAAACAACTACTCAGTTGCCTTCTCTTTTGTTGCCTTTCACTTTTTTTTTTTTGGATAATTGCTTGAGATCAATAACCTACTATAGAGACTCAAAAGAAAAAGCTTATGAAGATGCATTAATATACACAGAGAATATTTGGCCATAATAAAGCCTTCTTTAATCTCTCTCCTTCCCTCTCTTTCTTCCTCTTTCTCACACACACAAAATGTATACATCTATATATACAAGTAGAATCTTAACATAGCTAACATATTTATAGAGTTTTGGTAAAATCGTTTGCTTTGTAAGAGGTTTTAATCTTTTTATGTTTCTATTCCATCCTTTGGTAAACATCATGAAATATGTTTGAGCTTTTTTCTTAAGTCTGCATCCATTACCTATCACTCAGCGGCTACTTATGACAGTGTTAGGCTGAAAGCAAATGCCTTCTGGAATAGTGGTTGGCTCATCTACTGGTTTGTAACTGACCATCATCATTAATCAGCAGTCCTTTCTACCTGAAGGGCACACAGTATCTGCTCTGATACCCTTTTGTGAAAAGAAGGTTTTTAAAAAAAATTATAATGTGTTTCTGAAGTTAATGACCTTGCTATTCAATAGAATTTGCATAATACTACCTTGACACATTATTTTAGCTCTGGAATTTTGGTAATGACCATTGTGCATTAATTAGTTTTCAAAAATGACAAGAAAATGATATTTTATTATATTATGCCTTAATCTTTTTAACACTTTCAGAAGATTGTTAAGTGAAAGGAATAATTGTTAAACAGTATCAATTTTTCAAATTTTAAGAGGTGAATTGGTAGATTCAACTGGTTTAAAATCAAATTTTATATATTTTATAAGATAATAACCTCCAAAAGAAATAATATTATTAAATGTATATTTTCAATTGGTCTTTACTATTTATTACCATTCTGATTTTTCTGAAAAAACTGATGAAAACATCATACAAGATGAATATTATTCTCTTCTTTTTATTTTTGTATAGTACTAAGCATTGAACCCAGTATCTCAGAATGCTGGTGTTACAGGTGTGCACCACCATGCTCAAGTCAAGAGCCTTCTGATTTGAATCTTTTGGTATAACTAGATAACATGCAAATACCGAAATACACTCACCATACCAGCACACACAAAGAGTAACTGCTGCTATAGTGTATATGGATTCTATAAAATTACAACTGAAACCACATGCTGAATACTACTTTTATGCTTGATATTATTTCTGTGAAATATATTAGGACAAATTATATATGCTGTAAAAATACCTTGTTAATTCTCTTCCAACTGGGAAATCAATAAAGAAAGGTCAAGATAAATTATGCATTGCCTCATCTTAAGTTTTATTTAAATATTAAGTAAATATCATAAAATTTCATGCTGAATGCCTTGGTATAACATTTAAAATTTATTTTTAAGCACAGGAGTAAGCCATATATTACAACATTAATATTTTAAGAATATTTAGGTCTATTTGTAATGTCTATAAATGTTGTATCTAAGCACCAAAAAATCAACGAATATATACATCATTGTTTAAATTAACAAATTGATTATTAAGTAGGCAATATCAAATATGATGTGATTCTTTTTTCCAACTGCATTAGAACAGGACCACAGTAGTATCCATTTTTTATTGCCATTTGGGGAATTATCCTTTCTATTTTCTCCTTATAAAGTAAGATAAAATTATGGGTTATAAATAAAGTCTGTCTTTTAAAAAACAGGGTTTGCAAAGACCTTGCCTCTCAATAAAAAGGGATATTTTGCATCTGAGTTGTACACTTTTCTTTGTTTTCATTTGCAGTGAGTTGTTTCACAGGAAATAAAAATGTATTATACTTTTGAGTTGTATTTCTGTGATTATTATTAAGTGTGTGAAAGCATCCTTAACACCAGGTAGTAGTAGCAATAATTTGTTCAAATGAAGAGGCAAATTATTCACAGAGGTAATAGAAGCTATACATATATATATACTTATATGTGTATATATATATATATATTTCATGAAATTTTCTTTTTTGCATTTATTTGGTGTCTGAACTGTAGTAGTATCTCCTTACACATGGAAGATATATTCCAAGACCCCCACTGAGGGCTTGAAACCAGTAATGCTACCAGTTCCTGTATATAATATGTTTTTTCCCTACACATACACACATACATGTACTAAACCTTCATTTATATTTTTTGGCACAGTAAGAGACTGAAGGCAGTTAATAATGAAATAACAAGTTTAACAATATACTGTAACACAAGTTATATGAATGTGATCTCAGTCTCTTCCCTCTTTCTCAAACTATTAGATAGGCCTATATTTAGTAACCTTAGAATACAGTTACCTTCTTTCTTTTTTAAATTGAGAATTTTTACTTAAAGGAAGCACTTTTGACTTCTCTTTGAAACATCTGAATTGTCAGCATCATTACACTTGCACTTTGAGGTCATCAGTAAGTAAAATAATGTTTATCTGAACCCTAATACTGCAAAAGCACAGTGCCCAAGAATACTCCTAAGTGGTCAAATGTTGGCTGGTGAACATAGGGTAGACATGTTTCTTACCTTACATGGGGTAGAGAGCAGTGTAAGGTTCAACACATGCCTCAAAATGAAACACATGCTAGAATTTGAATGCCATATTTCTGAAATTTTCCATTTAACATTTCTAGGACTTGATAGACCAAGGCTAACTAGAACCATGGGAAACAAAATTGGATAAGGATGTATATAATTTCTTACAGTACATGAACAACATAAACCAAAATTTCATCATTGAAATGTATTTTTTCTTTTTAACAATACATTTTGGGAAATTGTATTCATGAAAACAAGAAATTAATTGCGCTGTTAGAATCCACGTGACTGACCCAAAATTTGACTCAGGTCTAGAAGACTTCTGCAAATCCTAGGCTGCTTCTGATTGAAAGTTTCTAACTGCATTGTCAACTGAAATTACTAGTATGGCTAAGTGGGTTAAAATGAAACCACTATTTCATTCAATTTAAAATCAATTATACCCAAATATCTTAAAGTTGAAGACAAATATATTAAATAAATATTGTTATGGATTGAAAACTGGTGGTCAACTTAATGCCAGCTGGGTTACATCAGCATAGCGTTGGGCGTAGATGTTTCATCTGAGGAAAGTTGCCGGTATCAATAGAGACGTGGAGAAGGAGAAGCTATTCATGTTAGTGCGTTAATGAATTAGTGCATGAAGTGTTGTGGGTTCTTCTACATGTTGCTGTTTGAGCCATGGGTTCTTCTGGAGTAGCTCTGGTCTTCATATCGAGCATTGCTTCCTGGCTCTGGAGAGGAAGATGTGTGCTGCTTGGTCTCCAGGATAAACTCATCACACTGGCTTCCTGGCAGGTACTCTACTGTGCTTGTCATTGGAGGAGCTTGGGGCCTCCGTGTCGCTGAGGATGGCTGTGGTGCTTTTCAGGACAGCCCTGGTGTTTGTTGTGAGTGTGACTTCTTGGCTCCAGTGTAGAACCCTCAACCTACCAACACAGCTCCTTCACCCCGCTGGTATAGACTTTCTGGCTTCCACCACTGACCTTTGGACCTTCCCAGCACAGATCTGTAAAAGAAACTGACATAAGTCCTTCTTGAGGGCTCTAGACCTCCATTTGGCCTCGTGGGAGGTACTGTCATGAGTACTGAGTCTTCATTTGGACTCATATGGGATATTGCTGTGGGATTCAGGCCCTTGGCTAAATATTCTATGTCTTTAGTGATGTGGATAGTTTTCCTGCATTTTCTGGGGTGACTATCATAAAAATAATATTATAAACTCCACGTCTTAATTCTAATTGTTCTCTGTATAACCCATTACTAAAACAAATATATTGTGAAGCTGTACACAGCATGATTCCAAGCCACCAGAGTTCTGTTAAAATTGAAATATATATAATTCACCAAAAATGGAAGTTCAACCAATAGTTCATAACACATTCAATTTCAAAATCTGTATTGTCTCCACTCTTTATTCTATTGATTTCATTTATAAAAACTTTAGCAAAACATAATAAAACTTTAGCAAAAATTCATAATTTGTACATATTTTGGAATATAGTAATATCTTTAAGTGCTTTGTAACCCAATATATTTGAAAGATTTGAATGATCACATGAGATTAGTAATTTTCTACTGTGAGAAACAAACATTGTTAATAGAAAACACCACATTATCCACTCAAATCTTTTTTAATTTGTTGTAATCTAACTCGAGCACCACCATTGTGTTCTGTATGCGCCACACCCTTTGACCTAAACTGCAACCATTGTCCCAAATCACACTTTGTACTTCTCATGACTCCAGGAATTGTGTTCCTCCCTTAATGCCCACAGCCTGCATGCATAATGTATCCCTGGAATAGACTAGCCAGAAACCTCTGTACTTTAACCCTAGGCAAACAACAGGATGTCCTATTTCCTCAGGAATGTACAGGTGTGGTTCCCCCCACCTTTGCGGTTTTTCCCTTTATAAACCACCCCAAATCTTAGCCTAGTTGCTCAGCAGTGTAAATTCCACCCTCACACTGTGTCACTGGATGCCAGCCTAAATAATAAAGCACTCTTTTCTTTTTCCTCCAAGACGTCTTGGCCTTTTTATTCTTTTTACCTTTTTACGATTTTCATTTTATTTTGGGGTGCAGCCTTTTGGGGTACAACATAATTAACTATAGTACAAAAATGTTTGTATCATTGTTTATTACCTGTATAAATATGTCTTATTATATAGATTACAGCTAGGGAAAATGAAAAAAGATAATTCTGAAGACATGAATATTTTCTATATTGTCAGAAGTAAAAATTTTGCCCTAAATTAAAGAACATTGAGGCAAATTTTCTGAGATTAAATTGAATGATCATTTACCTTAATGAAATTAGAGATTTTTTTCTTTTTTGTTCTCTTATATTTTCCAGGCACTAGAATTACACTAGAATTATATGTGGTACATTGTAAAGGTTTAATAAATATTAAATGGTAAATGACAATACTTCAGTTACATAGCAAATATATAGGTAGAACTCCTTGGCTCCTCATTTTAATCAAACTCCAATTGAGGTTTATGCACCTGCATTTTCCCTTTTCTTTATTTTTTTAATAAAATAAAGTTTATTGAAAAGCAACTGTACTTCCACTTCATGGTGACAAACAAAAACAGAACACATAGTTTATGAGTATTAACATATGAAATATTGATAGATCTCATCACAAAAAATTTACAAGACTTATATACAGAAAACAAGAAAATGTTACAGAGAATTTAAACTTTTCAAGAAACATTTTAAGGTAAAACACTTGTGTTGGGAGCCATTGAAAATGGAAATTGAACACACTTGCAGGGCTGCTGCATGGCCAGGGGCAAGATAAAATAATGGCTGAGGACACCTGGCTCCAACTCCAGTTAACTAAGTAAAGACTGTAGCCGCAGGCATTTTCACCCCTATAGTGAAATGCAAAATGGATAACTTATCCTAAAATACTTCTCCTTGTTAGCATACTTTGTTACTTGTAAAATCCTTGAACCACTCCCAAGGTCTGTTCAGTTTCCTGTCTTGTTTGAAAAAAACAAATACAGGCTGCCCAGAGGCATTCCTTGTCTTACACACCAGAGCCCCGGGATTCTGTAGAGGATTTTGATTCTCTTGGAGACCTAAAATCATACCACTTATCTCATTTATTTAAACCTTCACTGTACACTCATTTGGGAAACTGGGGATCTAGGCCAGGTCCCAATACACTTGAAGATAACAATTTTCCAAAAAAACCCATCTAATAATATAATTGTAATGAAAATTCCAGTTTTTTAAAAATTGGCATGCCTTTCTAAATTTGATATGAAAATTCAAAATACACAAAATCATTAAAACAATTTAAAATGGAAGAAAAACCTTTGGAAGGCTAGCATAACATTGTTTCCTGAATTAGTATATATTTATAATATCTTACTTTTTAAGCTTCTCACAGAAAGGAGACAATATGATTCTTACATGTATAAGTTTGATTTATTTCATTTATGAATATGGACTCGAGTTGCATCCATTTACCCATAAATTTTTCCAGTTTGTCCTTTTCACAGCTAATATACCATTGTATAAAAAGCTACATCTGTTTTTACCAATTCTGTGGTTGATGGATATTTGAATTGTTTCCAGCATTTTTCCTTTTCAGACTTCCATTCAAACTAATATAGGGGAACAGAACTCCCGACCTACTATATATCCAGAATGAGTTTGTGTTCTCTAAAATTGAAGAATACATTTTAAGAACAATGCAGGTTAAGAGCAGAAATATTTATTGAGAGAAAGCAAACTTCTATTTGAGAAAGAGACAGAAGGGAGTCTGAATGGGTTGCCAAGATTCTCTATTTCTAAAGATTTTCATAGAGTAAAATCATGAGGTGAGGCAGGTCTACAGTAGGGGAAAACTGGTAAGTCAGGAGGTAGACAGGCATGAGGTGGGACAAAGCAACGGTCAACCAATAAGTTTATAATTATTTGGGTAAAATTGGCCAAATCAGGGACAAATGGGGAAATGAGTCATGTAGCAAGTGCACATTCTTTACAGATCAGTGACTCTTCCTCTAGGGGGTGAGGATGGTGATTCCTGACTTCCAGAAGTGATCCTTACTTCATTCCTAAGGATTACAATTAAGGATGTGGTTGCATTTATTTTGCCTTTTGTCCTGAGATCTGGCTCATAGCAAGAATTGTGCCTCTCTTCCAATGTTACAAGACATTTGACCCTCTGTGCTGATTTCCTTGAGGGCCTAGCCCTGTCTGCCTATAATATTTCTAACTAGCTCAGCCTCCTGTAACAAAACTATCAAAAACTACAATATGAAACTTTCAATTGAAAGAACGATTACCTATTATATCTAATGTAGAAAAAAGTACATCTATCCTTAGAATTTTAAGTAGAAAGTATTTTAGTAAACATATTTAAAATACTGAGTATCTAAATTATTGGTAAGTGAATTTTCATCATTACTTAAAATCTTGAATTCTTTTGGAAATCTAAGTCACTTATTTAAACATAGTATAAGAAGCAGAGAAAGTTTATGCTAAACTTCTATAACAAACAACATCTATGAAGTATTCTTGTCAAACCTACATGTGGATCAAAAATCTTAATCTAACTAATAGTTATAAAGACATACAAAACAAATAATATGAGTACTACAAACACATTTTAAAATTTTCACTTTAAAATATAATTGGGAACCTAATTTCATTAACAAATAAGCTATAGTTGATAAATAGGGGAATTTTTAGACAAAAACAATTTAACCAATGTTAGTGGTGCAAATAAAATTTATTCACTTCACATTATCCATTTCTACTACTGTTTCCTTACAATAACTAAAAATTCAAGATTAAAAATCTTAAAATTAGATTATACAAATTATAGAATTAATTTGGAATTTATAATCCTAAAAATTCATTTTTGATTTGAAATAGTTTTTACTCTGAAAACTATTTTAAAATACTAACACGACTATTCTGGAATATACAGCAGTATATATGTCTAGGTTACTTCTGGTTTTCTTAGTTTAAGGTTTAGCAAAGGTAAACATAGTATTATCTGCAAGAATAAACCTAAAACTCTAGAGGTAGTTCAGCTTTTACTAGTCTAGGGAAAATAGTACACTAAATATTTAAAATTTTGGATGAATTTCAATCTGGAGACCTATAAATAAAATTATAAATAATTTTGCATATATATAAATATTACATTAGGGCCATGGAAAGTTATTAAAATTACAAATGAAAGATAGCTGACATAGAAATGCCTGTGTTAGATGTAAACTACAATGAATCAGATATCACTTGTCACATTCGTCAAAACATTGTCACTTGATGTTTGATTTAACTTCTTTCGTAAGATAAGCACCCACATATAAATAAATTTTGTTTTAATTTGTGATATGAGTAAGAGAGGACAAAATACCTGATTTATCAATGTTATTTATTTTCATTGTTAAAATTTGTGTTCCTCTTTCGCTTGAATATTTTAATAAATATAATAGCTTAGTTTACAAGATTCAAGTAGTCATGCTCAGAAAATATTTAATAAAACTACTTTTAAAAAATAAGAGTAACTCAATTACTTAGCTAAAATAATGTGTTAAAAGTGATGGATGATATATTTTAAACACCTTGAAAATATGATATTCAAAATAATTAAAACAAATGCAAATAATTCATTTTTCCAGAATTAACTAAAAATCTAAAACTTTTTTATAATGACTAATTCTTTTCACTTTTTCGCATCTCACAAGTTGGTCATTGCATGTGAAATTATTACATTAAAATATTGAACATTTTACATTTAAAGGCATACTCTTATTGCACATATTAAAACAAAGTAAATGAAAAAAATTCAAATTCATGTAAGGATTCCAAATAGGTTTGCTTTACTCTTCTTTTTGACTTTATGTCTAAACTGTTATCTTGGATTATATTTTTGTCACATTTTCTTTAATGTGTATGTCAAAATTAATATAATAAAAACATAATTTCTTTGTTACATGTTGGTTCATGAGACTTGAGTCTGCAGATTTAAAACAAATTTACTTTAAGAATGTATGTAACACAAAGAAAATAAATATATTATTAAAATAGAAAATTCATTTATTAGCAGTTCGTAATTTATGCTTTTCATCAGATGTAGTCATGTTAATTAAAGTTGTATTTTAATTTCTTTTCAAAAGTCTAATTCTACAGTGTTTCCATAGAAATATAGACATTTGAAATAGAAAAGACTGAATTCATTCAAAGAATGCTAGCCAACATCATAAAGATTTCTTTTGTCAATATATGATTTTTGAAGTAAAATAGGTGCCTATCATTTTGGATATGTTATTTGTAAGGCAAAATCACTTATCTCAAAACTGGCTATTAAAATCTAATATCATCCATTAGAATTTGAGTATCTTTCTAGTATATGCACTATATACTTTAATAAAAAGCTACCTATTATTCTCTTTTATAGTATTAAAACCAGATTTGTGAATATTTTCATGTAACTTTTTAGTTGTTATTGTACCAAATATTTCATCCTTTCTTTTGGTTTAGAATTGCTACTTATAATGCCACTTGATTTTCTTACTCATTTTTGGCTCTTTCTCTGAATTCTTTCCAATCTATCTACCTTTCTCTGTTACCATAGGAGAAGGCAACCAAGACCAAATAGCATTTGGCTTCAGTTCATTAGAATTTCCTAAACATTATCACCTCTGTGTCCCAGGATGCCATGATTCTTAGCCTGCAGATCTAAGTAACACTGAACTTTTACACATTTTTTGAGACATCAGCCAGATATTTTCAGTGGATGACTAAAGTAATCTTAGAAGAGGAAAGTGAAAATAAATAAGACTCAGAAGTTCTAAAAGAAATACAATGTATCCAACAGTTTCTTCAGACTCTTATTTTCTTTGAGAGACTTTGAGTTTACAATTACACTTTATCAGTTTTTGTTGGAAGCTGAGCGATAACTGTGTAATGCTAATGCACAACAGAGAAGTAAGAATAATAATAAATGATGGCAAAATAAATATGGACATAAAATCAAAATTTGAATACTTATAGACTTTATATAAATAACTCATTTTAAAATATATGTCTATATATTATCAGTGAATTTACATGACAATTAAGCTCATTGGAAAGGTGTATGCTAACATAAATTTATAAAGAAAGATTTTTAGTGACCTATCTTCACTTTGGGGAATTTGTAACTAGAAAAGTGGTTAAAATGATCAGGGCTTATGGATACTATGAGGAAACCACAGAAATTAGGCCATTACTCATCTTAGTAGGAAGGCTATTTTCTGGGGTCCTTGGTTATCTTTTTTGAGTCTTGAAATCTACTGAATATTTTTTCATGCTTCTGTTATCATAACTGAATTCATAAAAACAGAAACACAGCTTTCATTAAGTTATTCCATTCTACAGTTAAGCTTCAATACTAGGTAAATTGTACTTGCTAAATGTTTTGTGCCTCATTGTTCTTATTGCCTAGTTCAGGAAACAATCTAAAACATCCAAGTTTTGATAACTATTATGTTGCCGACATGTATAAAGTATCCTGATATTGTATACCTTAGAATTTAGGTAATATGCTTAAATTCAGAAATTTTCATTTGCCATGTATGATGGTGAGCACTTATAGTTCTAACACTTGGAAGGCCAAGGCAGGAGGATTGCCCCAGGTTTGAGGTCAGCCTGGGCTACATAGTGAGTTCCAGGCCAGCCTGAACTACATAATGATATCCTCACTCTTTCTCTCCCTTTCTCTGTCTCTCTCTTTCTCTGTCTCTCTGTCTCTCTCTGTCTCTGTGTCTCTCTCTGCCTGTGTTTCTCTCTCTCTCTCTCTCTCTCTCTCTCACACACACACACACACACACAGACACACACACATGAATGCAAAACATTCAGTTGATCCTGAAACAAATATATGTTACAATATTTGGACTTGAACATAGACTAAAATATTTTAATGATAATGCTAATAAATTAATATAACAAAGTTAAATACTTTAAAGTTATATTTCATACATCAAGTTATATTTCATACATCAAGTATATTTCATACATCAAGTAATTGCTAATAAATTAATATAACAAAGTTAAATACTTTAAAGTTATATTTCATACATCAAGTAACAAATATATGTTACAATATTTGGACTTGAACATAGACTAAAATATTTTAATGATAATACTAATAAATTAATATAACAAAGTTAAATACTTTAAAGTTATATTTCATACATCAAGTAATATTATGAACCTAATTATTTTCTATTTCTAAGGTTCTACTTATAGAGGCAGATTTATTTTCATCACAAACAAATATAAAAGATAGTTCCTTAATTATAGTAGGTTTTGTAGTATATTATCAAGTGTATGATGAATCTTTACAAAATCCAGTTCTACTCCAAACCAAAATGTATTTCTAAAGCACTAACATGAAATAGATATAATATCTTCTTGAAAAAAACCAATTCATTGACATTAAAATACTTTACTGTTACTGTATGAGGGATAGAAAATGATGTTTGAGTCAGGGATTTAGCTCAGCAGTATAAACACCTGTGTGGTGAACATGAGATCATGAGTTAGATCCCCAGTACAAAAAAAAAAAGGATAATTGGATTTTTATTATTCCTATTGATGTCTTGTAAAAAATAAGTACTAATGATCACTTCTAATTGTTAAGATTAATAGTCAATTTGTCTCTACCCAGTGTCATTTTACTTCTTTAAAGTACCATTAAAAAGCAATAATGAAACTGTCTACAAATGTCTATACTTTTAGAAAATATGATTTTCCTTGTGAGCATTGCAATATCTAATTTATACTGCTTACTTTGCTTTCATTAAATATATACTTTTAAAATATTTTCACTTTTATACTTTAATTATATTTCTTTTTGTAATAAAAGAAATGCATATAATGACTTTTAAGCACAGATTTAATTTTTTCTTTGAACAGACTAGTGAATGATTTATTTACTTTTTGCAGTCATCTTCTGTAGTCATAGCTCACAGTTCAATTACTTGGAAAGAGTAGCTGTCTATTCAAACAAAAATGTTTCTTTATTTGACATTTATTTGATGTGTCTTCTTCCTTCTTACATGGGTTTTACTAAAATGGTAAAACAATCAAATCCAAATGTCTTCTGTGTGCCATTTACACAAAATTATTTTAGTTAAGGTTTATCATACTGTACTTGAGTTATATCTCAACTCTATATTTTTCTCCTTAAATGTACGCTAATATATAAAGCAATGTCTTACTCAGATTATTCACTTAAAACTCATGATAAAATTGTCCAACTAATACATTCCTTGATTTATGATTAGTTTATGTCACAGTAAGCATATCATGAGTCGAAAATATTGTGAGGTGAAGTGCACTTGATACCTCTAACCTACAAAGCATCCTAGTAAGCTACACAGGAACGTAGAAAACAGTAAACAAAGCAGGAGTAAACTACACAGCACTGGTTGTTTACCCTGGGGATCTAGGGACTGAGAGTTCAGTCTACATGCCATTGCCAAGCATTTTCACAGTGTAGTACTACATATGGTAGCCAGGTAAAAGATCAAAATTTAAAAGTAGGAGTACAGATTCCACTGAATTTGTATCACTTTCACACCATTATAATGTAAAATACTGTAAGGAAATCCATTGTAATCTAGGATGGTCTCTATCTGCCTGATCAGTATGCAAAAAAGGTAAGACTCAGGACGTGTAGTGTGGGTATTATATGGAATCAAAGCAAACACTTAAAATTGGACTTATTATTTAAGAAATTCATCATTGTTCGTTACAAACAAAGTAGATGATTTATAATGAAAACTTTTCTGGAAATCAATGCATAATTGATTTGTTTAGCTTTCCAAAATACAGCATTTTTATTTTATGCTCCTTTAGTAATTTTGAAAATTGGAAAATCAGAATTCAAAGTTACCATTACCTTCTTCATTATAGGTAGAAAGTTACCATGAGTAATTTCTGATGACACATTAGCTTCAGAGATAAATTAAACATAATTTTGTATCAATCCTTCACTCTAGTCATAGCAGCTATTCATTTATTACTTATTCTATTCTATAAACTGTAACAATATTTCTGGTCAGATATATTTAGTATTATTCAAATTGTGTGGGAATGAAAGCAGTTCTTGATTAAATTTTAAATAACTACTCAACCAAAAAATAACTTTAAAATATATATTTACAAATTTTCATTCAGGGAAATTAAGAAGTCAGTGCCTTCATAAATTTCCCCACTAACATAGCACATGGCTATGCCAATATAAAAATATCCATGATGTTTCTTCAAAAATTCATATTTACATTTATTTTTCTTTGGAATAAAAGAACTTCATTGTTATTGAAAGACTGAATAAGTATTTTATACAAAATAGAATTTGTGAATTACTGTTTTCTGGAGTTTTAGCATCTCATGTTCTTTGTAAAAAATGAAAATAGGGTTACTGACTTCTAATGGGAGGGGAAAATAGAGAAACTAGCATTATCAAAACAGCCAGTATTATAAAAGCTACTTAAATTTCAAATTAAGTAACCTTTAACATACCTACTCAAAGTCACATTTAGTTTGTCACTACACTGCTGGCCACAGATGTTGTTGATGCTGATTGCAGTAAGTCACGCTAAGCAAAATTTCCTCCTTTGCATACAACTCTTAAATGGTAAAAAAAAAATTCTTTGTACATATAGAATCATCACATTCGCAGTGCACATAGTTACATATACCTATTGTGAACAGTTTATGGCATTTAATTCTTTAAGGTACTTTAATTGGCTTAAATACCTCTATTTGCATTAATAAAACACTGCAATTAATTAGTTTCAGATTTTCAGTTTAGAAGTATTATTGAGCTATTGTGTATTTTCTTAAGCATTTGATTATATTATTTATGCTTACCATCTTCCTATTATAAACCTAGACAGAATAGATTATTTCCCTATAAATTTATCTCCATGTCCACTGTCAAATACATTATGATTTACCACACCTTATTTAAGTTTCAGCCCAATTTCACCAGATTGGCAATGTGATTAAAGTCCTCATTATTCTGGAACTTCTCCAGTCAGTCTTTTAAAGTCTGAATGATTTAAAAACTTCCATTTCTGTATATGTACAGTCATGATAACTACTAAAGCTGCTGTGAAGATTAATTAACAGAGAATATAAAGCATCTAGCACTCTTGCTGCTCTTCTCAGTCAGACTGTGCCAGCCAGTATCAGAAGGTCATTACTAACTCTCTAAGTCACTTACCTCTAAGAATGTTACATGAGCTCAGATTGGCTGCTAAATTCTTTTAGAAAACTGTTTAGTTTTTCTTAACTTCAAAACTTTGATGGTCTTTTTGAAAGAAGAATAATTATTAACCTATTAATAAGCCATTATCTCCCTTGGCAAGCATTTTATTCATTTGTTATATAACTCATCTCATTACTCTTCACTATCTCTCTGTACTACAGATATTATTAGATCCAATTCACACTACATGAAAAATTCCACATAGATAAGCTACAATATTTTATCCAATTTGGAGAATCAAAACATCTTTTAAACATGAAATAACATCAGCATTGAACAATCTATTGAGAAGATGGACTCTGCAAAAATCGAAAGAAAAAATCTAAATGTAAGGCAATAACATTTTCACATCGCTAAAAATTCTTATTTTCCAAAGAAGTGTGAATTTAATCATGTCTCTCTCCAGTGGAAATGTTTGAGTTTAAATAATGAGCTTCAAAATGGAATGATTTTACATTAATAAGGCCTTCTACACTTTTCTTGATATGCTAAGAGCTATCGTCTTAAAAGACTGAGCACAATTATATTTTGCTATGTACACACTATCGTATAAAATGTCAAAAATTATAATTATTTAAATTTCATATATTATAAATGAATGTTATCATGCTGTTAGAAACAACATGTCATAAGGAAGGACAAATAAGGGATTTCATTTTTGCATGACAATACAATTGCATCAATGGTCTGTCAATACTAAACATGTATAATTTTTATAATTTCTTTTTTTTTTTTTTGTACCCGGGATCGAGCTCATGACCTTGTGCTTTGCCAGGCAGGCACTTAAGCTGCTGAGCTAAATCCCCAGCCCCAATTTTTATAATTTCTAATAGATATTGATATATGATAACTTACAATGTTTAACATAGTTTATACTTCTAGAAATATTTTCTAGGAAATCTGGTAGGGGAATAGAAACAAATTAATTCTAAATAGACATTTTTTATTTTATGGAAAGTAAAACAATTTTATAACAAAATAATAAGAGAATGCTGATACTTAATATATTGTGTATTGTTATCTTTAAAGTAATTACTCAGTGAACATGATATAGGCATAAAAATTTCTCCAATGGATATTAATACCAGCCTTCCTTTTCAATGAACTAAGAGGTGCTAGAAACATAACTAACTTGTATTTATTTTTCCTTTTCCTGTCTTTGCTCTTTCTTTCTCCCATCTTTGTTCCTTTTTAATTTTGAAAAATTTATTACCATTTTACAGTCTCTACTGTACATTTTACAGCTTACTCTTTCAGATTCTCACACTAAGGACACACTGCAATGTTTACCCATGTGAGTCTCATTTATTTATGAGTTTGGTCTCAAGTTGCATCCATTTGCCTATGAAAGTCTCAAGTTTATCTTTCTTTATGATCAAGTAGTACTCCATTGTGTAAAAAAAACACATCTTTATCTATTGCTCAGTTGATAGGCATTAGAAATATTTCTAAGTCTTGGTTATTACTGTGTTGCTATATAGGTAAACATATATAACTGTTGTACAATGTTTTTAATTCTTCTAGGAAGACAGCTAAAAGGAGAATAGCAGGGTTGAAAGGGGTCCTAATCCTCCCTTTTTGAGGAATCTTCACACTTATTTCCATAGTGATTACACCAGTCTGCACTCCCAGTGAAAATGGAGAAGCATTCCTTTTTCCCCACAGCTCAGCCAGCATTAGTCGTTGGTTGATTCATTCTTTCTGGAGTGAGATGGAATCTCAGTGTTGTTTCAATTTACATTTCTTGAATGACCAAAGATGCTGAAGACTTCTTCATGTATTTATTCTCCATTTGTATTTTTTCATCTATATTTATGTCAGATGCCTATTTTTGGATTGGATCTTTGAATTGTGGGGGTCTGATTTTTTTTCAATTCTTTGTATTTATGTAAGTCCTTTGTTTGAGATACAACTAGCTATAATTGTTTTCCAACTTGTCTCTTCACTCAATAGACGATTTCTTTTGATGTGCAAAAGCTTTTTAATAAGATAAGATCCCAGTTGTTGATTCTTTGAACTATTTCCCATGCAGTGGGTTTTTGTTATGAACTCTGTGTACAACTGCATTTTCAAAATTTCTGCCTACTATCTTTTCAGATTTAATGTTTCCGTTTTATTATTTAAATGTTTGATGTATTTTGACTAAGTTTAGTTCATGGTGATGGACATGAGTCTAGTGTTAGTCTTCAGCATGGGGAAAGCCAGTTTTTCCAGAACCATTTATAAAAGAGACCTTTTTCCAATGAACATGTTTGGTCTCTTCATCAAAGATAAGGTGGTTGAGTGTGTTTGGAGTGATGCCTGAATTTTCTAATCCGTTTTTCTGACCCTTGAGTATGGAAGTACCATACTGATTTTGTCACAATAGCTTTATAGCATAATTTCAAGTCAGGGATTGTGATGGGCCCTGACCTGCCTTTGTTGCCCAGAATTGCTAGGTCACTTATAGTTTCAAATGAATTTTAGGAATTTTTTCTCTAGTTCAGTGAAATGTACTAATAATATTTAGATTGGAATGCATTAAATCTGTATAACAATTTTGGGGTTATGGTCATTTTCACTATGTTTGCTCTTCCTATCCATGCTCTTCCTTTTCATTTTCTGATACCCTCTTTGATCACTTTTTTCAGAGTACTGTAATGTTGGAGACCACTATGAAGCAGCTCTGAGCAGGATTTAAATTTTACTAATTGGCTTTCTATGTTTACCTGTGAGACTGTCCTAGGCCTCAGCCCCTTGCCTGGTGACAGGAGTTGACTCATGGTAAGTGAACCTCTATGAATTGTGGCTGATATTTGTAGTAATCTGTGAGGCCATAGATACCCCAAAGGGCAAGATAAGGCCACAGCTTTGGAACTTTGTTCCAACCCCAATTAACAAAGATAGAAACTGTAGCTGGAGGAATTTCACTTTCAATCCTACCATAAATATTATCCTAGAGATAGAACAGTTCTCCTAAATTGGCATAATTTACTACTTGGAGAAGTCTTTGAAGAGACTTCAAGGTCCTGCTCATTGCCTGCGCTTTCCTCAGTTTCTCTACCCCTTGTTGGACCTTTAAAAATAGACTGATCCAGAGAAGTCTTTGTTTTAGCCCTCAGAGTCATGAGCTTAATTAAAGGGGTTTGACCCTCCTGGAGCCCTAAAAAAGTCACACAATTGTCTCTTTTTATTTAATCTCTGCTCTACACTCATTTGGGAGATTGGGGATCTAGGTCAGAACCTGATATTGTAATTTTCAATATATAGCTCCTTTACTTCCATTATAAAATTGATTCCTAATTATTTCATGTTTTGCACAATATTGTGAAGAGTGAGGTTTCCATAATTTCTTTCACAGTTAACTTGTTGTTTGTGTACAGGAATTCTATTGATTTTTGAGTGTTAACTCAGTATCCAGCTATGTGACTGATCAATAGACATCTTATAAATTATTATTGAGGTGATTTTATTCTATTTCACTTTATTATTATTATTTGCAGCACTGGGACCTGAACCTAGGTCTTTCTCAATGAACTTCACCCTCAGTTCACTTCAATATTTATTTTGAGAGAAGTTCTTGCTACTTCAGCAAAACACCCATGTTATGTTTAAGCTTGTAATTCTCCTGTATCATCCTCACAGAGTTTAGGAATTATAGGCACGTGTTAACTAATCAGGAAAAATGATTGTATTTTAAAAAGTGGTCTTAATTTTACTTGGAATTAGAATGTGTAATGTACTTTTAAAAATATTCTGTCATTTATTTTTAACAGATAATTGTAGAGTGTTTATAGTTGTGAACCATGAAACCATTAAAATGAATGTGATGCATTCCATTTTTTTCAAGAATTTTTTTATTGCCCAATTGAGAATATAGATAAGTGGGAGATTTTAGTACATTTTTTCATACATTATCTAGTACATAATAAGAAATCAACAATTCTATGTTGAAGAAAGAAAGAGTAATGAACTTGCTGTAACTGAATGTCATTGAATGAAGTAGTTTGATTAATAATACTAATAATGACACTAATAATAATAACTATGGTAATAAGCTGACAGCTGGTATTCAAGAATTACTATTCACAGGACAATGTACTGAGCATTGTGTGACTTTACTGAGCTCTTATAGTAGCTTTATAAAGTAATAGGGGAAGTTACATTATTTGCAAAGTTCAGTACAAATGAAATGAAATGAAAATGTGGGGCTCTTTATTCAAAAACTATTAATAAATTCAAGAAAGCAAGAGCTAAACAAATGTTAGTTAAAGTGCAAGACACTCTTAAATGTGGGGTACAGTGCGGCTGCTGTCACATGTATATGGTCCTGTGAGAATTCTAATGACATTCCACTTAATAGTTCAAGAATTCAAGTACATAATTGTTTGTATTTTTGTCATATATTTTTTCTAAATGTTTCAACACAACTACCTTATTTAGGTATTCCAGCTATAATGTGAAAAAATAATTTAAATGGACAAAATCATATTCAAAGACCAAATCAGAAGCTGCTGCATTAATCTGGATTGATGGTTAATTATTTTTATCAACACTTATTAAAATCATAAGGTTACTATTGAAACCACTGTATATGCTTTTTCAACCCAAACTATTTTTCTAATACCATTCCATGACTTTTTATTTACATTATACTAAACCTAAGTTTTCTACTAATTTAGAGCTATGTGTGAAGATTTATAATAATTTTAAAAATCATGAAAACAACTTTGCTGCATTTAAAAAATTTATTTATTTATTTTATTTTGAAGGTAGTAAAATACAGCAGAACAAGACAAGACAAAGCCCATTGAGGCAGTGCAATGAAATTGGTACAGAACCTCACATCAGGTTACTGGGATAACAGCAATAAGTACAATAGTATATCTAGTTTTCTTCACAATAGTTGTTCCTTCAAACAGGTAGAGCAATATCAAAGGAAATACCAAAATTATAAAAACAGAATGTTGAATAGAGCAATACCATTGATCAGAACAGAGCAAAACAGAGATAAAAATATTTGCCTTCAAAGAGATGGCAGAAGAAAATTCCCCCTTATTTGCTATACTGCACGTAGTCAAACTCGCAAGAAATGCTCAGGTCTCTGGCTCTCACTGGCTAGCAGGGGTGGGGGGAATGAGATGGATGTTTGATTCTTAGCTCACACGCCAGTAGGCTCACAGCCGCCCATCAGAGCGGTGAGCTGACTGCCTGTTTTCCCAGCACCCTAAGTTCCAACATGGTGTGGATCTCAGGAAAGGCTGATACGGTTCTCGCCCTGGGGCTGCTGCAGTTTGGGAGGTCAGAGCCACTTACCAGGCAGCAGTGTGCTGGCTGCCTATTTTCCCAGTGCTCCAAGTTCCAACGTTACATTTTTGACTTAAATGTTGAAGCTAATATGTAAAAGCAAAGAGTAGGATAGTTTTTATCAGAATCTGGCAAGTAGGGGTGGGGGGTGAGGGAGAGAAGATGGTTAATGGGGATATAATACCACAAATAAGAGGCATGACTTCTAATGTACTATAGCAGAGTAGATGATTGTGTTTGACAAAAACTAACTGCATTTTAAAAAATAGCTTGTGAAGATTTTGAATACACCCAATATGAAAATTAAAAACTGAGGTGATGTATATCCCAGTTACCTGATTGAAACACATGGGTTGAAATATCACAATGTACTACAGAGATGTAGAATTGTGTCAATTAAAATATATGTTAATATTTAAACAATTTCAAAAATTAAATCTACTATTATTATCCTTTCAACATTGATATTTCAGTCTGGATCACCTGTTCATGTAAAACCAATTAGTTTAATCACCTTACATATTTAAGGAATATAATATTGTTGCAAGTACCTAAATGTCCTTACCCATATCACCATCATAATCCTGTTCATATCACATCTCCATTTGGATCATTTCTGTCCTTGATGATCTTTTCAAACTTAATGCTTTATTTTCTGGAAGTCTTCTTGACTACACATAGGGGATTATCTCAGCTTCTTAAAAAAAATAAAATGGAAAATGAGGACAATAGATTTTTAAATGGCATGGATTTACAAATAGGAAGAATAGATGATATTACTGAATGTACAAATTTAAGGATTTATAACTTAAGTTAATTTATAAGTTAAGGAAAACAGGGATAAATGTTAACTGATCTGACACAGTAGATAGAGTAGAAACCTAAGTATTGGCAAGACAGAGGCTGCAGACCCAAACCTAGATGTCGGGCAAAGCCTATCTCAAATGTATTCACAAAAATCTCAGAGCATGAGAGGGGAAGAAAAAAGAACTTTTGCAAACCAAACTCACACAAATCTACCTTGTAGGAGTGGAGGTTTTTATGCATTAGAGAGACTGTGAATCAGAAATCAAATTCAGAATCCACTGGAAGTGTGTTAGGGGTTACACTATTAAGGTGGTGATTCTGTCAAATTCTACATTTGAAAAGGGAAACCTGTTGTTATACATTTATTTACAACTTGAAAAAAATATATGTGCATGTGTGTGCATCCTCTTATCACTACAGAAGAAAAAGCCTGAATTATCCAAAGATAATGACAGGCAAGAGAAAAATATGTATCTGTAGATATTGAAGGATCATTTCTTCATAGTTTTATACTAAGCTTCATTCATTCACAGTGTCTATGCAGGCACATAAAGCTTCTAGATGGCATGGGTAATGACTCAAAAAGTTTTGTGAATGGACAGCCATGAATTTTAAAACATCTAAGGAAATCAGCAGCAAACACAATTGCACATGAATGGAACTAAGACAATGTTCAGGGCAAGGTAAATCAATTTTCAAAACAAAAATGATAAATACACAATCGGAACTGAAAAACAATCTTATTTTGGTTTGTTGTATTATGAATTTCAGTAGTTGAACCAATATTTTGGAAAAGCACTGAGAAGAAAAGAATTAGGGATGATGTAAAACAATATCAAATAAATTGTTAGAAACCGTAAGACTATCCTTGGGCATCTAAAAATAAATGGATTTCAGCAATATTTTCAAAGACTTGCAATGTCCAGTTTAAAGAAGACACTTAATACCTGGACAAAGCATTTTAAAATGCTTTTATAAACGTATAACGTGACAAAAATCATGAAACCCTGAGAAAAATTATGATCCTGAAAGAATTACAAAGAAATTGAGAATGAGTATATACAAATAGAATCATATTAAATAATGATGTTAATTAAAGTCACACAAATTTAGAAGACATGAAAGAAAATTCTTCTAGAATACATGCATTTTCTTTTTTTTTTTTTTGTACTAGGGATCGAACTCATGACCTTGCACTTGACAGAAAGGCGCTTATGCCACTGAGCTAAATCCCTGGGCCCACATATATTTTCAATATGATTATTTTTATTAACTACTTACATTATCTATCAAGTATAGGGTAAAGACATTTACAAAAATATAGCTCTCAAAAATGCTATTTTTCATGTTTTCTTTCTCATAAAACTGCAAGAATCATGTTACATTTAAAACCAAAACATCAGCAAATAAACAATGAAACAATTTATACTTAAAAATGACAGGAAATATTCAGTATGATGCGTTTAGTTATCCAGCTGGATAATCAATACTAATCCAAACTAGCCAAAGTAGGTTAAGGAAGAGGTAGGTTTTCCTACAACAACCAAAATCCAAACAAAAACAAAAACTGTTACTCATTTGTGTGCTTCTACTACCTCACGTACATAATTCAGTTACGTCTAACAAGAGTTTAAGAATGTGTTTGACAAACATGGTAGAAAAATAGCAATTGTGTCCAAAGGTCAAGAAAATAAGGAAAATAAAAACACCAAATTCAGAAAAAAAGTTTGAACAATAAAGATAACACTACCTTTGAGATTTGGATGTCTCTGTCTTAGTTCTTGCTCTGACTTATCATTACTACCTTAGTTTATTTCTCTTCCCTATATTGCATTTGATTTGTGCATAGCTTTCTTACTGTCAGCCTTACTTTTCTCCTAGCTATTTTCCAGATTGCAATTAGAATGATCTTTAAAGTTAAAGCTTTAAAACTGGTTAAATTACTCAGAGAGGAAACCACTTCATGTAACATATGGTGATTACCAAATGTGACTGTTTAGCTTAAGTAAAGGGGGCAAGTTGGAAAATAAGTTTGGAGATAAGGCAATGAAAACTTAAATGATTTTAAATAAATTTGAGCTCACCTTGGAAGAAATTAGTTGATTAAACATGTCAGAACAGAGATGAGATAGGAAAGCAGGGCTTAAAAAGGCTAAAGAGTTTGAATAATACAGTTAAATAATAGATAAGGGTATTTGTTTGGTTACCCTCAGAATTATTTAGAAGTTAAATAACAAGGACTTTGGTTAACTTGAGGCTAGTAGAAATACTAAAATATAAGGAAACAACATCTGAAATGAAGGCAAAATGTTTATTTTGTACTAGTTTCGATACACTGTATGATGGAGCGGAAAAAGTCATTATTCTCTACTTTGGTGTTATTTAAAGAAAAGTTTCCATACTTTTTTTCAGTAAACTAAGAGAAATTAGTAGTATAATTATCTTAACTATGCTATATATATGTTATATATGGGCTGGGGAGTTATCTCAGTGGCTAAAGCACCTGCCTGGCAAGCACGAGGTCATGAGTTTGATCCCCAGTACCAAAAAAAAAAAAAAAAAAAAAAAAAAAAAAAAA